>BQMF02000315.1:0-543205 GCA_027922465.2 Turritopsis dohrnii
CTTATGCAACGTTCTTAAGTTTTCCGTAGTTGTTTTAAAAATGGAAGCGAAGAAGCATGCGTAGATCTGTGAAAGTTTCTTTGTTGAATATATGGATATAGAAGAGGTTGTAGTACGGCTGTAAAACTTAAAAGAATCAAGAACATTTATGATCCAAGCTGATAATCTACGTGAAACTAATATTCTTAGTAGTCATTCTTGATAAATAAGCAGTTCTTGATGCTTCAAAACAGATATGAACGACTACCAATAGGGTATGTTTATATCGATTTAATGCGTAAGGTTTCTATTAGTCTTTCTAAATGTAATACAATTTTTTAATTCATGTTCCTAGATAAGCTACCCTGTTTTTATAAAGCTCTGGAATCTTGAAGCACAGCTTATCTTCCTCATCAGCTTATACCCATTTTATTAATCAATAGATGACCACTTTTTTAATTGACTAGTCGAATTTAAAATATTGTATGATTCTAAAATTTGTATACTATCAAGCTGAAGATAAAAAGGAAAAACAGGTATTTTTATTATTTCGCAAGGCCAAGTAAAAGTTTTTATTATGAAGTTCAGGTACAAACAACATAAAGATTTTCATACTGTATAGTTTTAAAAGGAGTATTTTGAAACGTCCACGGAAGAGTGTTCTCTAATGGATTTTTAAACTGACGGTGTTCCTTTTTAAGCTTGATCTCCGGCAAAATTTTTCAAAGTCTCTTAACTTTTATGATCCTCTCGGGAATGTAATTAAATGAATTCGAAGTTATTACTTTTTAAGCACAGACTTTTCTTTTTATTACTTAATTACTTCTTGAAGATTCTTTAGGGAATACAACTTTGAATTAAAATCTTTTTTAAAAAATCTCTAAATTGAAGCAAGACTGAAGTTTTATATGAGACAACAAAGTTTAATTGTTATCGTTGTTAAAAGGTAAAATGTAAAATACCGCAACATCATTCTGCATTATGCATATCTTTTTAAAGCGTGAACTAATATCAGTTCTTTCTGAAATCTTTCTAGAAAGTCTTCCAGTCATCTGCAGGAATACTTCTGCCCGGTAGGGCATCTTGTTTTTTTTGTATTCCTGCGTAAGCAAGGAATACTTTGAAACCGTTCGTGTTTTTTTTGTTTTTGTATTCCTGCGTAAGCAAGGAATACTTGGAAACCGTTCGTGTTTTTTTGGATTTCTGCGTAAGCAAGAAATACTTTACGATCGTCCGTGTTTTTCTGATTTTTTTTTTTTTTTTTTTCATCTTACTGTCCAAACCGGCGCATTTTTGTTTCTTAAATTTCATTGGTTCATAAAGAAGCCCTCTTAATTGTCATTGGTGCATAATGCCCGATTTCTACGAACGGGTGCTAATTTAGCCACCTCCACTTTAATAGCGATAGTTTATTGGCTGATTTTCGCCATGCCATGTGATCGTCCACAAAACGTTTTAAAAATGGCAGCGAAAGAACGTGTGTAGTTTGCTAAAAGTTTCTTTGATGGAAATATGGCTTTAAAAGAAGTTAATACAGCTTATAATTTTATATAAAGAATTGCATTACTGTTGGGAACTTATCATGTTCACAAAATTCAATTACAGTGTGGTTATTCTGTTTTTTGAAAGAAGTTTTCTTGAAGTTTAAAATATGAAAACAGTGCCAATACATGGTGTGTGAAAGAAAAGGTATTTCTTGTTTTATTTTTGCTCCAAGCCTTTTTAGATATGAAAGACCTTCGTGTATTTTGTATGTGTATGCATGTTTGAAGTCAATTTTTAGAAGCTTTTGGATTTTTAAAGCTCAGCTTAGCTTCCTTTCAGCTCCTCCCCAACATCACCAACATATGCACTTTATACAGCTATTTATACTATATTTAATAGCAACCTTTGGATGTATTCTGGCTATATCAGCTTATCTCTTTTCTCCCTACGTATGATGCAATTCGAAGTTTAAGCACAGACTTTTCTTGACGCGAAAAACTTTTTATTACTTAACAAGAGCCAGATGGCGCAAAACGGTAGCAGCAATTTTACTTAAAGTTATGAAAAGTTACTACAAAGTTCTTTGAGGCTTGTGTTTTTTTATATTTCACTGGTGGAAAACAGGCATAAACGATAAATTTGTTAAAATTATTAGTTAGTGTAGAAAGGGTCTAATCATAAACCACCAGAAATTAATTTATTAAAGACAAAAGAATTATACATGCGTGATATGAGCTGTATATGATTTTTTTATAAGAAAATTTTTTGTAAGACTATGTGTAGAAAAGACACACGCGTTTCGAAAAAAAAAATATGTTTTTAATTATAATTTCATGAAACCAAAAATGAATTCAAACAAATAACTGCCTTTTCGAACTAGATCTTTGAAAGCCTTAATACAGAAACATATAGTGTATAGTTAGCTAACAACTGAGGTAATATGAAATTTTGAACTGATAAGCTTTACCGTCAAGAAAAGCAAAATATCAAGTATTTTCAGTTAGCATAATGAACTAAAAGTCCCATTTTTATGTAGGGCTATTTGATAAGAATTCATTCTTTCATGGATTAAGCTACAAAATATCAGATTATGTACTTTTGAAACAAAACGCAATCTACTTTTAAATGTTTGTTACAGAAAAGCTTCCAAAATTCGAAGGCTGCGTTCCTTCATTAAAACTTACATTGCGTTATTAGTAGAGTCTCGCAGACTCTAAATCACAGACTAATTGCCATTTCGGCCGGTGTAGGAGGAGGAGTAGTAGGAGTAGGAGTCCGCGGGTGTTTTAATACGGTATTCGCTATCGCTACTACCGTAATTACTTCTTGAAGATTCTTTAGGGAATACAACTTTGAATTAAAATCTTTTTCAAAAAATCTCTAAATTGAAGCAAGACTGAAGTTTTATATGAGACAACAAAGTTTAATTGTTATCGTTGTTGAAAGGTAAAACGTAAAATACCGCAACATCATTCTGCATTATGCATATCTTTGTAAAGCGTGAACTAATATCAGTTCTTTCTGAAATCTTTCTAGAAAGTCTTCCAGTCATCTGCAGGAATACTTCTCCCGGTAGGGCATCTTGTTTTTGTTTTTTTTTTTTTTGTATTCCTGCGTAAGCAAGGAATATTTTGAAACCGTTCGTGTTTTTTTTGTTTTGTTTTTTTTTTTTACTGTCCAAACCTAGACCAATTTTTGTCGATGGGAAATAGTCAGTCAAATCCTCTAAGTTCCAAACTTACATTTTTTCTATGCTTTAAATATCTTAACTCACACTACATTCATTGTGTGCAAGTAATTTGCTTGAAAAGACTCTAAAGGTGTATATTATAAGCTCTACTGAAAGGAATAGTTGACATATGGCTAAATCGCAGATGCCAAGGTAGAAATGTTTTTCACGTGAGTCTTATGCAACGTTCTTACGTTTTCCGTAGTTGTTTTAAAAATGGAAGCGAAGAAGCACGCGTAGATCTGAGAAAATTTCTTGGTTGAATATATGGATATAGAAGAGGTTATACGGCTGTCAAACTTAAAAGAATCAAGAACATTTATGATCCAAACTGATAATCTACGTGAAACTAATACTCTTAGTAGTTATTCGTGATAAATAAGCAGTTTTTGATGCTTCAAATCAGATATGAACGACTACAAAAACGGTATGCTTACATCGATTTAAAAAAATGCGTAAGGTTTCTATTAGTCTTTTTCTAAATATAATACAATTTTCTATTTCATGTTCCTAGGTAAGCTATCCTGTTTTTATAAAGCTCTGGAATCTTGAAGCACAGCTCATCTTCCTCATCAGCTTATACCCATTTTGTTAATCAATAGATGACCACTTTTTTAATTGACTAGTCGAATTTAAAATATTGTATGATTCTAAAATTTGTATACTATCAAGCTGACGATAAAAAGGAAACACACATATTTTTATTATTTCGCAAGGCCAAGTAAAAGTTTTTTATTATGAAGTTCAGGTACAAACAACATAAAGATTTTCATACTGTATAGTTTTAAAAGGAGTATTTTGAAACGTCCACGGAAGAGTGTTCTCTAATGGATTTTTAAACAGACGGTGTTCCTTTTTAAGCTTGATCTCCGGCAAAATTTTTCAAAGTCTCTTAACTTTTATGATCCTCTCGGGAATGTAATTAAATGAATTCGAAGTTATTACTTTTTAAGCACAGACTTTTCTTTTTATTACTTAATTACTTCTTGAAGATTCTTTAGGGAATACAACTTTGAATTAAAATCTTTTTTAAAAAATCTCTAAATTGAAGCAAGACTGAAGTTTTATATGAGACAACAAAGTTTAATTGTTATCGTTGTTGAAAGGTAAAATGTAAAATACCTCAACATCATTCTGCATTATGCATATCTTTTGAAAGCGTGAACTAACATTCATTTCTTTCTGAAAAGCCTCCAGAAAGTCTTCCAGTCATCTGCAGGAATACTTCTGCCCGGTAGGGCATCTTGTTTTTTTTGTTTTTTTTTCACTGTCCAAACCTAGACCAATTTTTGTCGATGGGAAATAGCCACTCAAATCATTAATGTTCCCAACTTACATTCTTTTTATGATTTAACAGTCTAAACTCACACTATATTCATTGTATACAAGTACTTTGCTTGAAAAGACTCTAAAAGTGTAAAATATAAGATCTAGTGAAAGGAATAATTAACATATGGCTAAATCGCAGATGCCAAGGTAGAAATGTTGTTTCATGTGAGTCTTATGCAACGTTCTTACGTTTTCCGTAGTTGTTTTAAAAATGGAAGCGAAGAAGCACGCGTAGATCTGAGAAAATTTCTTGGTTGAATATATGGATATAGAAGAGGTTATACGGCTGTCAAACTTAAAAGAATCAAAAACATTTATGATCCAAACTGATAATCTACGTGAAACTAATACTCTTAGCAGTTATTCGTGATAAATAAGCAGTTTTTGATGCTTCAAATCAGATATGAACGACTACAAAAACGGTATGCTTACATCGATTTAAAACAATGCGTAAGGTTTCTACTAGTCTTTTTCTAAATATAATACAATTTTCTATTTCATGTTCCTAGGTAAGCTATCCTGTTTTTATAAAGCTCTGGAATCTTGATGCACAGCTCATCTTCCTAATCAGCTTATACCCATTTTATTAATCAATAGATGACCACTTTTTTTATTGACTTGTCGAATTTAAAATATTGTATGATTCTAAAATTTGTATACTATCAAGCTGACGATATAAAGGAAACACAGATATTTTTATTATTTCGCAAGGCCAAGTAAAAGTTTTTATTATGAAGTTCAGGTACAAACAACATAAAGATTTTCATACTGTATAGTTTTAAAAGGAGTATTTTGAAACGTCCGCGGAAGAGTGTTCTCTAATGGATTTTTAAACTGACGGTGTTCCTTTTTAAGCTTGATCTCTGGCAAAATGTTTCAAAGTCTCTTAACTTTTATGATGCTCTCGGGAATGTAATTAAATGAATTCGCAGTTATTACTGTTTACGCCACAGATTTTCCATTCAAAACTTAATGTGACAAAGTTTTCATTACTTAATTACTTTTTGAAGATGCTTTAGGGAATATAACTATGAATAAAAAACTTTTTGAAAAAATTTCGAAATGATGCAAAACAGTGCAGTTTATATGAAATAACAAATATTACTTCTTTCACAGCTACAAGATAAACTGTAAAACACAAAGAACATCATACCACATTATGCATGTTGTTTTAAACCGTGAACAAACATTCACCTTTTAAAGCACAGATTTTTATTAACGCGATAATCTTTTAATTAGTTAATTGCTTCTTGAAGATGCTTTAGGGAGTGCAACTTCGAATGGAAATTTTTTTAAAAAAATCTCAAATTTGATGCAAGACTAAAGTTTTATATGAAACAACAAAGTTTAATAGTTATCGTAGCTAAAAGGTAAAATGTAATATACTGCAAACATCATTCCGCATTATGCATATGGTTTTAAAGCGTGAGATAACACTCATTTCTTTCTGAAAAGGCTCCAGAAAGTCTTACAGTCATCCGCAGGAATACTTCTGCCCGGTAGGGCATCTTGTTTGTTTTTTTTTTCTTTTTTTTTCACTGTCCAAACCTAGACCAATTTTTGTCGATGGGAAATAGCCACTCAAATAATTAATGTTCCCAACTTACATTCTTTTTATGATTTAACAGTCTAAACTCACACTATATTCATTGTATACAAGTACTTTGCTTGAAAAGACTCTAAAAGTGTAAAATATAAGCTCTAGTGAAAGGAATAATTAACATATGGCTAAATCGCAGATGCCAAGGTAGAAATGTTGTTTCACGTGAGTCTTATGCAACGTTCTTACGTTTTCCGTAGTTGTTTTAAAAATGGAAGCGAAGAAGCACGCGTAGATCTGAGAAAATTTCTTGGTTGAATATATGGATATAGAAGAGGTTATACGGCTGTGAAACTTAAAAGAATCAAGAACATTTATGATCTAAACTGATAATCTACCTGAAACTAATACTCTTAGTAGTTATTCGTGATAAATAAGCAGTTTTCGATGCTTCAAATCAGATATGAACGACTTCAAAAACGGTATGCTTACATTGTTTTAAAAAAATGCGTAAGGTTTCTATTAGTCTTTTTCTAAATATAATACAATTTTCTATTTCATGTTCCTAGGTAAGCTATCCTGTTTTTATAAAGCTCTGGAATCTTGAAGCACAGCTTATCTTCCTCATCAGCTTATACCCATTTTATTAATCAATAGATGACCACTTTTTTAATTGACTAGTCGAATTTAAAATTTTGTATGATTCTAAAATATGTATACTATCAAGCTGACGATAAAAAGGAAACACAGATATTTTTATTATTTCGCAAGGCCAAGTAAAAGTTTTTATTATGAAGTTCAGGTACAAACAACATAAAGATTTTCATACTGTATGGTTTTAAAAGTAGTATTTTGAAACGTCCACGGAAGAGTGTTCTCTAATGGATTTTTAAACTGACGGTGTTCCTTTTTGAGCTTGATCTCTGGCAAAAATTTTCAAAGCCTCTTAACTTTTATGATGCTCTCGGGAATGTAATTAAATGAATTCGAAGTTATTACTTCTTAAGCATGGACTTTTCTTGACGCGAGAAACTTTTTATTACTTAATTACTTCTTGAAGATTCTTTAGGGAATACAACTTTGAATTAAAATCATTTTTAAAAAATCTCTAAATTGAAACAAGACTGAAGTTTTATATGAGACAACAAAGTTTAATTGTTATCGTTGTTATCGTTGTTATCGTTTTAAAGCGTGAACTAACATTCATTTCTTTCTGAAAAGCCTGCAGAAAGTCTTCCAGTCATCTGCAGGAATACTTCTGCCCGGTAGGGCATCTTGTTTTTTTTTTTTTTTCTGCTGTCCAAACCTAGCGGTTTTTTGAAATTTCGTGTGTGCCTTTACATAAAAACTACCAAAACGTTATTTATATATGTATTTTAGTGTTTTGCCACTTTTTCACGAAAAAAAAGACATTTCTCTCACTAAAAACACAATGGAGAACTTCAGTTCCACCAAATTCAAAGCATCGCTTGTATAAAACTTATGATTTTAAAAGTTCGTTGTTGGTAACATCTTGTGGTTCGAAGCTCTCTTGCAGTTAGAAAAATTTATCGAAGTCGTTCATAAACATTTTAAAAGCTATATTTTTAAATGCTTAGTAGTAGCTAGATTAGGTAGATACGTAGTTAGTTTTAAACAAAGTATTTCTGTTGAGTTTTTCGCTTTTACTGTGTTTCTTAATTATTTTCTCGAAAAAGTTTGTGTTTTTTTTCTTTTCGCTCTTACATCGTTTCTTTCTTTCTTTTTTTTTTTTAAAAACTGTCATATAAAATGCGTATCCATTGTTACGATTCGCACCTTATGCGTATTTCTATTCTTTGTGTGTAAAAGCTTCTGTTGTTTTTAGTTAAGCCCTATTTACACTTTTTAAAAGGTAAATTGCCATCATCCCTCCTAGAGGTTAACAAAAGTTGACAAACTTTCTAGCGGGATTAACTTTAGTTCTATTTTTGTTTTATCTATTTTTTATCTATAGTACGTATCAGTTATGCTTTCATGGATTCCTAGGGAGTGTGTGATCAAAAATGTGATGTTGTATTGTAGAAGTCATTCAATCTTCAAATTTGAAGAATTTCAGTAGTCTTTCATTTTTCATGCTTCAGCTGATTTCGCAGAAATCCTTATGCCTGCAAGGCCATCTTGTTTTTTTTCTGCTGTCCAAACCTAGCGGTTTTTTGAAATTTCGTGTGTGCTTTTACATGAAAACTACCAAAACATTCTTTATATAAGTATTTTAGTGTTTTGCCACTTTTTCACGAAAAAAAAAAAGACATTTCTCCCACTAAAAACACAATGGAGAACTTCAGTTCCACCAAATTCGAAGCATCGCTTGTAATAAACTTATGATTTTAAAAGTTCGTTGTTAGTAACATCTTGTGGTTCGAAGCTCTCTTGCAGTTAGGAAAACTTATCAAAGTCGCTCATAGTTAAACTATTTAAAAGCTATATTTTTAAATTCTTAGTAGCTAGCTTAGGTAGATAGAAACGTAGTTAGTTTTAAACAAAGTATTTCTGTTGAGTTTTTCGCTTTTGTTTCTTAATTTTTTCTCTCGAAAAAGTTTGTGTTTTTTTTTCTTTTCGCTCTTAAGCGCTATTTCCACGACCACTTTTGATCGAAAATTTTCGAGCGAAAATTTTCGAGGAGAACAATTTCTGCTAGAAATATTTCGATCATAGAATTCCACATAAAAAAGTTGAACTTAATTAGCTGGTTTTCATATTCAATAGGAGATTAAAGATACAGAAGTTAGTTCGAAAGCAACCACAAGTAGAAACCATCTGCTATAATTCTTTTTTCTGAATTGTTCGACGGAATTGCTATTCAATAGTTCAATTTAATACACAAAGTGTCAACACATTTTTCACCATTTTGATTGGACGAATATTTTTTCGCAAAGCGATTTCGATAGGGAGTTGAAATTATTTTAACTCACATTCGCACAGTAGAGAAAATAAATTTTTCGCTCGAAAAGCAGAAAAAATTCAATGCGCATGCTCAACTTTTTTCTTCGTCGAAATATTTCGATCAAAAGTGGTCGTGGAAATAGCGCTTTGTACATCATTTCTTTTTTTTAAAAAAAACTGTCATATAAAATGTGTATCCATGGTTACGATTCGCACCTTATGCGTATTTCTTTTCTTTGTGTGTAAAAGCTTCTGTTGTTTTTAGTTAAGCCCTATTTACACTTTTTAAAAGGTAAATTGCCATCATCCCTCCTAGAGGTTAACAAAAGTTGACAAACTTTCTAGCGGGATTAACTTTAGTTCAATTTTTGTTTTATCTATTTTTTATCCATAGTATGTATTAGTTATGCTTTCATGGATTCATAGGGAGTGTGTGATCAAAAATGTGATGTTGTATTGTGGAAGTCATTCAATCTTCAAATTTGAAGAATGTCACTAGTCTTTCATTTTTCATGCTTTAGCTGGTTTTTCAGAAATCCTTATGCCTGTCAGGGCATCTTGTTTCTTTTTTACAATGTCATCAAATTTTTCCAAAATATGGCACTTCTTTACCAAATGTTTATTAGTTCGAAAGGAAATTAAAAATGAAAAGAAATACGATAATCAAACTAAGTCCATACAGGACGTTCTTAGAACATTATGGTTTTGTTCATCCGTCAGGAACGCTTTTAGTGAAACAAAGAGGAAAAACAGGAAAATAACGCTAATGAAACCAATTATTCATAATAGAACGAATGTTTGAAGAACGTTTTTATTAAAATTTAAGGCAATGCTTAACTCCATTCATCGTTTATCTAAAAGTTATATCTAGGACTTTCCAGAAGTGTTGACGTTGGAAGAACGTTGCTCCAAAAGCGATCGGATGACAGATCTGTTAGAAAATAATGCCAGCGCCAAACCATACAACTAGTTTTTTATTAATATAAAAATGTAATGTAGGTCATTCACTCATGGACTGTGTGATGGTATCAAAATTCCCGACTGGAACTTTAGGGCCACCCTCTCCCAAGTCCTAATTAAAAACAAGTCATAGTTAGACTGTTTCACTTTTACTATACTTATTTCTTCAGTAATTACAGAGCATTTTACAATGATAGCTTTCGGCGCAAGTGTAATACCTCCATTAACGCCCTCAGGTAAGTTCAAGCTTACACGTTTCTTTGTTGTTGATCTTCATGAATTTCAAAATCCTGTTTTTGTTTTCAATATTAAAGTTGATGCAATAAAAGTGAAAGAGAATTACGATGCGGTTGACTACTTACAAAACCGAAAACCTCACGTAACGGAATGTTGTCAGTTGACTTCAAAATCTTGACATAATGCCTGTTTTTCGTGTATGTCGCACTAATTTCATTCAAACCACTGAGCACTTCCTATTGCATTGCCCAATTTCTCTAATGTTGCTCTTTTCAACAGACTTCAAAATCTTGACATAATGCTTGTTCCGCTCAATGCTCAATATTTCTTTCGGATCTTATATCGTGTGATCCGTGTTGTACTGCCAGTAAATGTCTCAATCGCCAGTAAATGTCGCAAAATTGCCAGTAAGTGTCGCAATTCAACAATAAGTTTCGCAACAGTAAATGTCGCAAAAAATTTAAAAATCAACAGTAAATGTTCCAACTTTTTAATTTCGATTTCTAACGAATATCTTCCCAATCCCTGATTAAGATAAAGATGTCATACTACTCATCGCACATTGCGCTGATGGACCTACACAATATGTCCCAGAGATTGTAACATATAAAAATGAGACAGCTATAATTTTCAACATTATGTTTCATACAACAATAGTGTAAGTTTGCAACATTTGCCGTTGATTTTGAAACCATTGCGACATTTATTGTTAAAAACATATTAAAACGAATGAAAATTCTAGTTGCGACACTTATTGCCGATTTTGCGACATTTACTGGCAGTACACGTGTCTCACATGGAAATTAAATTTTGTCGATTTTAAGCTCCACCAAAAAGTTCGTATTAGGTTCCAATAGGTTTACTGGACCTCCCCTTTGATACTCAAGGTGCATCGCTTTTTGGTCAGCGCCGCAAGGAAGCTGATCTTTCATTTCCCCGTGTCTGTCAGTCAGTCAGTCAGTCAGTCACACTGTTGCAGTTGCTTGCGCCCCCTTGAACGCCCTTTTTTATTATCTTTCAATTTTTCGATTTGGGCTCAGACGTTTTTAGGCTTATCATTAATTTTTGAACTATAAGTTGCCATAATTTATTAATGTAAGTAAGGAATATTGAAATGAAAAATTTGTAAAATATTAAGAAACATAACATAAATGCGCCCTAAATTTGATCATAATGCATTCTGGGAGCATGTGTTCCATCCTCTCAGTTTCGCTGTAGATCTCTGTTGTGGAAAGTCACGCTGTATGCTGCATTATTGTTATTGCCCAGCCGGCAAAAAGACGTCTTAAAGACGTCTAAAAGACGTCTTTTCGTGCGTCTAAAAGACGTCTAAAAATGTTCTGAAATGTCCGCTTTTAAGACGCATTTTTCAAGACGTCTAAAAGACGTCTGTTTTAGACGTCTAAATGACGTCTTCTCAAAAGATCTAGACGACGTCTTTAAGACGCATTTTATATACGTCTTAAAAGCGGACAAATCAGATTATTTCCAGACGTCTTTTAGACGTCTTACAAAAGCTTCCTGGCCATAAGGGAAAGTAAAACATCTAAGTTGAATTAAAATGTTTATATTCTTTCGAATGAATCAGTACCTTTTCATACGAAATACAACAAAATCACAAAATAGAATATACCCAGAAAAAAGACTTTAAGTATAGTTAAGGTTCTTGATGAAACACATAACGTTTGAAAGACACTGTATTTCGTTCATTTGCATTTCAAATCGTATCTGTTATTATTTCTTCCATATCTCATCATCCTGAAATGAAATAAAGAAATACAAAAATAATGTAGGGTAGGTTTCTGTATAAAATTCTGTATACCATTTAGTAAACCAATACATTTACACGTTTTGCAAGAGACTTTTTATCTCTAACATCCATAACAAAAACATCGAAAGAGAATAAAAAAAACTTACAAAAATCCAAATCAGAAGTTTGAATCCAAATGATCAAGTATGTAAATCTGTAAACATAAAGAATTTGACATTAAAACTACAGCTTTTTGTCCACTCTAGCAAAATTTCAAAAGCAAAGCAACTAAATCGCTGAAACACATGTTATTACCCTAGCACAACAACCAAGTAGTTTACGAAATTTCAGATTAAAAGATTTACTTACATATTTTTGTAAACAGCACGAACAAGAACTTTTCGAAGGAACAGCTTTGAAACTGCTTAAGAATTATTTTGGTTCAGATGCGACAATCAAGCGGTGGTATATAGGTTGCAACATATCATGATATCGAAAATCAACCAGCTTTTAAACATCAAATATGATCATATAAAACCTTTCACACTAACATTAATTCATTTGTCCTCGTAGTTTGACTGAAGATAACAACATAAAGATTTTGTTTCACTCAGTCATGAAATCGAATATCTAACATTCGAAAATCGAATAAAGCGGGAAGAACAAAAAAAGACATATTAAAGACGTCTTTAATATGTCTTGAGAAAGATGTCTTTTTAAAGACGTTTAAAAGACGTCTTGGAAGTGCTAATAAAATACGTACTTTTAAAGACGCTTTTTAGACGTCTTTTAGACGTCTTAGATTTTTCAAGATATCTTAAAGACGTCTAAAAGACGTTTTAGATAGACGTCTTTCTAAAGACGTAACTTAGACTTGATTTAGACGTCTAAAAGACGTCTTGTGCCGGCTGGGTGATATTAATATATAATATATCATCTATCGAAATTGGTTGATTCCCAAATTCCAATTTAATCCTATTGTATGTGCTATTGTATATACATTTCTAAAGTCCAGTATATACAAAAATCACCACGTGCCTATATCTAATATATCAACATCGAGGAGGAAAAACTAGCCAGGTAAGTAGTTAATTTCAATTTTAATTTTTCTCATGTAACTAGTTTACCATAGCGTTTTGTATATGATTATGGAAAAAGTAGAGCTATTTGTGATGTATCCACTATTTTACTTGAGATAGACTTGTGATCAAGTCACAAGTGAGCGACACTGAAAATCTGTCTTAACGCAGAACATGAAAGTCCAGAATTTTTTAAACATTAAATTTTGTCAGAATGTGTCACAATTTTCAATCCACTCAAGAGTATAAGAGTATAAGAGTATAAAGCTAACTATAGTTAACCTTCTGGAGCTATGCTGCTATTTCTAAATTTGTTTTCTATTCAGTTTGACCCACATGTTGCTTTACAGAAAACACATTTTCTGCAAATATGAATACAAAGCTAAAGATGCAAAAGTGGATTTAATTTCGCAAACGCAAATGCCCAATACTCAAATTTTTTACATGGATGAAGGAAGAAATCTTATTATAACTGTATATACTAAAACAAAAGAATTTTCAAGTATTTCGATGAAATAGCTTTGGTTTACATATCTTGCAGTGCATCAAATTTGTCACACTCTTCATCAGAGACACATTCCTCATCAGCCTTAGAATGATATTTTAAAATATGTTTTGCGTGGATTTAATCTCGTGAATGCCCAAATTACCAAATTTCTCACATAATTTTCGCGAACCAAAACTTGTGAAATTGTGAAATTTTATTCACACATAAATTTATCATCTTCAGGTGGTTTCTTCATATTTAACAGATAGTTTCAGATAAAAAAATACAAAATGGTCCTATGCAAGATGCCGAACTGTTGTCAAGACTACAAGAGTATGACAAACTATATATATATACCCTTAAAAGAAACAATTTTTGCAGGATGAAATTTTTGCAGAATTTATTTTTGCGGATGAACTAATTTTCTTTGGTTTCTTTGAAACTTATTTTTGCGAAAAAGGGCAAAATCGCAAAAATGAGTTTCACAAAAATTTCTTTCGCAACATTTTCTACCCGCAAAAATTTCTTCTTAATATAATTTAATTTAATTTGGCGAATGCCGTAAAAATATAATTTTGTTGGGAATTTAATTTGGCGGACGCCCAAACTTCATTATTTTGGTGGGAAATTAATTTGGCAGATTTTTGATAACACTGCCAAATTTTCTTCCCACCAAAATTTCTTCCCTTGAGATAGTAAATTGAAAGTATTTCTAGCTTACGTAGAAATCCAAAAAAGTTTGTGTTCACAGTTAAGATATAAAACAAACAACATTTAAAATGCTTGCCTAACCCTGAAATTACCTATTAGTGTGATTTAAACTTCTTGAATCAATTGTTGGTTTCACCCTACTGCTCTCATAATGTAAAATCATCAGCCATTATGGATAAAATATGCATACTAGTGAAGAAGTAACTGGATTTTTAGACTAATTTTCAGATTCTGTTTGAACCTGATTCACAAGAGATGAAAATTGTGAATCATAGGCGACCAAAAATATTTTGGTCAGCATAAACACAATAGGTCTGTATTTGAATACGAATTAGGAAAAAAAGGTTAGATCCAGTAAAAAATTAGTTTCTCACTATGCAAAAATGGAAAAAAAATTAGTGACCATAAAATGTAAATGTTAGGAATACACGCTTTTTTTTATAAGCACCACCTCTATAAGCACCGCGAGCCTCAAATTTGATCAAAAGTAAAGCACCAGCCTCAGTCTCACTTCACTGAACGAAATTTTTTTTTTCATTCAAATTATTTCTACAATGGTTATTTCTATAATGGTTCGATTCTTGTCAAAAGAATGTTTACACATAGTGTCGTCAAAAAGTTCATTATTCGAAAGCGTCGTCAGTTTGTTATTGTTTAGAAAAGTTGCTTTACTTTTTCATTGTGTTTGTCTGTCTGAAGTGTGCATGAGTGCATCATACTCCTATGATGGTTATCCTATGGGTCCAGACAAGCACCAGCTAAGCACCATTTGAGACTATATTTCGAAAATTCTTAAGCACCAGCAACTCTCGTTTCACATTTACTGGTGCTTATAAAAAAATGTGTGTGATGAAATTGAGAAATTGCATTCTCCTTGGGGGGTTTTATGGATTTTTTGTTAAAATGGATTTTTTTCTGTTTAAAAACAATATATCCCCTATGTTCATTTGAAAAGACACAAATTCTGTGGAAGAAAATAAGTAAAAGCTTCAGATACATTGATTGCACTTAAATGATTTTGACAAGCTCATACTTTTTCTACTTTTTTGAATGGAAAAACTGCTCAGTAACTCATGATATCAACCAGTTAAGGGGTAATACAACAGAATAAAGTTGAGATTAAAGTTATTGCTATGCTCACAACAGCAATAATGAATAACCCCAACTATACCTGATTGGGTACTTTTGAAATCCTATTTTCATTCATAGGAATTGCAGAAGTGTCAACACTTAGAATTAAATATGAGCTGACTCATAGCTAGCGGCTTACTTGCATCTAATGGCATGACGGTTGTTATTAATTATCGGCTGAATTATGTGATTTTAAAATTAAATATATATAGCACAACTAAACCCCAACTAAGTCCCAATGGAAATTTGGAAAAAGTTCATCCGCGAAATTAAATCCCCGCGAAAAATTTGAATTTTTTCTTTAATCCGCGAAATTTTCAATTTTTATCGTTTATTATTTTTTTTGTCTACGCGAGGGCACGAAACACTCGAAAAAGGTCGCTTTTTTCTGTCAAAACCTCGATATGTTTGTACTAGAATCCTAGGGATGAGAAAGAGTGAAAATAACGAAGCAATAATAATTTCAAGGCGTTTTATCTCATCTCTATTTCAAAATAGATGACTCTATTATTCAAATTGAAAAAAAAATTTGTTCATTTTCTTGGAAAAGTTCTATTGCAAGGTTTCGGCCCTTTTTAAAAATTTTCATTTTTACCCTGATCCGCGAAGTTAAATCCCCGCGAAAAATTAGGAAGCCCATCATCCGCAAAATTTAACTACCGCGAAATCTTTAAATTTCGCGGATGAGCTCGACCGCGAAATTTAATCCCCGCGAAAGTTTATCCCATTAAAGTACACAGTTCGTTGTTGTGTATTTCTTATAAGTAAGGAAGCCGATCTAAATTTCTTATTGTAAATTTTGCTCAAATCCGCGAAATTAAATTCCTCCGAAAACATGATTTTAACAAAAACAGGTTTACAAACAGATAAGTATGCCAAACTGATCTAGCTAGAACTCTAAAATCTATTAGAAATATGGTCATCCGCGCAGTGAAATTCCCGCGAAAATTAAAAATTTCTTTCAACTGCGAAGTAAAATTCACGAATAAATGATTTTGGTCTACCGCGAAATTAAATTACCACGAAAATTTCTTCCCTTAAGGTAGTATGCAGCATAGATGGTACAATTAAACTCGGACATGAAATTCGTGTGTTTATTTTATGATTTTTAACTGCCTAATAATGGGAACTTATGATTTTTTAATTATTATCACTTTTTTTTTTTAGGATCCAACAACTTCCTGGTGAAAGACTCCCACCTCTATTGAGGCCACCTAATTTTGGTGGAACGTAAGTTCACCGAGGTGAACAGCTAGAGCTCAGTAACTCGAAATTCGAAACTTGTAACTAGTAACTTGAGAAACATAAGACTTGAAACCTGAAACCTGAAACCTGAAAGTAGCGAAGTGTGAAGAAAAAGCAATTATCATAGTTGTTGTATTTGTTCTGCTCGATATGATTTCTGTTGAAGCATATCGCAACATTATTGGTAGTTTTCATGCCACTTCAAAAATCTCCCGGACTAAGAAAGAAAAGGGCTTAATTAATTGTAATGGAAGCGCGAGAATGGCCTGTTTTTGTTTGAGAAGTATCCCAACTTTTTATCCGCTGCTTCTTTGTGTTAGTATGATTTTGATCATGTCCGGCGATATTGAAGTGAACCCAGGGCCTGCTCTCCCTGTCATAGTTTCCGGCTCATTTAATCAAGGCGACCTTCGATTTCAAGAATCTGCAGGAAAACAGTGTGCTTGTAATGCATTGTGGTCGGTATGCTATTCCGCACTTAAGAACTTGCGTTATTGGTCACAATGGGATTTAGACCGCATACTAACTTTAGGAAATGAATTATACGTCACGTTAGGGTTCTCTGGATATCTATCGTTTGATGACTTGCCTGACCGGGTGCATATCAATGGAGTGGATTTGATAATTACAAAGCAGGTTGAGGTCTCTGGTATTTTAAATTGTAGTAGCGGTTATTTCCTCAATCATGTTTTGTGTAGTAATGCCAAAGGTGCGCTATTGGTCACAAGTAGTGGTTTCACTACGGCTTTGTTTTCGGTCAATGAAGTTATTTACATTTTCGATTCGCATTCCCGCCATCCGAATACAGGATTGCCAGATAATAACGGTGTATCGGTACTAATGAAATTCAATTCGTTAAACAGCGCAGAAAATTACATCAAAAATCTGTATCTCGATGATAATCAAGGTAACAGAGTTTATTATCAGTTGCAGAGTTATGACGTATTGATTAGTCGCACTGGTTTACTGAAGACTCAGAAGTGTTTAAGGACTGAAAAGTCTCTTTATACTAGAAAGCGTAAGTTGCAAAATGCGAATGCAAGTGAAGGAAATCGTGCTTCATTTTCCGATGTACAGAAATCAACAACTAAGGGGAAAGACCGAATTTTTAAAAAGAATAAAAAAAACGAGCTTTCGGATGATCTTAAGTCTGCATTGAGGGAAAAGAATCGAGCACGTCAGCAGAACCGAAGAATTAGGTTATCAGAAGAACAAAAATCGGAAGTCAGGGAAAAGAATCGGATTTGTAAACAAAACCAAAGAACTGGGTTATCAGAAGAACAAAAATCGGAACTCAGGGAAAGGAATCGGGCTTATAAACGAAACCAAAGAACTGGGTTATCAGAAGAACAAAAATCGGAACTCAGGGAAAGGAATCGGGCTTGTAAACGAAACCAAAGAACTGGGTTATCAGAAGAACAAAAATCGGAAGTCAGGCAAAGGAATCGGACTTGTAAACAAAACAAAAGAACTGGGATTTCAGAAGAACAAAAATCGGAACTCAGGGAAAAGAATCGGACTTGCAAACAAAACCAGAGAACTGGACTATCGGTTGAAAAAGTATCGGAACTCAGGCAAAAAAATCGAATTTGTAAGCGAATCCAAGGAGCTGGATTCTCAAATACACAAAGAGCAAAATCAGTAGAAAAGAACCGAATGTGTAAAAAGAAGCAACGTGCTAGCCTAAATGATGAAAGAAAATGCCACTTACGACAAAGAGATCGACTTAGTAAACAAAAGCAACGAGCAGGGTCGATAGAATCATTTAAGAAAATCGTAAGGGAAGGGCCTTATTACATTTGTGTATGTTGTAATAGAACTCTATACAAACAATCTGTTCGAATCTTCGATGAACATTTGTATAGTGTAGGTGTAAAGATTTTTGACTACTGCGTACTTAGTTTCGACAACCTCGAATATATATGTCAAACATGCCATCTAAAACTCATAAAAGGAAAGTTTCCATGTCAAGCTGTTGCTAACGATTTACAAATATATGAGTTGCCTAATAGTTTTGCCGACATTCGTAAACTCGAGAAAACACTTATTTCAAAAAGATTGTTATTCAAAAAGATCACCATCATGCCTAAAGGCCAATCGCCTAAAATGAAAGGATCTATATGTAATGTTCCCATACAAGCTGATGACATTTGCAACATTTTACCACGGGGATTGGATAATAATGGAATAGTTCAAGTTGCATTAAAAAGGAAAATGTCATTCAAATCTAATTTTTTGAAGCAGTAAGGCCAGACATTGTCAGAGGAATTTTGATGCACTTAAAACAAAATAATCCATTGTATTCTAATATTGAGATAAATATAGAAAACGTGCCTCATTGTTGGATCGGAGAAATAAGCAACACATTCGACGACGAGGTCCATTTTGTAAATGAGAGTCAAATTCCACTTGTCAAGACGGCTGATCAAGAAGAACAAGCGAATCCGTTAGATGAGTTTAGACTGACTGCTTCTGAAACTAGTTACGTACCTGACATTGCATATGCAGTCAATGATGATGCTAATGTAACTATTGCACCAGGAGAAAATAAGCAACCTTTGTCTATAATATGTGATGAAGATTGTGAATTACTTGCACACCCGTGGTTATTTCCAACCGGGAAGTTTGGATATACTCATGAAAGAAAAGAAAAATTGAGCCCCTGTAAATATTTCAATCAAAGATTATTAAATTATAAACAAAAATTTGCTTCAGACTCTGATTACATATTCTTTGCCCAATCCCTAACTCAACACTTGAATTTGAATAGATCTATCAATATTGCCATGAAAAAGATTAAATCTGATGGCCTTACAGCAGGTCAAATTTCCCAAAATTTTAAGCAAAAAATTAGTGAACTAATAGCTAATGACGAAGCCTTCAACTTCATGAACACCTTAAAAGGAACTCCTGCTTATTGGAAAAGATTTCTTTTTGAAGTACTAGCCATGGTTAAACAACTGGGATTGCCAACTTATTTCATGACTCTTTCTTGTGCAGATCTCAGATGGAATGAGTTAGTTGAAATTATAGGGAAATTAAACGGCATGAATCTAACAGCAGATGAAATTTCAAATTTGAATTACTTTGAGAGAACAAAAATTCTGAACAGCAATCCCGTTCTTTTGGCTAGACATTTTCAATACAGAGTGGAAAATTTTTTTAAGCACATAGTATTAAACGGACCTTTTGGAAAAGTGATTCATTATGCTATCCGGGTGGAATTCCAAGTACGAGGTAGCCCCCACGTTCACTGTTTACTATGGGTCGAAAATGCACCTATTTTGTGCGAACAAAATAAGGGTGAATATGTTGCATTTGTAGATAATGTTATCAAATGTGAACTACCCGAACAGCAACACAATGATTATTTGTTTGATTTGGTAAAAACATACCAAACACATAGTCATTCCAGATCTTGTCGAAAATATAAAAATGTTGAATGTAGATATTCTTTTGGTAAATTTTTTACAAATAAAACACGATTAGCTGAGCCTATTTCTGACGACTTCACAGAAGAAGAGAAAGTTGTAATGTTGAAAACAAGGAAAGTGCTGTTAGATAAAGTTAAAAAATATATCGATGAAAATTTAAATCCGAGGTATCGTAACATGCATGACGCTTCAAAAGAAAACAGCTCATCTTCCTCATCAACTTCTACCTATTTTATTTATCATTTGATGACCACTTTTTTAAGTGACTAGTCGAATTTAAAATATTGTATGATTCTAAAATTTGTATACTATCAAGCTGACGATAAAAAGGAAACACAGATATTTTTATTATTTCGCAAGGCCAAGTAAAAGTTTTTATTATGAAGTTCAGGTACAAACAACATAAAGATTTTCATACTGTATAGTTTTAAAAGGAGTATTTTGAAACGTCCACGGAAGAGTGTTCTCTAATGGATTTTTAAACTGACGGTGTTCCTTTTTAAGCTTGATCTCCGGCAAAATTTTTCAAAGTCTCTTAACTTTTATGATGCTCTCGGGAATGTAATAAATGAATTCGAAGTTTAAGCACAGACTTTTCTTGACGCGAAAAACTTTTTATTACTTAACAAGAGCCAGATGGCGCAAAACGGTAGCAGCAATTTTACTTAAAGTTATGAAAAGTTACTACAAAGTTCTTTGAGGCTTGTGTTTTTTCATATTTCACTGGTGGAAAACAGGCATAAACGATAAATTTGTTAAAATTATTAGTTAGTGTAAAAAGGGTCTAATCATAAACCAACAGAAATTAATTTATTAAAGACAAAAGAATTATACATGCGTGATATGAGCTGTATATGATTTTTTTATAAGAAAATTTTTTGTAAGACTATGTGTAGAAAAAAAACACGCGTTTCGAAAAAAAAAATATGTTTTTAATTATAATTTCATGAAACCAAAAATGAATTCAAACAAATAACTCCCTTTTCGAACTAGATCTTTGAAAGCCTTAATACAGAAACATATAGTGTATAGTTAGCTAACAACTGAGGTGATATGAAATTTTGAATTGATAAGAAAAGCAAAATATCAAGTATTTTCAGTTAGCGTAATGAACTAAAAGTCCCATTTTTATGTAGGGTTATTTGATAAGAATTCATTCTTTCATGGATTAAGCTACAAAATATCAGATTATGTACTTTTGAAACAAAACGCAATCTACTTTTAAATGTTTGTTACAGAAAAGCTTCCAAAATTCGAAGGCTGCGTTCCTTCATTAAAACTTATATTGCGTTATTAGTAGACTCTCGCAGACTCTAAATCACAGACTAATTGCCATTTCGGCCGGAGTAGGAGGAGGAGTAGTAGGAGTAGTAGTCCGCGGGTGTTTTAATACGGTATTCGCTATCGCTACTACCGTAATTACTTCTTGAAGATTCTTTAGGGAATACAACTTTGAATTAAAATCTTTTTCAAAAGATCTCTAAATTGAAGCAAGACTGATGTTTTATATGAAACAACAAAGTTTAATAGTTATCGTTGTTAAAAGGTAAAATGTAAAATACCACAACATCATTCTGCATGATGCATACCTTTTTAAAGCGTGAACTAATATCAGTTCTTTCTGAAATCTTTCTAGAAAGTCTTCGAGTCATCTGCACGAATACTTCTGCCCGGTAGGGCATCTTGTTTTTTTTTTTCACTGTCCAAACCTAGACCAATTTTTGTCGATGGGAAATAGCCACTCAAATCATTAATGTTCCCAACTTACATTCTTTTTATGATTTAACAGTCTAAACTCACACTATATTCATTGTATACAAGTACTTTGCTTGAAAAGACTCTAAAAGTGTAAAATATAAGCTCTAGTGAAAGGAATAATTAACATATGGCTAAATCGCAGATGCCAAGGTAGAAATGTTGTTTCATGTGAGTCTTATGCAACGTTCTTACGTTTTCCGTAGTTGTTTCAAAAATGGAAGCGAAGAAGCATGCGTAGATCTGTGAAAGTTTCTTTGTTGAATATATGGATATAGAAGAGGTTGTAGTACGGCTGTAAAACTTAAAAGAATCAAGAACATTTATGATCCAAACTGATAATCTACGTGAAACTAATATTCTTAGTTGTCATTCGTGATAAATAAGCAGTTTTTGATGCTTCAAATCAGATATGAACGACTACAAAAACGGTATGCTTACATCGATTTAAAAAAATGCGTAAGGTTTCTATTAAAGTCTGTTCAAAAAATATGTGCACTAATTTCAGTTACCATGTGGAAACCAGATTTAGCAAATTACATAAATTCCCTTGAGCCTGGTTTTTATATAAAAGCTGAAATCAGTGCATATAATTTATGAACAGACTTTAGTCTTTTTCTAAATATAATACAATTTTCTATTTCATGTTCCTAGGTAAGCTATCCTGTTTTTATAAAGCTCCGGAATCTTGAAGCACAGCTCATCTTCCTCATCAGCTTATACCCATTTTGTTAATCAATAGATGACCACTTTTTTAATTGACTAGTCGAATTTAAAATATTGTATGATTCTAAAATTTGTATACTATCAAGCTGACGATAAAAAGGAAACACACATATTTTTATTATTTCGCAAGGCCAAGTAAAAGTTTTTTATTATGAAGTTCAGGTACAAACAACATAAAGATTTTCATACTGTATAGTTTTAAAAGGAGTATTTTGAAACGTCCACGGAAGAGTGTTCTCTAATGGATTTTTAAACAGACGGTGTTCCTTTTTAAGCTTGATCTCCGGCAAAATTTTTCAAAGTCTCTTAACTTTTATGATGCTCTCGGGAATGTAATTAAATGAATTCGAAGTTATTACTTTTTAAGCACAGACTTTTCTTTTTATTACTTAATTACTTCTTGAAGATTCTTTAGGGAATACAACTTTGAATTAAAATCTTTTTTAAAAAATCTCTAAATTGAAGCAAGACTGAAGTTTTATATGAGACAACAAAGTTTAATTGTTATCGTTGTTGAAAGGTAAAATGTAAAATACCTCAACATCATTCTGCATTATGCATATCTTTTGAAAGCGTGAACTAACATTCATTTCTTTCTGAAAAGCCTCCAGAAAGTCTTCCAGTCATCTGCAGGAATACTTCTGCCCGGTAGGGCATCTTGTTTTTTTTGTTTTTTTTTCACTGTCCAAACCTAGACCAATTTTTGTCGATGGGAAATAGCCACTCAAATCATTAATGTTCCCAACTTACATTCTTTTTATGATTTAACAGTCTAAACTCACACTATATTCATTGTATACAAGTACTTTGCTTGAAAAGACTCTAAAAGTGTAAAATATAAGATCTAGTGAAAGGAATAATTAACATATGGCTAAATCGCAGATGCCAAGGTAGAAATGTTGTTTCATGTGAGTCTTATGCAACGTTCTTACGTTTTCCGTAGTTGTTTTAAAAATGGAAGCGAAGAAGCACGCGTAGATCTGAGAAAATTTCTTGGTTGAATATATGGATATAGAAGAGGTTATACGGCTGTCAAACTTAAAAGAATCAAAAACATTTATGATCCAAACTGATAATCTACGTGAAACTAATACTCTTAGCAGTTATTCGTGATAAATAAGCAGTTTTTGATGCTTCAAATCAGATATGAACGACTACAAAAACGGTATGCTTACATCGATTTAAAACAATGCGTAAGGTTTCTACTAGTCTTTTTCTAAATATAATACAATTTTCTATTTCATGTTCCTAGGTAAGCTATCCTGTTTTTATAAAGCTCTGGAATCTTGAAGCACAGCTCATCTTCCTAATCAGCTTATACCCATTTTATTAATCAATAGATGACCACTTTTTTTATTGACTTGTCGAATTTAAAATATTGTATGATTCTAAAATTTGTATACTATCAAGCTGACGATATAAAGGAAACACAGATATTTTTATTATTTCGCAAGGCCAAGTAAAAGTTTTTATTATGAAGTTCAGGTACAAACAACATAAAGATTTTCATACTGTATAGTTTTAAAAGGAGTATTTTGAAACGTCCACGGAAGAGTGTTCTCTAATGGATTTTTAAACTGACGGTGTTCCTTTTTAAGCTTGATCTCTGGCAAAATGTTTCAAAGTCTCTTAACTTTTATGATGCTCTCGGGAATGTAATTAAATGAATTCGCAGTTATTACTGTTTACGCCACAGATTTTCCATTCAAAACTTAATGTGACAAAGTTTTCATTACTTAATTACTTTTTGAAGATGCTTTAGGGAATATAACTATGAATAAAAAACTTTTTGAAAAAATTTCGAAATGATGCAAAACAGTGCAGTTTATATGAAATAACAAATATTACTTCTTTCACAGCTACAAGATAAACTGTAAAACACAAAGAACATCATACCACATTATGCATGTTGTTTTAAACCGTGAACAAACATTCACCTTTTAAAGCACAGATTTTTATTAACGCGATAATCTTTTAATTAGTTAATTGCTTCTTGAAGATGCTTTAGGGAGTGCAACTTCGAATGGAAATTTTTTTAAAAAAATCTCAAAATTGATGCAAGACTAAAGTTTTATATGAAACAACAAAGTTTAATAGTTATCGTAGCTAAAAGGTAAAATGTAATATACTGCAAACATCATTCCGCATTATGCATATGGTTTTAAAGCGTGAGATAACACTCATTTCTTTCTGAAAAGGCTCCAGAAAGTCTTACAGTCATCCGCAGGAATACTTCTGCCCGGTAGGGCATCTTGTTTGTTTTTTTTTTTCTTTTTTTTTCACTGTCCAAACCTAGACCAATTTTTGTCGATGGCAAATAGCCACTCAAATAATTAATGTTCCCAACTTACATTCTTTTTATGATTTAACAGTCTAAACTCACACTATATTCATTGTATACAAGTACTTTGCTTGAAAAGACTCTAAAAGTGTAAAATATAAGCTCTAGTGAAAGGAATAATTAACATATGGCTAAATCGCAGATGCCAAGGTAGAAATGTTGTTTCACGTGAGTCTTATGCAACGTTCTTACGTTTTCCGTAGTTGTTTTAAAAATGGAAGCGAAGAAGCACGCGTAGATCTGAGAAAATTTCTTGGTTGAATATATGGATATAGAAGAGGTTATACGGCTGTGAAACTTAAAAGAATCAAGAACATCTATGATCTAAACCGATAATCTACCTGAAACTAATACTCTTAGTAGTTATTCGTGATAAATAAGCAGTTTTCGATGCTTCAAATCAGATATGAACGACTTCAAAAACGGTATGCTTACATTGTTTTAAAAAAATGCGTAAGGTTTCTATTAGTCTTTTTCTAAATATAATACAATTTTCTATTTCATGTTCCTAGGTAAGCTATCCTGTTTTTATAAAGCTCTGGAATCTTGAAGCACAGCTTATCTTCCTCATCAGCTTATACCCATTTTATTAATCAATAGATGACCACTTTTTTAATTGACTAGTCGAATTTAAAATTTTGTATGATTCTAAAATATGTATACTATCAAGCTGACGATAAAAAGGAAACACAGATATTTTTATTATTTCGCAAGGCCAAGTAAAAGTTTTTATTATGAAGTTCAGGTACAAACAACATAAGGATTTTCATACTGTATAGTTTTAAAAGGAGTATTTTGAAACGTCCACGGAAGAGTGTTCTCTAATGGATTTTTAAACTGACGGTGTTCCTTTTTAAGCTTGATCTCCGGCAAAATTTTTCAAAGTCTCTTAACTTTTATGATGCTCTCGGGAATGTAATTAAATGAATTCGAAGTTATTACTATTTACGCCACAGATTTTCCATTCAAAACTTAATGTGACAAAGTTTTCATTACTTAATTACTTTTTGAAGATGCTTTAGGGAATATAACTATGAATAAAAAACTTTTTGAAAAAATCTCTAAATGATGCAAAACAGTACAGTTTATATGAAATAACAAATATTACTTCTTTCACAGCTACAAGATCAACTGTAAAACACAAAGAACATCATACCACATATGCATATTGTTTTAAACCGTGAACAAACATTCACCTTTTAAAGCACAGATTATTCTTAACGCGATAATCTTTTAATTAGTTGATTGCTTCTTGAAGATGCTTTAGGGAGTGCAACTTCGAATGGAAATTTTTTTAAAAAAATCTCTATATTGATGCAAGACTGAAATTTTATATGAAACAACAAAGTTTAATAGTTATCGTAGCTAAAAGGTAAAATGTAAAATACTGCAAACATCGTTCCGCATTATGCATATGGTTTTAAAGCGTGAACACTCATTTCTTTCTGAAAAGGCTCCAGAAAGTCTTACAGTCATCCGCAGGAATACTTCTGCCTGGTAGGGCATCTTGTTTTGTTTTTTTTTTTCTTTTTTTTTCACTGTCCAAACCTAGACCAATTTTTGTCGATGGGAAATAGCCACTCAAATCATTAATGTTCCCAACTTGCATTCTTTTTATGATTTAACAGTCTAAACTCACACTATATTCATTGTATACAAGTACTTTGCTTGAAAAGACTCTAAAAGTGTAAAATATAAGCTCTAGTGAAAGGAATAATTAACATATGGCTAAATCGCAGATGCCAAGGTAGAAATGTTGTTTCACGTGAGTCTTATGCAACGTTCTTACGTTTTCCGTAGTTGTTTTAAAAATGGAAGCGAAGAAGCACGCGTAGATCTGAAAAAATTTCTTGGTTGAATATATTTATATAGAAGAGGTTATACGGCTGTCAAACTTAAAAGAATCAAGAACATTTATGATCCAAACTGATAATCTACGTGAAACTAATACTCTTAGTAGTTATTCGTGATAAATAAGCAGTTTTTGATGCTTCAAATCAGATATGAACGACTACAAAAACGGTATGCTTACATCGATTTAAAAAAATGCGTAAGGTTTCTATTAGTCTTTTTGTAAATATAATACAATTTTCTATTTCATGTTCCTAGGTAAGCTATCCTGTTTTTATAAAGCTCTGGAATCTTGAAGCACAGCTCATCTTTCTCATCAGCTTATACCCATTTTATTAATCAATAGATGACCACTTTTTTAATTGACTAGTCGAATTTAAGATATTGTATGATTCTAAACTTTGTATACTATCAAGCTGACGATAAAAAGGAAACACAGATATTTTTATTATTTCGCAAGGCCAAGTAAAAGTTTTTATTATGAAGTTCAGGTACAAACAACATAAAGATTTTCATACTGTATGGTTTTAAAAGTAGTATTTTGAAACGTCCACGGAAGAGTGTTCTCTAATGGATTTTTAAACTGACGGTGTTCCTTTTTGAGCTTGATCTCTGGCAAAAATTTTCAAAGCCTCTTAACTTTTATGATGCTCTCGGGAATGTAATTAAATGAATTCGAAGTTATTACTTCTTAAGCATGGACTTTTCTTGACGCGAGAAACTTTTTATTACTTAATTACTTCTTGAAGATTCTTTAGGGAATACAACTTTGAATTAAAATCATTTTTAAAAAATCTCTAAATTGAAACAAGACTGAAGTTTTATATGAGACAACAAAGTTTAATTGTTATCGTTGTTATCGTTGTTATCGTTTTAAAGCGTGAACTAACATTCATTTCTTTCTGAAAAGCCTGCAGAAAGTCTTCCAGTCATCTGCAGGAATACTTCTGCCCGGTAGGGCATCTTGTTTTTTTTTTTTTTTTCTGCTGTCCAAACCTAGCGGTTTTTTGAAATTTCGTGTGTGCCTTTACATAAAAACTACCAAAACGTTATTTATATATGTATTTTAGTGTTTTGCCACTTTTTCGCGAAAAAAAAGACATTTCTCTCACTAAAAACACAATGGAGAACTTCAGTTCCACCAAATTCAAAGCATCGCTTGTATAAAACTTATGATTTTAAAAGTTCGTTGTTGGTAACATCTTGTGGTTCGAAGCTCTCTTGCAGTTAGAAAAATTTATCGAAGTCGTTCATAAACATTTTAAAAGCTATATTTTTAAATGCTTAGTAGTAGCTAGATTAGGTAGATACGTAGTTAGTTTTAAACAAAGTATTTCTGTTGAGTTTTTCGCTTTTACTGTGTTTCTTAATTATTTTCTCGAAAAAGTTTGTGTTTTTTTTCTTTTCGCTCTTACATCGTTTCTTTCTTTCTTTTTTTTTTTTAAAAACTGTCATATAAAATGCGTATCCATTGTTACGATTCGCACCTTATGCGTATTTCTATTCTTTGTGTGTAAAAGCTTCTGTTGTTTTTAGTTAAGCCCTATTTACACTTTTTAAAAGGTAAATTGCCATCATCCCTCCTAGAGGTTAACAAAAGTTGACAAACTTTCTAGCGGGATTAACTTTAGTTCTATTTTTGTTTTATCTATTTTTTATCTATAGTACGTATCAGTTATGCTTTCATGGATTCCTAGGGAGTGTGTGATCAAAAATGTGATGTTGTATTGTAGAAGTCATTCAATCTTCAAATTTGAAGAATGTCAGTAGTCTTTCATTTTTCATGCTTCAGCTGATTTCGCAGAAATCCTTATGCCTGCAAGGCCATCTTGTTTTTTTTCTGCTGTCCAAACCTAGCGGTTTTTTGAAATTTCGTGTGTGCTTTTACATGAAAACTACCAAAACATTCTTTATATAAGTATTTTAGTGTTTTGCCACTTTTTCACGAAAAAAAAAAAGACATTTCTCCCACTAAAAACACAATGGAGAACTTCAGTTCCACCAAATTCGAAGCATCGCTTGTAATAAACTTATGATTTTAAAAGTTCGTTGTTAGTAACATCTTGTGGTTCGAAGCTCTCTTGCAGTTAGGAAAACTTATCAAAGTCGCTCATAGTTAAACTATTTAAAAGCTATATTTTTAAATTCTTAGTAGCTAGCTTAGGTAGATAGAAACGTAGTTAGTTTTAAACAAAGTATTTCTGTTGAGTTTTTCGCTTTTGTTTCTTAATTTTTTCTCTCGAAAAAGTTTGTGTTTTTTTTTCTTTTCGCTCTTAAGCGCTATTTCCACGACCACTTTTGATCGAAAATTTTCGAGCGAAAATTTTCGAGGAGAACAATTTCTGCTAGAAATATTTCGATCATAGAATTCCACATAAAAAAGTTGAACTTAATTAGCTGGTTTTCATATTCAATAGGAGATTAAAGATACAGAAGTTAGTTCGAAAGCAACCACAAGTAGAAACCATCTGCTATAATTCTTTTTTCTGAATTGTTCGACGGAATTGCTATTCAATAGTTCAATTTAATACACAAAGTGTCAACACATTTTTCACCATTTTGATTGGACGAATATTTTTTCGCAAAGCGATTTCGATAGGGAGTTGAAATTATTTTAACTCACATTCGCACAGTAGAGAAAATAAATTTTTCGCTCGAAAAGCAGAAAAAATTCAATGCGCATGCTCAACTTTTTTCTTCGTCGAAATATTTCGATCAAAAGTGGTCGTGGAAATAGCGCTTTGTACATCATTTCTTTTTTTTAAAAAAAACTGTCATATAAAATGTGTATCCATGGTTACGATTCGCACCTTATGCGTATTTCTTTTCTTTGTGTGTAAAAGCTTCTGTTGTTTTTAGTTAAGCCCTATTTACACTTTTTAAAAGGTAAATTGCCATCATCCCTCCTAGAGGTTAACAAAAGTTGACAAACTTTCTAGCGGGATTAACTTTAGTTCAATTTTTGTTTTATCTATTTTTTATCCATAGTATGTATTAGTTATGCTTTCATGGATTCATAGGGAGTGTGTGATCAAAAATGTGATGTTGTATTGTGGAAGTCATTCAATCTTCAAATTTGAAGAATGTCACTAGTCTTTCATTTTTCATGCTTTAGCTGGTTTTTCAGAAATCCTTATGCCTGTCAGGGCATCTTGTTTCTTTTTTACAATGTCATCAAATTTTTCCAAAATATGGCACTTCTTTACCAAATGTTTATTAGTTCGAAAGGAAATTAAAAATGAAAAGAAATACGATAATCAAACTAAGTCCATACAGGACGTTCTTAGAACATTATGGTTTTGTTCATCCGTCAGGAACGCTTTTAGTGAAACAAAGAGGAAAAACAGGAAAATAACGCTAATGAAACCAATTATTCATAATAGAACGAATGTTTGAAGAACGTTTTTATTAAAATTTAAGGCAATGCTTAACTCCATTCATCGTTTATCTAAAAGTTATATCTAGGACTTTCCAGAAGTGTTGACGTTGGAAGAACGTTGCTCCAAAAGCGATCGGATGACAGATCTGTTAGAAAATAATGCCAGCGCCAAACCATACAACTAGTTTTTTATTAATATAAAAATGTAATGTAGGTCATTCACTCATGGACTGTGTGATGGTATCAAAATTCCCGACTGGAACTTTAGGGCCACCCTCTCCCAAGTCCTAATTAAAAACAAGTCATAGTTAGACTGTTTCACTTTTACTATACTTATTTCTTCAGTAATTACAGAGCATTTTACAATGATAGCTTTCGGCGCAAGTGTAATACCTCCATTAACGCCCTCAGGTAAGTTCAAGCTTACACGTTTCTTTGTTGTTGATCTTCATGAATTTCAAAATCCTGTTTTTGTTTTCAATATTAAAGTTGATGCAATAAAAGTGAAAGAGAATTACGATGCGGTTGACTACTTACAAAACCGAAAACCTCACGTAACGGAATGTTGTCAGTTGACTTCAAAATCTTGACATAATGCCTGTTTTTCGTGTATGTCGCACTAATTTCATTCAAACCACTGAGCACTTCCTATTGCATTGCCCAATTTCTCTAATGTTGCTCTTTTCAACAGACTTCAAAATCTTGACATAATGCTTGTTCCGCTCAATGCTCAATATTTCTTTCGGATCTTATATCGTGTGATCCGTGTTGTACTGCCAGTAAATGTCTCAATCGCCAGTAAATGTCGCAAAATTGCCAGTAAGTGTCGCAATTCAACAATAAGTTTCGCAACAGTAAATGTCGCAAAAAATTTAAAAATCAACAGTAAATGTTCCAACTTTTTAATTTCGATTTCTAACGAATATCTTCCCAATCCCTGATTAAGATAAAGATGTCATACTACTCATCGCACATTGCGCTGATGGACCTACACAATATGTCCCAGAGATTGTAACATATAAAAATGAGACAGCTATAATTTTCAACATTATGTTTCATACAACAATAGTGTAAGTTTGCAACATTTGCCGTTGATTTTGAAACCATTGCGACATTTATTGTTAAAAACATATTAAAACGAATGAAAATTCTAGTTGCGACACTTATTGCCGATTTTGCGACATTTACTGGCAGTACACGTGTCTCACATGGAAATTAAATTTTGTCGATTTTAAGCTCCACCAAAAAGTTCGTATTAGGTTCCAATAGGTTTACTGGACCTCCCCTTTGATACTCAAGGTGCATCGCTTTTTGGTCAGCGCCGCAAGGAAGCTGATCTTTCATTTCCCCGTGTCTGTCAGTCAGTCAGTCAGTCAGTCACACTGTTGCAGTTGCTTGCGCCCCCTTGAACGCCCTTTTTTATTATCTTTCAATTTTTCGATTTGGGCTCAGACGTTTTTAGGCTTATCATTAATTTTTGAACTATAAGTTGCCATAATTTATTAATGTAAGTAAGGAATATTGAAATGAAAAATTTGTAAAATATTAAGAAACATAACATAAATGCGCCCTAAATTTGATCATAATGCATTCTGGGAGCATGTGTTCCATCCTCTCAGTTTCGCTGTAGATCTCTGTTGTGGAAAGTCACGCTGTATGCTGCATTATTGTTATTGATATTAATATATAATATATCATCTATCGAAATTGGTTGATTCCCAAATTCCAATTTAATCCTATTGTATGTGCTATTGTATATACATTTCTAAAGTCCAGTATATACAAAAATCACCACGTGCCTATATCTAATATATCAACATCGAGGAGGAAAAACTAGCCAGGTAAGTAGTTAATTTCAATTTTAATTTTTCTCATGTAACTAGTTTACCATAGCGTTTTGTATATGATTATGGAAAAAGTAGAGCTATTTGTGATGTATCCACTATTTTACTTGAGATAGACTTGTGATCAAGTCACAAGTGAGCGACACTGAAAATCTGTCTTAACGCAGAACATGAAAGTCCAGAATTTTTTAAACATTAAATTTTGTCAGAATGTGTCACAATTTTCAATCCACTCAAGAGTATAAGAGTATAAGAGTATAAAGCTAACTATAGAACCTTCTGGAGCTATGCTGCTATTTCTAAATTTGTTTTCTATTCAGTTTGACCCACATGTTGCTTTACAGAAAACACATTTTCTGCAAATATGAATACAAAGCTAAAGATGCAAAAGTGGATTTAATTTCGCAAACGCAAATGCCCAATACTCAAATTTTTTACATGGATGAAGGAAGAAATCTTATTATAACTGTATATACTAAAACAAAAGAATTTTCAAGTATTTCGATGAAATAGCTTTGGTTTACATATCTTGCAGTGCATCAAATTTGTCACACTCTTCATCAGAGACACATTCCTCATCAGCCTTAGAATGATATTTTAAAATATGTTTTGCGTGGATTTAATCTCGTGAATGCCCAAATTACCAAATTTCTCACATAATTTTCGCGAACCAAAACTTGTGAAATTGTGAAATTTTATTCACACATAAATTTATCATCTTCAGGTGGTTTCTTCATATTTAACAGATAGTTTCAGATAAAAAAATACAAAATGGTCCTATGCAAGATGCCGAACTGTTGTCAAGACTACAAGAGTATGACAAACTATATATATATACCCTTAAAAGAAACAATTTTTGCAGGATGAAATTTTTGCAGAATTTATTTTTGCGGATGAACTAATTTTCTTTGGTTTCTTTGAAACTTATTTTTGCGAAAAAGGGCAAAATCGCAAAAATGAGTTTCACAAAAATTTCTTTCGCAACATTTTCTACCCGCAAAAATTTCTTCTTAATATAATTTAATTTAATTTGGCGAATGCCGTAAAAATATAATTTTGTTGGGAATTTAATTTGGCGGACGCCCAAACTTCATTATTTTGGTGGGAAATTAATTTGGCAGATTTTTGATAACACTGCCAAATTTTCTTCCCACCAAAATTTCTTCCCTTGAGATAGTAAATTGAAAGTATTTCTAGCTTACGTAGAAATCCAAAAAGTTTGTGTTCACAGTTAAGATATAAAACAAACAACATTTAAAATGCTTGCCTAACCCTGAAATTACCTATTAGTGTGATTTAAACTTCTTGAATCAATTGTTGGTTTCACCCTACTGCTCTCATAATGTAAAATCATCAGCCATTATGGATAAAATATGCATACTACTGAAGAAGTAACTGGATTTTTAGACTAATTTTCAGATTCTGTTTGAACCTGATTCACAAGAGATGAAAATTGTGAATCATAGGCGACCAAAAATATTTTGGTCAGCATAAACACAATAGGTCTGTATTTGAATACGAATTAGGAAAAAAAGGTTAGATCCAGTAAAAAATTAGTTTCTCACTATGCAAAAATGGAAAAAAAATTAGTGACCATAAAATGTAAATGTTAGGAATACACGCTTTTTTTTATAAGCACCACCTCTATAAGCACCGCGAGCCTCAAATTTGATCAAAAGTAAAGCACCAGCCTCAGTCTCACTTCACTGAACGAAATTTTTTTTTTCATTCAAATTATTTCTACAATGGTTATTTCTATAATGGTTCGATTCTTGTCAAAAGAATGTTTACACATAGTGTCGTCAAAAAGTTCATTATTCGAAAGCGTCGTCAGTTTGTTATTGTTTAGAAAAGTTGCTTTACTTTTTCATTGTGTTTGTCTGTCTGAAGTGTGCATGAGTGCATCATACTCCTATGATGGTTATCCTATGGGTCCAGACAAGCACCAGCTAAGCACCATTTGAGACTATATTTCGAAAATTCTTAAGCACCAGCAACTCTCGTTTCACATTTACTGGTGCTTATAAAAAAATGTGTGTGATGAAATTGAGAAATTGCATTCTCCTTGGGGGGTTTTATGGATTTTTTGTTAAAATGGATTTTTTTCTGTTTAAAAACAATATATCCCCTATGTTCATTTGAAAAGACACAAATTCTGTGGAAGAAAATAAGTAAAAGCTTCAGATACATTGATTGCACTTAAATGATTTTGACAAGCTCATACTTTTTCTACTTTTTTGAATGGAAAAACTGCTCAGTAACTCATGATATCAACCAGTTAAGGGGTAATACAACAGAATAAAGTTGAGATTAAAGTTATTGCTATGCTCACAACAGCAATAATGAATAACCCCAACTATACCTGATTGGGTACTTTTGAAATCCTATTTTCATTCATAGGAATTGCAGAAGTGTCAACACTTAGAATTAAATATGAGCTGACTCATAGCTAGCGGCTTACTTGCATCTAATGGCATGACGGTTGTTATTAATTATCGGCTGAATTATGTGATTTTAAAATTAAATATATATAGCACAACTAAACCCCAACTAAGTCCCAATGGAAATTTGGAAAAAGTTCATCCGCGAAATTAAATCCCCGCGAAAAATTTGAATTTTTTCTTTAATCCGCGAAATTTTCAATTTTTATCGTTTATTATTTTTTTTGTCTACGCGAGGGCACGAAACACTCGAAAAAGGTCGCTTTTTTCTGTCAAAACCTCGATATGTTTGTACTAGAATCCTAGGGATGAGAAAGAGTGAAAATAACGAAGCAATAATAATTTCAAGGCGTTTTATCTCATCTCTATTTCAAAATAGATGACTCTATTATTCAAATTGAAAAAAAAATTTGTTCATTTTCTTGGAAAAGTTCTATTGCAAGGTTTCGGCCCTTTTTAAAAATTTTCATTTTTACCCTGATCCGCGAAGTTAAATCCCCGCGAAAAATTAGGAAGCCCATCATCCGCAAAATTTAACTACCGCGAAATCTTTAAATTTCGCGGATGAGCTCGACCGCGAAATTTAATCCCCGCGAAAGTTTATCCCATTAAAGTACACAGTTCGTTGTTGTGTATTTCTTATAAGTAAGGAAGCCGATCTAAATTTCTTATTGTAAATTTTGCTCAAATCCGCGAAATTAAATTCCTCCGAAAACATGATTTTAACAAAAACAGGTTTACAAACAGATAAGTATGCCAAACTGATCTAGCTAGAACTCTAAAATCTATTAGAAATATGGTCATCCGCGCAGTGAAATTCCCGCGAAAATTAAAAATTTCTTTCAACTGCGAAGTAAAATTCACGAATAAATGATTTTGGTCTACCGCGAAATTAAATTACCACGAAAATTTCTTCCCTTAAGGTAGTATGCAGCATAGATGGTACAATTAAACTCGGACATGAAATTCGTGTGTTTATTTTATGATTTTTAACTGCCTAATAATGGGAACTTATGATTTTTTAATTATTATCACTTTTTTTTTTTAGGATCCAACAACTTCCTGGTGAAAGACTCCCACCTCTATTGAGGCCACCTAATTTTGGTGGAACGTAAGTTCACCGAGGTGAACAGCTAGAGCTCAGTAACTCGAAATTCGAAACTTGTAACTAGTAACTTGAGAAACATAAGACTTGAAACCTGAAACCTGAAACCTGAAAGTAGCGAAGTGTGAAGAAAAAGCAATTATCATAGTTGTTGTATTTGTTCTGCTCGATATGATTTCTGTTGAAGCATATCGCAACATTATTGGTAGTTTTCATGCCACTTCAAAAATCTCCCGGACTAAGAAAGAAAAGGGCTTAATTAATTGTAATGGAAGCGCGAGAATGGCCTGTTTTTGTTTGAGAAGTATCCCAACTTTTTATCCGCTGCTTCTTTGTGTTAGTATGATTTTGATCATGTCCGGCGATATTGAAGTGAACCCAGGGCCTGCTCTCCCTGTCATAGTTTCCGGCTCATTTAATCAAGGCGACCTTCGATTTCAAGAATCTGCAGGAAAACAGTGTGCTTGTAATGCATTGTGGTCGGTATGCTATTCCGCACTTAAGAACTTGCGTTATTGGTCACAATGGGATTTAGACCGCATACTAACTTTAGGAAATGAATTATACGTCACGTTAGGGTTCTCTGGATATCTATCGTTTGATGACTTGCCTGACCGGGTGCATATCAATGGAGTGGATTTGATAATTACAAAGCAGGTTGAGGTCTCTGGTATTTTAAATTGTAGTAGCGGTTATTTCCTCAATCATGTTTTGTGTAGTAATGCCAAAGGTGCGCTATTGGTCACAAGTAGTGGTTTCACTACGGCTTTGTTTTCGGTCAATGAAGTTATTTACATTTTCGATTCGCATTCCCGCCATCCGAATACAGGATTGCCAGATAATAACGGTGTATCGGTACTAATGAAATTCAATTCGTTAAACAGCGCAGAAAATTACATCAAAAATCTGTATCTCGATGATAATCAAGGTAACAGAGTTTATTATCAGTTGCAGAGTTATGACGTATTGATTAGTCGCACTGGTTTACTGAAGACTCAGAAGTGTTTAAGGACTGAAAAGTCTCTTTATACTAGAAAGCGTAAGTTGCAAAATGCGAATGCAAGTGAAGGAAATCGTGCTTCATTTTCCGATGTACAGAAATCAACAACTAAGGGGAAAGACCGAATTTTTAAAAAGAATAAAAAAAACGAGCTTTCGGATGATCTTAAGTCTGCATTGAGGGAAAAGAATCGAGCACGTCAGCAGAACCGAAGAATTAGGTTATCAGAAGAACAAAAATCGGAAGTCAGGGAAAAGAATCGGATTTGTAAACAAAACCAAAGAACTGGGTTATCAGAAGAACAAAAATCGGAACTCAGGGAAAGGAATCGGGCTTATAAACGAAACCAAAGAACTGGGTTATCAGAAGAACAAAAATCGGAACTCAGGGAAAGGAATCGGGCTTGTAAACGAAACCAAAGAACTGGGTTATCAGAAGAACAAAAATCGGAAGTCAGGCAAAGGAATCGGACTTGTAAACAAAACAAAAGAACTGGGATTTCAGAAGAACAAAAATCGGAAAAATCGGAACTCAGGGAAAAGAATCGGACTTGCAAACAAAACCAGAGAACTGGACTATCGGTTGAAAAAGTATCGGAACTCAGGCAAAAAAATCGAATTTGTAAGCGAATCCAAGGAGCTGGATTCTCAAATACACAAAGAGCAAAATCAGTAGAAAAGAACCGAATGTGTAAAAAGAAGCAACGTGCTAGCCTAAATGATGAAAGAAAATGCCACTTACGACAAAGAGATCGACTTAGTAAACAAAAGCAACGAGCAGGGTCGATAGAATCATTTAAGAAAATCGTAAGGGAAGGGCCTTATTACATTTGTGTATGTTGTAATAGAACTCTATACAAACAATCTGTTCGAATCTTCGATGAACATTTGTATAGTGTAGGTGTAAAGATTTTTGACTACTGCGTACTTAGTTTCGACAACCTCGAATATATATGTCAAACATGCCATCTAAAACTCATAAAAGGAAAGTTTCCATGTCAAGCTGTTGCTAACGATTTACAAATATATGAGTTGCCTAATAGTTTTGCCGACATTCGTAAACTCGAGAAAACACTTATTTCAAAAAGATTGTTATTCAAAAAGATCACCATCATGCCTAAAGGCCAATCGCCTAAAATGAAAGGATCTATATGTAATGTTCCCATACAAGCTGATGACATTTGCAACATTTTACCACGGGGATTGGATAATAATGGAATAGTTCAAGTTGCATTAAAAAGGAAAATGTCATTCAAATCTAATTTTTTGAAGCAGTAAGGCCAGACATTGTCAGAGGAATTTTGATGCACTTAAAACAAAATAATCCATTGTATTCTAATATTGAGATAAATATAGAAAACGTGCCTCATTGTTGGATCGGAGAAATAAGCAACACATTCGACGACGAGGTCCATTTTGTAAATGAGAGTCAAATTCCACTTGTCAAGACGGCTGATCAAGAAGAACAAGCGAATCCGTTAGATGAGTTTAGACTGACTGCTTCTGAAACTAGTTACGTACCTGACATTGCATATGCAGTCAATGATGATGCTAATGTAACTATTGCACCAGGAGAAAATAAGCAACCTTTGTCTATAATATGTGATGAAGATTGTGAATTACTTGCACACCCGTGGTTATTTCCAACCGGGAAGTTTGGATATACTCATGAAAGAAAAGAAAAATTGAGCCCCTGTAAATATTTCAATCAAAGATTATTAAATTATAAACAAAAATTTGCTTCAGACTCTGATTACATATTCTTTGCCCAATCCCTAACTCAACACTTGAATTTGAATAGATCTATCAATATTGCCATGAAAAAGATTAAATCTGATGGCCTTACAGCAGGTCAAATTTCCCAAAATTTTAAGCAAAAAATTAGTGAACTAATAGCTAATGACGAAGCCTTCAACTTCATGAACACCTTAAAAGGAACTCCTGCTTATTGGAAAAGATTTCTTTTTGAAGTACTAGCCATGGTTAAACAACTGGGATTGCCAACTTATTTCATGACTCTTTCTTGTGCAGATCTCAGATGGAATGAGTTAGTTGAAATTATAGGGAAATTAAACGGCATGAATCTAACAGCAGATGAAATTTCAAATTTGAATTACTTTGAGAGAACAAAAATTCTGAACAGCAATCCCGTTCTTTTGGCTAGACATTTTCAATACAGAGTGGAAAATTTTTTTAAGCACATAGTATTAAACGGACCTTTTGGAAAAGTGATTCATTATGCTATCCGGGTGGAATTCCAAGTACGAGGTAGCCCCCACGTTCACTGTTTACTATGGGTCGAAAATGCACCTATTTTGTGCGAACAAAATAAGGGTGAATATGTTGCATTTGTAGATAATGTTATCAAATGTGAACTACCCGAACAGCAACACAATGATTATTTGTTTGATTTGGTAAAAACATACCAAACACATAGTCATTCCAGATCTTGTCGAAAATATAAAAATGTTGAATGTAGATATTCTTTTGGTAAATTTTTTACAAATAAAACACGATTAGCTGAGCCTATTTCCGACGACTTCACAGAAGAAGAGAAAGTTGTAATGTTGAAAACAAGGAAAGTGCTGTTAGATAAAGTTAAAAAATATATCGATGAAAATTTAAATCCGAGGTATCGTAACATGCATGACGCTTCAAAAGAAAACAGCTCATCTTCCTCATCAACTTCTACCTATTTTATTTATCATTTGATGACCACTTTTTTAAGTGACTAGTCGAATTTAAAATATTGTATGATTCTAAAATTTGTATACTATCAAGCTGACGATAAAAAGGAAACACAGATATTTTTATTATTTCGCAAGGCCAAGTAAAAGTTTTTATTATGAAGTTCAGGTACAAACAACATAAAGATTTTCATACTGTATAGTTTTAAAAGGAGTATTTTGAAACGTCCACGGAAGAGTGTTCTCTAATGGATTTTTAAACTGACGGTGTTCCTTTTTAAGCTTGATCTCCGGCAAAATTTTTCAAAGTCTCTTAACTTTTATGATGCTCTCGGGAATGTAATAAATGAATTCGAAGTTTAAGCACAGACTTTTCTTGACGCGAAAAACTTTTTATTACTTAACAAGAGCCAGATGGCGCAAAACGGTAGCAGCAATTTTACTTAAAGTTATGAAAAGTTACTACAAAGTTCTTTGAGGCTTGTGTTTTTTCATATTTCACTGGTGGAAAACAGGCATAAACGATAAATTTGTTAAAATTATTAGTTAGTGTAAAAAGGGTCTAATCATAAACCAACAGAAATTAATTTATTAAAGACAAAAGAATTATACATGCGTGATATGAGCTGTATATGATTTTTTTATAAGAAAATTTTTTGTAAGACTATGTGTAGAAAAAAAACACGCGTTTCGAAAAAAAAAATATGTTTTTAATTATAATTTCATGAAACCAAAAATGAATTCAAACAAATAACTCCCTTTTCGAACTAGATCTTTGAAAGCCTTAATACAGAAACATATAGTGTATAGTTAGCTAACAACTGAGGTGATATGAAATTTTGAATTGATAAGAAAAGCAAAATATCAAGTATTTTCAGTTAGCGTAATGAACTAAAAGTCCCATTTTTATGTAGGGTTATTTGATAAGAATTCATTCTTTCATGGATTAAGCTACAAAATATCAGATTATGTACTTTTGAAACAAAACGCAATCTACTTTTAAATGTTTGTTACAGAAAAGCTTCCAAAATTCGAAGGCTGCGTTCCTTCATTAAAACTTATATTGCGTTATTAGTAGACTCTCGCAGACTCTAAATCACAGACTAATTGCCATTTCGGCCGGAGTAGGAGGAGGAGTAGTAGGAGTAGTAGTCCGCGGGTGTTTTAATACGGTATTCGCTATCGCTACTACCGTAATTACTTCTTGAAGATTCTTTAGGGAATACAACTTTGAATTAAAATCTTTTTCAAAAGATCTCTAAATTGAAGCAAGACTGATGTTTTATATGAAACAACAAAGTTTAATAGTTATCGTTGTTAAAAGGTAAAATGTAAAATACCACAACATCATTCTGCATGATGCATACCTTTTTAAAGCGTGAACTAATATCAGTTCTTTCTGAAATCTTTCTAGAAAGTCTTCGAGTCATCTGCACGAATACTTCTGCCCGGTAGGGCATCTTGTTTTTTTTTTTCACTGTCCAAACCTAGACCAATTTTTGTCGATGGGAAATAGCCACTCAAATCATTAATGTTCCCAACTTACATTCTTTTTATGATTTAACAGTCTAAACTCACACTATATTCATTGTATACAAGTACTTTGCTTGAAAAGACTCTAAAAGTGTAAAATATAAGCTCTAGTGAAAGGAATAATTAACATATGGCTAAATCGCAGATGCCAAGGTAGAAATGTTGTTTCATGTGAGTCTTATGCAACGTTCTTACGTTTTCCGTAGTTGTTTCAAAAATGGAAGCGAAGAAGCATGCGTAGATCTGTGAAAGTTTCTTTGTTGAATATATGGATATAGAAGAGGTTGTAGTACGGCTGTAAAACTTAAAAGAATCAAGAACATTTATGATCCAAACTGATAATCTACGTGAAACTAATATTCTTAGTTGTCATTCGTGATAAATAAGCAGTTTTTGATGCTTCAAATCAGATATGAACGACTACAAAAACGGTATGCTTACATCGATTTAAAAAAATGCGTAAGGTTTCTATTAAAGTCTGTTCAAAAAATATGTGCACTAATTTCAGTTACCATGTGGAAACCAGATTTAGCAAATTACATAAATTCCCTTGAGCCTGGTTTTTATATAAAAGCTGAAATCAGTGCATATAATTTATGAACAGACTTTAGTCTTTTTCTAAATATAATACAATTTTCTATTTCATGTTCCTAGGTAAGCTATCCTGTTTTTATAAAGCTCCGGAATCTTGAAGCACAGCTCATCTTCCTCATCAGCTTATACCCATTTTATTAATCAATAGATGACCACTTTTTTAATTGCCTAGTCGAATTTAAAATGTTGTATGATTCTAAAATTTGTATACTATCAAGCTGACGATAAAAAGGAAACACAGATATTTTTATTATTTCGCAAGGCCAAGTAAAAGTTTTTATTATGAAGTTCAGGTACAAACAACATAAAGATTTTCATACTGTATAGTTTTAAAAGGAGTATTTTGAAACGTCCACGGAAGAGTGTTCTCTAATGGATTTTTAAACTGACGGTGTTCCTTTTAAGCTTGATCTCCGGCAAAATTTTTCAAAGTCTCTTAACTTTTATGATGCTCTCGGGAATGTAATTAAATGAATTCGAAGTTATTACTATTTACGCCACAGATTTTCTCTTCAAAACTTAATGTGACAAAGTTTTCATTACTTAATTACTTTTTGAAGATGCTTTAGGGAATATAACTATGAATAAAAAACTTTTTGAAAAAATCTCTAAATGATGCAAAACAGTGCAGTTTATATGAAATAACAAATATTACTTCTTTAACAGCTACAAGATCAACTGTAAAACACAAAGAACATCATACCACATTGTGCATATTGTTTTAAACCGTGAACAAACATTCACCTTTTAAAGCACAGATTATTCTTAACGCGATAATCTTTTAATTAGTTAATTGCTTCTTGAATATGCTTTAGGGAGTGCAACTTCGAATGGAAATCTTTTTTAAAAAATCTCTAAATTGATGCAAGACTGAAGTTTTATATGAAACAACAAAGTTTAATAGTTATCGTAGCTAAAAGGTAAAATGTAAAATACTGCAAACATCATTCTGCATTATGCATATGGTTTTAAAGCGTGAACTACCACTCATTTCTTTCTGAAAAGGCTCCAGAAAGTCTTACAGTCATCCGCAGGAATACTTCTGCCCGGTAGGGCATCTTGTTTTGTATTCCTGCGTAAGCAAGGAATACTTTGAAACCGTTAGTGTTTTTTTTGTTTTTTTTTTTTTTTTCACTGTCCAAACCTAGACCGATTTTTGTCGATGGGAAATAGTCAGTCAAATCCTCTAAGTTCCAAACTTACATTTTTTTTATGCTTTAAATATCTTAACTAACACTACATTTATTGTGTGCAAGTACTTTGCTTGAAAAGACTCTAAAGGTGTATAACATAAGCTCTACTGAAAGAAATACTTGACATATGGCTAAATCGCAGATGCCAAGGTAGAAATGTTGTTTCACGTGAGTCTTATGCAACGTTCTTACATTTTCCGTAGTTGTTTTAAAAATGGAAGTGAAAAAGCACGCGTAGATCTGAGAAAATTTCTTGGTTGAATATATGGATATAGAAGAGGTTATACGGCTGTCAAACTCAAAAGAACCAAGAACATTTATGATCCAAACTGATAATCTACGTGAAACTAATACTCTTAGTAGTTATTCGTGATAAATAAGCAGTTTTTGATGCTTCAAATCAGATATGAACGACTACAAAAACGGTATGCTTACATCGATTTAAAAAAATGCGTAAGGTTTCTATTAGTCTTTTTCTAAATATAATACAATTTTCTATTTCATGTTCCTAGGTAAGCTATCCAGTTTTTATAAAGCTCCGGAATCTTGAAGCACAGCTCATCTTCCTCATCAGCTTATACCCATTTTATTAATCAATAGATGACCACTTTTTTAATTGCCTAGTCGAATTTAAAATATTGTATGATTCTAAAATTTGTATACTATCAAGCTGACGATAAAAAGGAAACACAGATATCTTTATTATTTCGCAAGGCCAAGTAAAAGTTTTTATTATGAAGTTCAGGTACAAACAACATAAAGATTTTCATACTGTATAGTTTTAAAAGGAGTATTTTGAAACGTCCATGGAAGAGTGTTCTCTAATGGATTTTTAAACTGACGGTGTTCCTTTTAAGCTTGATCTCCGGCAAAAGTTTTCAAAGTCTCTTAACTTTTATGATGCTCTCGGGAATGTAATTAAATGAATTCGAAGTTATTACTTCTTAAGCACAGACTTTTCTTGACGCGACAAACTTTTTATTACTTAATTACTTCTTGAAGATTCTTTAGGGAATACAACTTTGAATTAAAATCTTTTTTAAAAAATCTCTAAATTGAGGCAAGACTGAAGTTTTATATGAGACAACAAAGTTTAATTGTTATCGTTGTTAAAAGGTAAAATGTAAAATACCACAACATCATTCTGCATGATGCATACCTTTTTAAAGCGTGAACTAATATCAGTTCTTTCTGAAATCTTTCTAGAAAGTCTTACAGTCATCCGCAGGAATACTTCTGACTGTAGAAAAAGTCATTATAAATTCAATTAGCGCCGCACATAACGTAATACCGACGTTGAAGCAAACTCATATGAACGTCATGACGTTGATTTGACGTTGATGTAACATCAAATAACGTCGCGTGGGTGGCGATAGGAAAACATTACATCATATGAAAAAGTGCCAGAAACATACGTTCCTTACAATTGCATGTTCATAATGAAAGGCATAAATTATCTTAAAATAATGATAAGAGCATATATATTCATAAATAAGGAAATACATCAGTATTCGTATTTTGAAAGTCACAGTACAAGAATTTTGCGAAAAGTGCTTTCTTTCCAAAAAGGGCTTGCTTTATAGACACTGCTTTAGTATTGCCATCAAACCAGCTTGTCAAAGTCACTACGCTGGATATAGACTTTCGGTTGCCGTAAATTGACCGAAATCAATATCAGATCATACAAAACTTTTAAATTAAAACAGCTACGGAAACTGATGATGTTTCTTTTTCAGCTTGATCTCCGGCAAAACTTTTCAAAGTGTTATCTAAACTTTCATGATGCTCTGGGAAATGTAATTAAGTTATGGAAGCCGATTGTCACATATTTTTGATATACTAAGAATATCAAATGATATACTTGATATATCACTTGATATACTAAGTATATCACTTCACACCTTTTGATATTCCTAGTATATCATTTGATATACTTAGTATATCATTTGATATTCCTAGTATATCAATTTTTACTATGAATATCAACTGATATTCCTAGTAAAGTTTGATATACTAGGTTTATCAAGTGATATACGCAGTATATCAGTTATTTTGAAATTCCCGGCAGACGAATATGTTATCGTTACGATTAACATTGTCTCGTTTATTAAAATATTTAATGTTTTCAATGCATGCTGGTCCAAATCAAAGCATTGCTCACACAAGATAACTTTTATTTTAAATTTTCGACGGAGAAGGAATGTTATAATCATTCATATTCAGTTAGTTCCTAACTGCATGCTCTCTAGTGATAATGATATTGATAATTATTTAGCAGCTAGTCGTTTTTGCGTGCGTAGAGGCCTTCCACTAACTCTTTGTTTTTCTGTTTGGTAAAATACGTATAAACAGAAAAAATGCCATAATAAAGTTGTTAAAAGAAATGATTTATAATATGAGAATTTAATCATCCACTTCCTCTCGTCACGAGGTACGGTTCGTTTTGACTTTGCAAGTTAGTTTCATGGCGCCAACAGAGCTGTTGCATTAATGGCCCATTTTGTAAAATTTCTTTTGGTTCATCGAGAACATTTCCTTAATATCTACTTTGTTTTTATCAATATCGAATTTGGTTTGATCTACTTCAAATATCAGTTGATATTCGTAGAAAAAATTGAAATACTAAAAATATCAAATGATATACTTATCGTAAGTAAAAGGTAAAATGTATAATACTGCAAACATCATTCTGCATTATGCATATCGTTTTAAAGCGTGAACTAACATTCATTTCTTTCTGAAAAGCCTCCAGAAAGTCTTCCAGTCATCTGCAGGAATACTTCTGCCCGGTAGGGCATCTTGTTTTTGTATTCCTGCGTAAGCAAGGAATACTTTGAAACCGTTCGTGTTTTTTGTATTCCTGCGTAAGCAAGGAATACTTTGAAACCGTTCGTGTTTTTGTATTCCTGCTTAAGCAAGGAATACTTTGAATACTTTGAAACCGTTGAAACCGTTCGTTCGTGTTTTTTTTTCACTGTCCAAACCTAGACCAATTTTTGTCGATGGGAAATAGCCACTCAAATCATTAATGCTCCCAACTTACATTTTTGTTATGCTTTAAATATCTTAACTCACACTATATTCATTGTGTGCAAGTACTTTGCTTGAAATGACTCTGAAGGTGTATAATATAAGCTCTACTGAAAGGAATAATTAACATATGGCTAAATCGCAGATGCCAAGGTAGAAATGTTGTTTCACGTGAGTCTTATGCAAAGTTATTACTTCTTAAGCACAGACTTTTCTTGACGCGACAAACTTTTTATTACTTAATTACTTCTTGAAGATTCTTTAGGGAATACAACTTTGAATTAAAATCTTTTTTAAAAAATCTCTAAATTGAGGCAAGACTGAAGTTTTATATGAGACAACAAAGCTTAATTGTTATCGTTGTTAAAAGGTAAAATGTAAAATACCGCAACATCATTCTGCATTATGCATATCGTTTTAAAGCGTGAACTAACATTCATTTCTTTCTGAAAAGCTTCCAGAAAGTTTTCCAGTCATCTGCAGGAATACTTCTGCCCGGTAGGGCATCTTGTTTATGTTTTTTTTTTGTGCCCGCTTCAATATGTTGTTGTTTGTAAACAACTGGTAGCTTTTTCTATGATAATAAAAAGTTTCACCACCAACTTTGTTCTCATCACTTTTTGGGAATAATGAGTAAGAATTGTTTGCAACATCACATTCTGTACTTCCCAACAAATTATATTTTACTCACGTCCGAACTTTATTATTCGATTTTTTCCTGTATTAGTACAGTGAACTAAAGGCTCATTCACTACTACAGTATCATAATGGATAAAGCAAAGTCTTTTGTTTTCAGCCACTTCCGCATTGTCCATGTTTCTTGATGTATATGAACTGCGCAATCAGCAATAATGAATAGGATGATATTTTGCAAACCAAAGAAATTATAGTGCAAAACTGTGGCTCTGCTGGTTCTGTATATTACCAAATATTGAGGAAATCAAAACAAACTTTTAAAATAGCGGAGAAAGACGTGACCGAACGCTAAACTATCTTCAAGATCTTGATATTCAAAAAAACTGCGGGTATGCAAACTGAGTAACATCACTTTATCTCATCTACAACATTGTTTCTTCAAACATTTGAAGTTAAAAGTCGGTCACCAAATTTGGGTAACGAACCTGAACGATGTCGTTTCATAGCGCACGGCCTAAAACGAAGCTTTCTTCAGGTTGACTTGCCATCTTGCCTCGTGAACAAATCCCATTCCATTGATGGAATGCGATGACGTTCGAAATTTTGTTTTTGATCGTGACATTCGAGTATATGACATTCGAAGAGATGAGGTTTTGCAATGTCGTGCAATATCATGTCTTTTTTTTTTGTTGATTTGATGTTTTTGTGTTTTTTACGTTGACATTTGATATTTCAGTTGGTACGATCACGATGGCTCGGTCAACAGCATTTCCTTACGCGATTGAAATGTTGTACAAAATCCAATTCACGGGGCCTGTTCGCGGCCACTATGTTTACAAAGACACTTGGGCTACCTTAAGGGGGAAGCCCCCTAAAAAAAATTTTTTTTGAAATAACAACTTTTATATATTCATACATATATTATGTTACAGTAAATCAAAATACCATTTCAATTTTGAAGAAAAGATGTCAGCCAGTTGCCATGGCAACCGGTAACTAAGGAAAAACTGAAAATTGCTTACTTTGCCCCGGAAAAGATTTCTCTTTAGGTAAACCATTAAATGACTTGAAACTTTGCACAAAGGCCCTCCACATGTGGTTCTACAAAATGAGCAGACAACTTTTTCAAATTTTATTCCATTGCTTCGGTAGCCCTGCTGAAACTTTATGTTGAAAAAATTGTCAAAATTGATGAATTCGTGGACTCATAATTCAAAAACTAAGACTAGTATCAAAAAGTTGTCTGTTCATTTTGTGTATCATAATGGTAAGACCACTTCCTGAAAATTTCATGAAATTTCGTTGAACGGTTGCGGAGATATTTTTTCCGGCGTGCAAAAAAAATGCAAATTGAGAAAAAACAGCAAAAAGTCTGATACATAAAAAATTTTACACCTTCATATGTTTGGTGGACTGAAATAATGCAAAAATTGTCTAAAAAGCTCTTGATGATAGCTCCTGATATAAAAATAAATCTCAGTTTCATTATCACATTTATAATTACTAGAGTGCCTGCTCCCCTTACCGCTATGTGCCGCTTGCCGCTAACTTTGAGTTTGATGGTTTATTTCCTTCATTTAAAGACAACAAATCAAACCAAACTAATTATTATCTAAAAGTATATTCATTCAGCCATCGTTATGGAAAGTTTCAAAGTGAATTGCCAAATACTTACTGATTAATAGAGTAAAATCTAACACCGGGTCGCGATCATTGTGAAAATAATATTAAAAATGGCTTCCTCGAAAAATAAATGCTTCAAAATTCAGTGTCATAAATAACGGAGCATATCGATTCCTTGTTATTCCTCTGCTGTCTTGAATGCTACCAACATCTGAGATTTTATCCACACAAACAGTTTTCTTGTATATATCGTATACGCGAGCAAATCATCTAAAATTTACAGCAAGGTAATTCTGTAACCACGTGTCCTTTCTCCGCTATAGCAACAAAATTTGTTCTTGTTAGCACTGATTTCAGCTTGATTATTCAATCAGTTAAATTTTTTTTGCAGACATTCAATTAGCGTGAAATCCCACGTTGATAATATCACCCATAGATTTATCGTTCAAGAAAACGTGAAACTTGTTTCGTAGACCTTTTCACCCAAAGGACCAACTGTCATTAAAAAATTTTTGTTGCGTTAACGCTTTTAAGCAATTGCAACTGCGTTGAATTCTATAGGATCATTCTAGCGTGTATCCTCCGCATGTTGAAAATCTCCACCACAAGTATACAATTGATTTCATATGTTGCGAGTGTAAAAAATAATTCAATACATGTTGATAATTACATACGCCGTTCATGCTTTTAACAAATTAACGATGTCTGTGTTTACTGTATAATTACTCTAGGCTCACAATAGGGCAATTCCCATCACGTATCTAGATTTTTGCGATCAAAAGTTGACTTGTCGAGACGGCACTATTGTTTTCTAAAAAAAGTTCGCTCATAAAAATATGGCTGCCTTCGATTTGTAAACAGTAAAGGCATGCATTTTTATTAAGCCTGTGGTTGTCTTATATCTGCAGAAGCAAAGGAGGAAAGCACTTAAATTGAGAGAAAAGGGATTAAACTGTTATTATGAACACTAAATTCCATAAAATTTTGTTATTTGCATCACTTTTGACGAACGTGAGATTAGTTAGCGGAAAGAGGAACAAGTTAGCGGAAAGAGGAACATCACCCCGATGATGTTTACGATTACAGTATTTGTTATCAATCTTATTCTCCTTGTTTGTTCTTGTTGATTTAGTATCTAGAATGACCAATTGTGGTGCTAAATCCATTTAACTGTGTTTTTACGTTTGCATTGACGAATTTTGCAACATTATAATTAAAGTTAGCGGTAAGGGGAGCAGGCACTCTACGTGTCATCGGTTTCGCCATATTCATTAATGTCGTTAAGTGCTCTAATCCTGAATGACCGTGACTCAATGTTCTCGTTATTTAGGTAGCTCTTATATTTACACCAATCCTTTGTTGTTACTCAACACATCTTTAGATGTTTTAAAGTGTTTATCAAATCCACCATCATAACAAATTAAAAATAAACTTGCGCATAATTTTTTCTATCGGATTCGGTCTCATTTAATGATAAAGTTGATGCAAAACGTTTCGGGCAAAACAATTCATTGAATTAATTTGATAAAATCTGTAAGTCTATCATTCTATAGCCATTCAGTTTGTTTTCTTTTAATACTTGTATTTTTTCAACTTTTCTGTAGGAAGCAGTGTCCATATTTATATGATTTGATTGGGTATTCACAATATTGACATTGGTGTCGTCCCTTGTTATTGTTGGTCTGTCATCATGTTATCACTATATTGACAGAATTTTCAACACCATTTCCATCATCCATATTTACGGTATTCACACTTTCTCGTTTAAAACCTTCTTTTCTTATAGAATAACGGTGTGTTGACATTTTGATACGATCTAGTTTCAATTTTCCCATTTTACCCAACTCTGGAAGACTCAAATACTTCAGTGCATTATTAGAATAATCTGGAAAAGGTTTTGAACTATTACTTTTAATAAGAGCATGGGAAAAACAAATTCGATATATTATCTGAAAAATGCGGAGAAATTGTCACTTTCTGGCAGTTTTTTACAAGAGTTTCCCGTTGCTAGGGGCGTTGCTAAGGTATTTCAAATATACTCAGTGTCAGGAAAGAGTCAATATCTTGAAAACAGGGTGTTCTTTTTCAATGCGGTTTTCAGTGTTCGTTTTCTAATAGATTTCTGCGAAGCTTCCCACAATTTTTGGAAAAACGAAAATTTTTGAAATTTTGAGGGGGCTTCCACCTTAATCGGCAAGCAGCTCACATGTAAACCAGATCCAAGAGAAGAGGCGAAAACATACGGTAAATATGCTCTTGGAGTTTATAAGTTGACCGAAGGTAAAAGTATTTTAGTTGGACACGTACCAATTGAACCGTCCGAGCTGTTAAGTAACTTCATAATGACTGGTGAACCAAAAAAAAAAGACTTGACGGCAGAAGTCACTGGAAAACAGAAAAGAGAAATCGGACTTGTGGTTCCTGTTAAATATACAGCCACGACCGACGATAAACTTTTTGCCCAAGTTTTGTTGGGGAGAAGTTGGAAGAGGAGAAAAAGATAATCCGAATAGACGTCACGGAAAACAAAATTAAGAAACTTCCTTGTTTTGTGAAAAATGTGAAAAAAGAACCTAAAGAGATAAATAACGTAGAAGAAGAAAACTAAACTACCTTGTTTTATATATTAGTTCCATTTTTCCATTGTTTTCCACATCTAAAGAGGAACTCCTATCCTCAAGTTTTGCGTAGGCCACTAATTTGAATAAGCGCCCTCCTAATCCGTATAAGCGCCCCTCCCCAGAGGAGGGTGCTTATTCGACGAGGGCACCTATTTGAGGGGGGCGCTTATTCGGGGATTTCCGGTATGTCTATGTTTTTGATAGTGCGCTGCAATGGCTTGCAATAATCAGCGATATCCTAAGAAATGTATCGGTGCTCATTTGAAAATGTACTATTGAGGTTCAAACAGGAAGTGATAATTCTATTTCCCATAAATCAATGGTTTTGAAATTTAAAACTTAATTTTCTCATTTTAAAAAAATTGGAGACAATAAAACAATAAAATAATAGAACAAAATAATTCTCACTTAACGATATGTTGAATAACGTATTGTATATCTTATGTGCAATATCTTTAGGTTGTTTTTATCGTAGAAAATCCTTAACTTGCGATTAGTTAATTGTAGGATATCCAATATTCAGTAAATGGTTCACGTTGATTTGCGAGATGCGCAGTATTAATGATGCTTGCAGTACCAGATCACTTAAAGTTAATTTTCTCATCAACGTTTGACGAAAATTCCTTGACAGTAGTTGCTTGTACAATAATATATGGAATTTGTAAAAACATCAGCTTTCAGATTAAGTATGTGGGAGCTATATTATATTTCCTTTATGTTGTAGGAATAGTTCAATCGAATCGATATTGCATTGCATATTTTGATCAAACCATCAATCAAGTAGAAACATTTACGCACTAACTTACACGAACACGTATGATGCAAAGTAACAAAAACTTAATCCTTTAGACCCTATGTAATCGACAAGTCACATTAACCGTAGTGAATATGTCATATCACAAATGATATTGGTTGAAATAGTCGTGTTTGCACAAGGTTATAAATGACTGCCCCGTTTGACCGTAAAAATTCTACTTGTTCGGCACAAGTTCCGAAACATCTGAAAGTTAGCTACAGATGTTTTGGGTAATATTTTAGAGACACTTTCCTTAAAGCTTCGGGGACACGGAAACAAATTTTTATGCGCGTGAAACAAAACTATGATTTGTTTCAATCGCATGAAAATGTTTAAATGTGTCCCCACGTTAAACTTCTCTGTTTTGAAACTTTTTTTCCTCAAAATTTTTGTTTCGGAAACAAATTTTTCATGTTGCAAATGAGAATCATAAAAAAACCCTCGTGTCCCCACACCTTGAGTAGAATTTTTCGAAACATTTTTTATTTAAACCAATCAAATCCGTTTATGAATTAAAAAAAACAACAAACATTTCATAACATGCAAGAAGACGTTAAGATGGTGGAAAATCAACACGTGCAGTCAAAACAAAAACTTTCTGAAGAAGAAAAAACGAAACTCATTAATTTTTACAAAGATAACAAGGCACTTTGGTCTTCAGCTGTCAACTTCCGAAATAAGGAAGACAAATCGGATGTCAAAGAAGAACTAACCGCACTGTTTGATGGGAAATTTACAGAAGCTTTCCTTGATAAAAGCTTTCATGCTCTTCGCGTTGCTTTCAACCGAGAGTCAAAAAAGTACAAAGAGAAAGTACCAAAGAAGAATTGGAAGTTTTACGAACAACTGTCCTTTTTAACGGATGAAATCGAGAGAGCAGAGAAAAGAGTAACTTTCGAATTGGAGGAGAAAGAGATGCTAATTAATTTTTTCATTTCAAACCCAGCCCTCTGGAACCACCACCTTCTGGAGTACCGAGATCGTAATTTGAGGGATTCTTTGTTTGAAAAACTGGTTCAGCAGTTTGATGGAAAGTTTTCGACAGAAGACATAAAACGCGAATGGCATAATTTGCAAACCATGTATAACAGGGAAAAGGCCAGAGAAGACGGTTCAAGAGTTTCAGGTTTGGGTTTTGGTGATGTGTATGTCTCTACATGGGAACTCTTCAGTCAAATGGAGTTCCTTGACGTTACAGGTGATGTGGATGCATCTTATATATCTCTTGATAATGAAAGGTATACTCAGCCACCAAAAAAGATAAAAAAACAAGCGAGAACAGCAGAAGACAATGCGAAAACGGAGTTGTGGAAATCATTGGCTGCTTCTCTGAAGCCACAGCCACCACAAGAAAATAACCCAAAAAGTGAAATGTGCGAGCGTGCGAGCTCATTCGGAAAAGTTGTTGCAGATTCTCTCCTACAATATGATCCTAAAGAGTGGTCATATTTAAAAAAGAAAGTGATGGACGTGTTCTACGAATTTGAACAACAGCAATCATCTGGCCGTTATCATACCCAACCCTTTCTTCCACATCAACTGCAAGGGAATCATTTTCAATCGGGACCTTTCCTCAACATGGTGAAAAATGCTTTTACAAGCCAAAATTAAAATACATTTCTACCGTTCATTCCTACATCAGCGAAAAGGAACTCATATTCTGGCCCAACCATTCCCATTAAGATGATACTATCACTTCCTTTATAGTTTCTATAATGTGAACCAGAATTTTTTGGTTACTGTAGAACTATGTGCTTTCCATCGACTACTCCTAATCCGTTCGGAAAATTCCATCGCTGATAGAACTTTTCCGCAATTTTCTCCCATTCTTCTGCTGATTTTGGTGTTTTGAAGTGATCTTTTCTTAATACTTCGATGATGCCTTGACACACTTCCTGAATAATATAAGATATTGCTTTTTTACTGATTCTAAATTGGTACTCCAAAGATCTAAATGATTCGCCGCTTGCAAGATAGCGTAATGTGATGCAACACATTTCCTCGGGCTTTATGCATTCTCTCATGTTGGTATCTTGTTTTTGTAAGAACGGGGTAAGAAGATTGACTAGCTCGTCAAAATGATTAACGTCCATTCTTAAATAACCCTTGAACCCTTCTGAATCTCCTTCTTTTAATTCCTGGAATAAAGTGTGAAAGGCTCCATCGATTTTTCTGCGCAGTAACCATGGTCTTGTCAAAATAGAACGCGTTTATCGTTTCTTCGTTTGTTCTTGTTCTTCTTCGTCGAGCAGAAGTGCTACAGATGCTACAATCACGTTTTTACTGATCACAGACGCCATCATGAAATACTGATAATACTGTCTCACTCGCTTCACATGGTTTGACTTCATTAAATTTGTTTCAAGTGCTAGAACACATGCGACACAGAAACAAATTTTCCCGCGCTTGAAGCAAAGTCTATTTGTTTCAAGCGCTAGAAAATTTGTTTCCGTGTCCCCGAAGCTTAAAAGATCACTACATGCTTGTCAATGTGTTTTATATTTTCTCAACATTGATGCCAACTACTAGTTGCAAGTGTTTGGGCGGAAGATTCAACGTTCACATAGTCTGTGAAATGAAGTAAGTATAATTCAGTCGTTCAATACAGCTAGTTCTATAACCGTGATATGTATAAAGAGATACCTTTACGACAAGGCTCTTGCCAGAACAATTTCTGAATGACTTTTACAACTAATGTTTTGTTAATTTGTTTTTTCACGTTCTTTCATATAACACACGTTCACAATTTCATACGCTATTTCAGGAGAAGAGCCAATGCAATATTTGGAACTTGAAATATAAACAATTATTGTTATTATTATTATTGTTATTATTATTATTATAAAGTAACGAAAGTAAAGTATTGATGCATGTGTTTTCTCTGTCCAATCTGGCCAACCTTCAACTGAAACCAACATTGTGAAAATAGAACCATGACATCAAAAATTCATTTTTAAGGTCTGACACGCGTACTCTGAACAATTTAAAATAAATAATTCATCTTCCAATTGAAGCGCGTAGTACTTGCAAAAGATAGAGAACGGTTTGGTTCGAATTAAATATTTAATACGTTTGAATGTATAACTTAATTAACTTAATGGTGACGTAGACATAAACACATGTAAAAAATCTTATTTGTAACTCATTTTACACTGATAGTGGCTGAAGAAAATGCATGTTGTGCTGTTTAAATGTTATTATCACAATATATAAGAGAAAAGTATTGAGACACCAGCTTTCTTTCAACCAATCGATTAGCTCATAAATGAAAACATTAAAAATGTCATCAAGCATTCAAGCAAGAGTCATGATCAGATGGGATAATTTTTTGTTTAGCATTAACTATTGAAAACTTCCGTTTAGGAATAAGGTAGCTAGCTCCATTAGTCGAGCAATAAAATTGGTGAACGTTTGCTTATAAGAAGCTGTTCGTTGTAACTAGCACCATCACATCAAAAGATGAAATCTTCTGTCATTGCCATGACATTATGTCTATTGTTTTTCACAAACACTGCAATCATCCGCGGATACAGAAGCAGACAAGCGACATTTGAAATGATTCATGAAGACAAGGTTCTTGAGACATCCGAATATGTAAGACATGCAGTCAAACGATTATTCGAGTGTCAACATCGTTGCCTTGCCAATTCTAAATGTAAATCATTTAATTTATGGCTGAAGGACAATCCAATGATATGTGATTTATTGTTCGTGGATATGTCCGATTCAGTATCCTTTAAAAGTGAACGTGGAACGAGTTACTACGAGATTATCCATCCTTACACGTGTGGGAACGGTAAGTCATTATTTTACTTCCCCAAACTAAAAATGTGCACAAATTTTGTTTATCAAGGTATACCAGTGATTTCAAAGTTTCTTACTTCAACTTGTTGTAAGTATCGATCGTTCAATCAATCAATCAATCAATCACGATTGCAACAAAAGTTGGAATGCATTTTCAACATCAAAGCCTCTATTCCGTTTCGTAATTATGAGAGTTTTGTCATAGAAATACGAAAAGAGAAAGAATCACAGCATTCAGCTGTTCTATTCAATTTTCTATTGTCATTTTCTAACAATCGGTTAGAACCGCGTTCTCGGTACAAGTCCTTTTGGCGCGCAAAAAAACATATAATTAATCTCACGAGAATTTTACCGACAACTAACGAGAAATCACAAGTTTTTCATATCAAGTTATTTATCGTTTTCCCCCATTAAACGAAGTCTTGATTGGCTTAAGTTAATTACAGATAAGTGGAAGGCAATCGAGTTAAAAGTTCATTAATGCAAACTTACTCAATTGATGGAAAAGAAGAGAAATTCGCAATACACCATTTTTATAACGAAAACACAACATGCAACTTCTACAACAGTTATCTGAATAACCACTTTAGCTTCACTGAATCCTGATTGCATATGAGTTCAATGATCATTTCTCTTAGGGTGTGTAAAATTTCTTTGATCAGGACGACGGCTTTCAATAGATATAGGGATTTATGTGGCACATAAAGTTCGTTTATATTATTGTAATGTTCGGTCTTAAGGACAAAAGATCGTCTAACTATTTTATGAATTTTATGCATATTTTGTTTAATTCATTCTGAAATTCAAATTTTAAATTTCAAACAACCAATGAGAAACTCTACTTATTGTTAGTATGAAACAGTCGAAACTTCATTAAATATGCAAATTATACCAGTGAAACAATTATGATACCTGCGAAAAGGACGCGGTTCTTTCAAAAGATCTAAAAGTGTTGTGAATCTTTCTCTTTTCGTATTTCTATAGTTTTGTAGAGCGTGTAAATAAGGTAGGGAATACACTAGCAGTTATCACGCGTGTGTTTCATCACATGTGTCAAAACTCAAAGTGCATTTTAGGAAAACTCATGAGTGTGTCGGTATTGTGTCGAAACACATGTGTCAAATAAACGTTCAACATTTTGAACTTTGTGTATCAAAGCACACGTTTTCTAGTCAATCAGCTTTGAGAATTGCACTGCAACAAGTGAGTTTGCATTTGATTTAGTTGCTCTTTCTTTGAAAAGTCATATGAGAAGTGAACTTGTGAAAATATCCTGCGGGTCATTGAAATGGCTAGAAGAAAATGAAAACATTGGAGAGGAGCTCAAGTGAGATCATCGAAAAGGCCTGGAAAAGTGACGGAGACAAAATAATCCAATTTAAAATAGAGGGGCGCTATTGCAAAATGCAGCAAAATATTTGAAAAACAAGTGAAAGAAAACCGAAGACCGATAAGATGCGTTTGGAAAATACCTTTAATCTCAGTTGCAAGACATGCAGAAAGAGAAAACCAGTTGATACAGTTTAAAATACATTAGCTTTTATTCCATAAAAAGATGTTTGGCTGTTGGTGTCATTCACAGCTTCGCAGCGTTCTACCCTTATTTCATTTAACAGCTGACTATAAGACCCATGTATAACTCCGTTGAAGCCAGCTTTTCACCCACTCATTTCCTTCATTCTTTCTCCCGGTTTCTCAACAAATTGCTAAAATAATGGCATCTACAACGTCTAAGTCATAACCCATGTTTACAGCTCAATATTAAACTAAACTCATAATAAAAACACGTGTGTGTTTGTGTATACGCGGAATGTGTGTGATTATTCATGAACCAAATGAATAAAAAATCTTCGGTTTCGAAACTCATGTGTCACATGATGTGCTTTTCACGTGTTTAATGATACTATTATGCTTTTTTTTCAGTTAGCAATATCGACTATCTGCTGCTTGTAACTTTAACTGTACATACGCAAGGCATATTATACATTTATCTAGGTAGAAAAGAATAGGAATTTCACAGGAATTAATTTTGGCGAGTGATTCGAAAATGGATATTGATATTTATCATCAAACAGAATTTGAATATCAAAATTTATAACAACTCAGAACAAATATATTCGATCATGTGATTTGAAAATATGTAGAAATACGTTCAGAATGTCTTAGCAATTTTTTTGATTTCCCAGATTTTTATAACATCTTACATAGGTTTAAGAAACAACAAAGCAACCACAAAAGTTGAATTGTTTTAGAAATGAGAGATCAGAGTTTCTTTTTCTTCTTTCATTTCTGAGTTTCAAGCTGAGACATTGCAGTATTTGTCATTTATGATTCGACAAATCTTTAGGCCAATGATTGAAGATATTTTTAGGTTTCATTTGATATCCATACGTTCTGATAATAACTTGTTATTGAATAATACTATTGTATAAAAGTTGTGAACCGCAAATACTCTTACAGGTAGGCGCAGTTGCAGTCCATCCAATGCAGAACGCATATTGGTGAATAACTCTCCAACTTGTGTCTGTAAAAGTGGTTACTTGCGCCTCGGGAAAGATCACTGTAAAGGTATATACACACGTCATTACTCCTGATTATTCCATTACCTTTCATTATTCCAAAAGGGAAGCTGAAATATTCTGGGTCTTATTTATATTCGTTGGTTGATCAAATTTTTCTTATTTCGCTTATATCTTGGTGTTTGATCAAACTTCTTTTATGAACTTGTTTGATTTAGATATCATTTTTGTTTCATTGTAGATGTCAACTTTACAATTAACTTTAAAAGTCGTACTATAGAAGATCTTCCCACCTTACCATCCGTCTCCTTTCCAAAAAGTGAAACACTATCGGTATGTACTTGGTATTCGTTGAATGCCATCCCAGACGCTGACATTAAAGCAATATTCCTTTACTCAACCCCTGATTTCAACAGTTACATGGAAAATGATTTTACGATATGGTTAGAAGGAACAGTCATTAAAGGAGTGGTACAGGGACATGCACATGATTCAACAAAACACCTAAATTTCATATTGAACGAGTGGACACATATCTGTTGGGTATGGAAAGCAACTGGTGAAATCAAATTCTACTATAACGGACACTTTTACATGGAAACTCGAGCGACAGGTAAATTCCAGGAACACTTTCCAAATAGTACAGGCACTTTAATACTTGGACAAGATATGGACAATGATGTCGTTGACGATCCTGATCAAATGTTTGAAGGAAAATTAAATGGATTCTATATCTACAATAGGACATTGAGTCCTGCAGAAGTTAAAGACATGTATGAGGATAGACCACTGACCGAGGACGTTATTGTGGGTTGGTGGCAATTCAAAAACAAAGCAAATGGCCACTTGATTGTGGAGGAACCAGGTACTGGAAGGATTTAACACATAGTTATACAGTTACATACATACAGTTATACAAAGTAATGGAAGGTCACATTTAATGTTTTTTTGTGTGGTGGATTTTCGAATTAAAGATTGAAGATTTTCATTAAAGGAGAGTTGGTATGGGGAACACATAAAAAAAATCAACGATTCTCTAAAATCAAGCTCTTTACTCTTTAATTCATTATTATTATTATTTATTGAATAATATTTGGCTGTATAACTATGTAAATGCACATATTGATGCATAGATATATATAAACACATAAACAAAATCAATCGCTGTTTTATGCATTCTGGTTGCAATGCCAGATCATTAGATGAGAATTATTTTGTTTTATCTCCAGTTTTTTTTTAAATGAGAAAATTAAGTTTTATATTTCATAACCTCACTGAAACCAACAAAATAAGACTGCCGTTTGAAGAAGATTTTGCGCTTTTTTTGGAAAAAGCTTACGGAAAAAGAAAAATCCTGACCCTGAAAAGCTTGAAAACAGTCGGGGCTCATTTTTCCAAAAATGGAGATAGAGCAAAATAATTCTCACCTAAGGAGATGTGATGGTTGGACTAAAATTTAGTGTTAGAGCCTGTAAGAGCGTCAAGGCTAGTTTGTACAACACGGTGTCCATTAGGGACCATTTTTTAAATTGTAATCGCTTTTCATCAAATGACGAATTCTCTATTCGTTGTTCTGAGAGCAATGATTTCAAATAAACTTTAATGGAGAGTCTTTTGATTAACCCTTATAAACCTTGTGTAGAAACATGCAGATATAAAGAAAACCACACAGAAAAGGGGTGATTTTCAGTAGGACCCTCTAATCGCAACCTATTCAAAAAAACAGATAGAAACTGAGCATCAACAGCAAAAAAAAAAAAATTAAAAAAAATGAATCAAACAAAAAAAATAGAGAACATCCTTTAAGTCAACTTAAATTACTTTTCACAGTTATTGTCGTACAATCACGGTGGTGATTCCTTTTTATCTTTCACAAGTCAATCAGACGTGCCATTGTCAATGGTGTTTGTCTCCGTCGGCTTTGCTTGCCGTTCTGGTCTCACAATTTCTGTCGAAGCTATGCATGCAATGACACTATAAAATACTGTTAATGAACTTGCAGATAACAAGTCAGTGCATGATGGGCATTAAAGCATACTGTTTGCCATCAGGTCCATTAAAAATTAGCCTTTGTATCGGAGTTGGAGCTGTGGATAATTGTTGTGCGGATGAAGCAACAGGTTGTTGACCAATCCATGTAGATTGTAGTCTGCCATGTACAAAAATAATTCTTGATTTGTTTGTGCTTGACAAGGTTGTGCTGCAGCACGCAATTAAGAAAGTTGAGATCTAATGAAGGGTGCTTCAGGAATTGTTTGATCAATTTGGTTACTTGCTGACGTCACTTTTAGTTTATACGAGGACTCAGCATTTAAAATTGATCTGGGCGTATTTTGAATAACGACTTTTTGATCTGGTGTATTTTGTGAATGGACTAATTGCTGCGTTTTACCATGTTGCAAACAATATGGAAGTTTTAATGGTATTTGCTTCATTTAGGGTAGACCTCAGTGGCAGGAGAAAATGCCAAAAGATACAAAGTAACTTAATAATTTTAAAGATGTAGAAGTCTAAAATTATGATATACAGAAATTAGAAGAGTATTCTTCATGATGGTACAACTACAAGCCATGTTCGCTCAATCCCACCGAGAAGCGCGACATTCAAAAATGCGCATGGGCAAAATAATTTACGAAAACTTGAGTAGAAGCACATTTTTCTGAGACCCACAATTTCTCCCAAATGCAGTTCCAATTTCGGCAAAATTGATCAAGACTGAATATATTTTAAATTGGTCGGATTTACAAAAGATAGAACTTGCTTTTGGAACGAAAAAATGCAGGATTCGATTAATTTGAACCTGTTTTTGGCGCGAAACTCAATGCTCAGTTACGTTTTAAAATGACAGATTTTTACTCGCAAGATTTGATAGCCTATGAAGTTTATAGGCTATGAATTATTATTTCATCTATTTCCTCAGAAAGTACTATCAATCCTTAGGACTTCTCAAAAGGACTCATGTTCCAGTGCTTTTCACTTTTCTTTAAGATACATTCAAGTTCAAGTACTCGCAGCCCTATTATATCTGTCATGGCTGTTTTTGTAATAAATACAGTGTGGAAGTAACGATGGAAAATATTGAAATAATTAACATTTATAAAAGATCGATGTCACACCTATTAACTTTGGAAACTCTAGCTATTAAAGCAATACGACTTAATTTAAACAAAATGGACAAATGCCGAAGTCGAAAGCTAACAATTAAATTGTAATCACTTAATACCTAGTATGATGTGTTTTCAACCTTCAGTCTTACGTTGTAATTATTGTGAATGGTATGATATAGATGATTATATGTTTTTTATCTGAACAGTTTTTAAACTTGTTTTTAAATCTATTTTAGCTGATGATGATCACAAGATGATCGAAATATATTCTAAATTAAATGAAGTACATTGTTGGTTGATTAGTATCGAATCTACTGTTCCACGATGTTTTTGCCATTCTTATATTACCGAATCAAACCCCTTTAACTTGGAAAGAACAGTGCAATGGAAACCGCAGAAAATGTATATTATTTATCAAGATGGCGAAGATAACGGTCATGCTATCGCTTGCGATAAAATTTATTTATGCTGTTTTGGTGATTACATCAACGTTTTGTATCAGGAACAAATGTTATATCTCGTCAGATATTATTGGTATTAATTATGATATCGCTGAAATTGTGGAAAATCAGGAAAGCTATCATACATCCAGTTTATGGATTCACAGAAAAAATATTCGTGTAAGACCTCGACCAGAATATATGTATTCTTATTTGATTCTACTGCTCTGTGGTGATATTGAATTGTGCCCTGGACCTGAAGATACAAATAAGTTCTCGCGATTTCTCTCACTGAAGGGACTGAAAATTTTCCACCATAACATCAGAGGTTTATATAATAATATTGACAATATTACAGAACTTTTTTTACGACACAAACATATTGATATTCTAACATTAAGCGAGACACATATTAACCACGATGAACCAGGGGAAATGTTCAAAATCAATGGATACAATTTTGTAAAAAGAAACCGGGCGATTGGCAAAGGTGGAGGTGTAGCTGCTTACGTTTCGGACAGATTTATTGAAGGAAAGCATTGGAAACGAAGAGAGGACATTGAAAATGAAGATATCGAAGCAATGTGGCTCGAGTTTATGCCGCCAAAATCAAAATCGTTTTTCATATGTATTGTATACAGACCCCCGGATGGATCGCTCTATTTGAATGTCAATTTTTCTGAGATCTTGAACGAGCAATTATCGAAAGGAGTGAATAACTCTGATGATGAAATGATTATCATGGGAGACATCAATGTTAATTTTATGAAAAAGAGCTGTCATGAAGACATCAAAAACTTATTTCAAGTAAACGGATTCAAACAGCTTATTAATGAGGCAACTCGCATCACAGAACACTCAAAGACATTAATCGACGTAATTATGTCCAATAAACCTAATAATATTCGAGAATCCATTGTTGTCCCAGCAGCCTACAGTGACCACGACATGGTTGGTTGTTGTCGCAAAATAAATCACATCAAATTTACGCCGAAAACCACTACCACCAGAAATTACGGGCGCTATGACCATAATGAAATGGCAAACGATTTGAGAAATATTAACTGGGATCCAGTAATGCAATCTACAGATACTGAACAGGCAGTAACGATATTCAGTAATTTGCTGTCTGAAATTTTTGATCGCCATGCCCCCATGACAACTAAACGAGTTAAATTAAACCAACACCGTGGATTAATAAAGAAATTCGAGATTGCATGGATCAGCGAGACAAACTTTTAAGAAAGGCCAGAAAACACAACTCTCCGAACGATTGGTTACTTTACAAACGTCACCGTAATCTATGTACAAATCGTCTAAGAAAAGCTCGGAAAAATTACCAGCGAGAGTTACTCAACGAAAACAAAGATAATCCTAAAACATTCTGGAAATGCATAAAGGACATTTTCCCGGTTAAATCGAAAAATAAAATTTCAACTACCCCATCCAATCAAAAAGAGATAGCCGAACGTTTTAGCAATTATTTTGCTGGTGCTGTGCGAGCAATTAAAACTGCTAGCAACTTGCTTAAAAATTTTGTATGGAGCTCACCGAAATATTATCCATTGCGAACAAACAGTGTTTTCAGATTCAAATACGTCTCTGCTATCTTTGTACGTAATCAACTGAAAAAGCTGAGACGGAAAAAAGCTACTGGTCTGGACAATCTTCCAGCAGGACTGTTGAAGGATTCCACCGAATATATTGTAAAACCACTCACACACATCATCAATTTGAGTTTAAGTACAGCTACTTTTCCTACAATCTGGAAGTCAGCAAGAGTGGTTCCAGTCCACAAAAATGGAAACAAAGATTTCGAAGCAAACTACAGGCCTATTTCAATCCTCCCTATTCTTTCAAAGATCATAGAAAGGGCAGTGTACAGTCAGCTTTTGTCTTACTTGGAAGACAATAACCTACTTACTACGCACCAATATGGATATCGAAGCAAACGCTCCACTAATCACGCAGCAACGAAATTCGTCGACGATGTACGGAGAGATATGGATAATGGGTTAATGGTTGGAGCAGTATTCATAGACCTTAGTCGGGCATTTGACACACTTGGTCATGCCACATTAATGAGTAAACTAAAGATGTACGGCATCTTTGGTCAGGAAATTGCATGGTTCAATAGCTACCTATTTAACCGCACGCAAGTAGTCCATATCGAAAACTCAAAATCAGCTTGTCAACCTGTGTTTTCTGGAGTACCCCAGGGATCCATCCTCGGTCCTTTGTTGTTTATAATATACTTTAATGACTTGGTTGATGTCCTTAAATCATCGAGAATCCTGATGTATGCAGACGATACTGTCGTATATTTTGCAAACCGCAACATCAATAAAATAGAAGATACACTAAATGAAGAACTGGAAAAGATCTCGACCTACCTTGATGAGTCAGAATTAATTATAAACCTCAAGAAGGGAAAAACAGAAGTAATGTTATTTGGGACAGCTAAAAGAATTGCCAAAACTGAAAAATCACTAGAGATCGTATTTAAAAAAGTTCCCATCAACCGAACAACAACGTACGAATACCTTGGAAACACCCTTGATGCTACAATGAATCTTCAGGGAGATTTCGAAAAGAGACTACGAAAAGCTACTGGGCGATTACGACTTCTCGCAAAAATCCGTCCGCTCTTGACATCTCATGCAGCCGAGAAGATATTTACCTCTATGATCGTCCCAATCATAACATACTGCTGCATCGTGAAAATACGACTCTCCGATGCACAACAGGCAAACCTAGCTTTAATCGACTATCGTGCATCCAAACTGATATATGGAAAAAGTTCATCAAAACGAGTAACGTCAACGTATGGAAGAATGAAGAAACAAGCCTGCAGCACTGTCCGTAAATGCATCACTGGGAACGTGTGTAGCCCGTTCAGAAATTACTTTCAAGTTAACACGCACGTACGTTTTACAAGAAATAACAAATTTTCAATAAAACTTCCCAAGATAAAACTTGAAATAGGTCGTCAATCGTTTTACTATCAAGGTTGTCGACTTTATAATGAACTTCCGTTAGAAATACGCAAAGAGGAAGATTATGGAAATTTTACTCGGAAATTAGGCGTGATTTTTAATTAACAGATTTTAATTGCTATTTCAAATTTTATTGTTATTACTTTCGATCCAATAGTTTCTAACTTTTACTACTTTAAGATTTTAGCTTTCTTTATCTTTATTTTTACTAATGTGTCAAACAGGACCACATTGATAGCAGTTTTTACATTATATATGTAAGATACTGATGTGTTTATACGTATATTTTTGTATATATGTATTATATCCTGTATAAACATTATTTTAATAATAATAATAATAATAATTTAAGTCAAAAGTTAAAGGTCGCCCTCAGCAAAAAAAAAAAAAAAAAATAGCATTAATAATAGTTTATATTTCAGTTCCAAGACTTACTTTTCAAGACTAGGTTTGTGGATAAAACCCTGTACAATGTGACCTCCACAGCACACCTCTGAAGTATGCCTCACAACACACTTACAAAAGGAGAGCCTATTATTATTGCCCTGTTTTGCCAAAAAAAGTTTTTTTTGGAAATTCTATTCAATCAGGTCAAGTTGTCCTAAATAACACATTTAATGCAAAAAATCTCTAGCACTTCATGTGATACACACCACTTTTGCAGGAAAAAGACAGTCATTACCACTCAACATTGATTCCTCTGAAGTCATACCTCAAGAAACTATTCAAGGTTACCTAACAACAGTGTACAGCTACCTACCAAAACCTCCAAGGTAAACACGCCTTATATGTTTAGTTTGAAAAGGTTAGTCAATATAAAAACAACGATGTAAGACTATCAGAAATTTGCATAACTAAAATTGCCTGAATCAAAAAAGTTTTATATTTTTTAGCCACTGACAGTAACACCAATTCGTATGCCAGCAAAACATTATAATGTATCTAGTAGAAGAAGTGTGCAGATCAGAACTAAAACAACATAAGAGCTGATATTCATGATTGCTGAATAATGTAATAATGCCATATCCACACAAAAAGTTGCAGTAATTCAAAGCCTTGATCAATGTGAACGTTTCAACATAGTAACGTAAGTACAGCCAGGCATTCCACTACAACATGTCGCGATTACGAAATATTTCAAGATTTTCAACATAAAAATATCATCAGAAAAGAAGAAAAGGAAAAATAAAATTGATTGGGTACGAGCACGTTTAAATGCTGAACTGGCGCCCTTAACAAAATTAAATGGAACAGCAATTAAAGTCGTCCTAAGTCCATGAGCATATTTTTACAATTGCAAGAACACAATTTGCTTGTTGAACATTCTTTCCTTTGCGAAAATGAAATCCATGTCAATATGAGAGGAGACCATGGAGGCAACAGTTTCAAGATGGGTTACCAAATTTTCAACGTCAAAAAACCCAATAGACCAGACAACACCATAATCTTCTCGATCTTTAAAGCAAATGATATTAGCTGCAATATACGCACATGCTTGAAATGATTCCAACCACAAGTAACAATGCTGCAGAAAACTAGATACCAAAGTAAACAGCTATGTGTCATTATATACGGATTTCTTCGTACCATGTCTGAAATTTCTTTTAATGGTAAAAGAAAACCCTAAAAATTAAGTCACATCAATAGATTTTAATTATATACTTAGTAAATACTGTTTATACGGCGATTTCAGGACGCCATCCTTGCTTACACCTACTGGCACAGGATAAAATGCAATTTCCAACATTTATCAGAGGGACATCAACATATCACAGACCCTAGAAAATTTGAAGACACATTGCAACGTTTTCAAGAATGCCGGGTCAAACGTAAGAAATGCTAAGAATTACTTCAATGTGATTGACAACCATATTTTCACATAGCTGGTGGCAATCCTGACCTTGTAATAAATTATCACATTCCCGAAGTTGACATGTTGGAATTTGAAAAAGAAGAAATTGAAAAATCGATCGCAGAACTAAACTTACCAGTTAGTGCTGGAAAACACAATGGACCAGCATTTGTGATCATCATGTCGTGCAGTGGCAAAAATCCTTGAACCTATGGTGAAGTGAAGAAAAGGAAACAAGAATAGTTATAAGAATCCTGTGAAATCAATACTGTTTTGTTGTATGTCTTCTTTTTTGGAATAACAAAAATGTGGAAGTGAGCAAATCTCAAATATACATACCAAATGTCTGTATTTGTAAACAAAATGTAAAGAATTTTTTAATCATTATGATTTGTTAATTCATTTTATTTAGGCTGTAATGTTTATTAGTTTCAGAGTTAATCTAAATATTGATATAATTTTGACTTTAAGGAGTAAAAAAAGGTATTATTATTTTCCCTGACTTCTCTCCAAAAACACCCTGTTTTCCCTGACTTTATTGCCTACTTAAACTGTCAAACAGTCAAGACTACACATTCAGAAGTATCCATTTACAGGCTACAGAAGGGATAAAACATTATAAACTAATTTTCACAATATTGTCAATTCTCAGTGAAACAACTATATCAAACAAACAGTGAAAAGAGAACAAAGTCAGTAATAGATACTTTTATAAACATCTTATGAAATTTTTCCCTGACGTTCCCTGACCGAAAGGGCCGAAAAACTTATTTTCTCTGCTGAAATTCCCTGACTGACTTTCCAGAAACTTCTTGTCAAACATAGTTTGTTCCCTGATTTTCCAGACGGTGTGAACCCTGCATATTAATTTTGTAGATGCATGTTTTTGAATTATAGTTCCCAAGGCAAAAATATAACGCAAGATGTCCATTGAACAACCAGTCTCCAGTTTTGTCTCTCGCCTTCTAACTTTCCAGCAGCATTGTCACAGTGTCACGATGGTACTGGGATTCTGTTCGCTTTCGCTCGTCATTCCGTACACTTTTCAATTTGCACCTGTTGAGCTTGCACCAGTAAGACAAATCTCAAAACTCCCCTAGAAACTCCGCATCTTTGCGCCAGTTAAGTGGTGCAAAAAGGGATGCCGGTAACCGAACTTGTGAACGCGTATTTCCGAGACGGCACCCTGTTTCATATTTGTTAGACAAGGCCAAAAATTACAAAATAACAAATATATTTTTTTTCCAACCGGAGCAAATTCCGGAGAAGATTACACAGGAAGCCTGATGGTGTGAGAGATGTTGCAATCCGGAGAAAGGAAGGTTTCGGAGATTAAAATCGAACTGTTTTATTTCCTCAGAAACATATATATCTTTCCCCCAAGATACATCTCACTCTCCAACAAACCGAATTTTATTTGTGCAACTGCACCAGTGGACCAGCCTAAAACCGCCCCTGGAACCGTACATGGAAGTCCACATTAATGTGTAAAAAGCAATAACCTTCCATGCGAAGACTTCATCTAACAAAGGCAACTTACTTACTTACTTACTTAAAGATAACTTTGATTGAATGAAGACCGGCTTAAACTTACTCCACCCTGAGTATCGGTTTTCTTCCTCTTCGATTGATTCAATAGACCGATTTGATGTGATGTAAAATAAAAGGAACAAATTTATGAGCTAAATATACAGAATACTTGCCGCATACGACATGATAAAACCGAGAACGATACTACATCGTTCCTCCCTTTTTTACGCATGCTAAACGTATGCGCATACGCATGCAAACTAGATATCGTCCAGAACTTAGAAAGAAACTGCATCTGCGCCTTATTTGCAAAGCGGCTGAAATACCGCTTCATTTGTTCACAAACTAATGAAAAAAATTGTCAGAAATTGTCGCACTTTTTATCGTTTCAAAATTCCTCTCTATGAAGTGCGACGTTGCAATATTTACTGCTGATTACGTCACTTACTGGTGTGACAACGTCAACTTGAGCAATAATATATCAGAAACTAGATCACTGAATTTCATGATAAATTCAATAGAACTGTAAATGTATTTTTGACACGTATAACACTACACCGTCTGGACTTGAGGGTAGCGATGACAGACTGGATTTAGTTAGTGTCGGCTTTGGGTGTTTTTGACAAAATGCGGTTGAACATAACAGAACGGAAGTCTCTCATATTACGCAATATATCTAGAATTAGACACTGTATACCCACAATATATGCACACTTAACCAGACGAAATCAAAAACGTATCGATCGAGTTGATTGGATCTTGTTAGACAAGCTGTGCAACGTCTATCATAAAGTTTAACGTTATGTGGTCTGTAAAAGACGATTAATGGAAATAAATAAGATTAGCTGAAGTAAAACCATGAACAAATATTATTCGACCCTTTTCGCTTTAGTTTTCGTGAGCCACTCTAGTAATTCATGCGAGAAGTTGGGATTCAATTCCCCTTCAGGGCGATTCATCATGCGCGAGTACTTGCGCACCGGGTCGACCCATGCCATGTGAGGAAAATTGGGTAGATGACACATCGGGTGTTGCAGGAGGTCATGCAGAATAGCACATGCCCTTAATTGGGTTTGTGTCACTCATGGGAGTCTCAAACACTTCTGAGCCTCCACCCTGAGCCGTGGCTCCTCCTGGAAAGAAGATGCAATAGCAACTGAGTGAGGATAGCCACACAAAACAATACCAAATACATAAATACTTAAATAACTCTTCACCTAACCTATTTTTCGGATATTTCATCGAACATTTGTAAGCTGAAACATTTGCTCACATTATTGGATTTGCCTTTCAGATTTTGCAAATTTAAGAAGGGTCTTCGGTTGGAAGGTTTAAATGAATCAAAGCGTCCTTTCAAACGTTGAAAATTGTGAAAAAACGCACATAAGTTAACAAGAACCCTAAAGATTATAAATACAAGCGAAAAAAACTTTGATAGACAAAAATTTCAAGAATATCAGGAAAGTTGTTGCATTCTCCTTGCGATCTTAAACAAATAAAACGTACAAGGGGTCGACATGGTCAAATCGTATAGAAAGAATAAGTTTCGTCAGGTTTTCAAGAAATATATTTATTGTTACCTACGCCTTCTTAATTGAAGTGAGGCATTGGAAGCCATCATTAATAGTGCTGAAAGTGAATAAAAGTGAATTTACACTAAAATTCTGCTCAGCCGATGGATGTATAAACTGTAAAAGCGTCCAATTCCATAAATTTGTCTTATATAATCGAGAATTGTGTGTCAGATGGTTGCTTTCCCTGAAAAATGAAGTGTAGCCCCTTCCGTTTTCATTTTCGTGAAAAATTATGCTCAAGAGCTCACCACCCCAACTTATGCATCATCATCACAGCAAATCTCAGTTAAAAACACGTAAAACTTTGTCAAAACCGCAACAAAAAGGTAGTTGCAGCAGAAGCTTAGGAGTAAGGACTAAAAGATTTCAAACACAAAAAGTTATATTCAGAAGAATTAGTCCCAATTAACCGAAAAACTTTCTGAATTGAGTAGCCAACCTGAAGTGCTGATAGAAAAATGCTATATTGATAAGATTCTGCTTTCAGTGGACTCTACCTTCAACCCAAGGTAGTTTGAATTTACGAATTATGTTGGAACAGTTGACTCTGGGGTATTAAAATAAAATGGAAACATTTTCAATTATTAAATGATAAAAAAAGCATTCAAATTTTGGAATAACATTTCCAACGGTCATGTAGAATTTCATTGTCGCAAATAAAATATTCAAATTCAACAGTTCTGTAGTTGGATACAATGTAAAGTTTGAGGAATTTAGGTCATGCAGATTTTCCTATAAAGTCCATTAGAAATCTTGTCTATTGTTGTTTCAAAATGTAAAAGTGCACTTGAAAGGTTAGAAAAAACTTTAAAGCTTTATCCAGCTATCAGATAATTCAAATCAGGTTGTGACCAATTTTTTTCCGCTTCAAATAAAAAGTTAGGGCCGTTGCTCCGAAGGGAGCTCTATAGATCAATAGTATAGCACACATGTGATCCGATATCAGCGTGATTTTCTTTGGATGAAAGAAGTTTCTGGATTCTGGAAGGAATCTGTAGAGCTGTTCATTATTACAATCGAAATTTTGTGAATGGTTAAATTATTTCTTCTGTTTGGATTAGCTATACAGGAACAGAATATTGTAGAATAAACATAGATACATTTCATCGATGAAGTTGACATTGCGGAATGGCTCCTTTACGGGATTCTTGCAGTTTTGACAAAAGAACTGCACATGATAATTCCAATCGGGGATGACAGGTGTCTGTTTTATGGGGAAGTTCCTATACTTTCACAACACTACAGTTGCTTTTTTTTTTCGAACCTTGATCGAAAAAGTACATAAACATATTCAGTGAATGCCCGTTTGAACGCATCACAGAAATTGTGTTTAGAATACTTGTGATAAGATTTAGTATTGATTGATGAAATGTTATGAACAGTTAACGACAATGAAATTGAACTGTGATAGTAAATGCTATGTTCATGTTCAAGTTCTGCATCCTACGGAATTTTAGAAACATAGATGTCCTGCAAAAGGCGTTTGAAATTGACGACAACAGGATTAATTAAACATAGGGGATTTAAATGTTGGCAATGACCCAGTGAACGCAAGACGTCTTTAATACGTCTATGTTTTTGATAGTGTGCTGTAATGGCTTGCAATAATCAGCGACAAGAAACGTATCGGTGCTTATTTGAAAATGTACTATTGAGGTTAAGACAGAAAGTGATAATTCTATTTCTCATAAATCAATACGGAGAGAGGTCTGCTAAATGGACAATCTATAATTGACTGTCATTATTGAAACAAAATATGTTAAATAACGTATTGTGTATCTCATATGCAATATCTTTAGGTTGCCTTTATCGTAGAAAAAGCTTTACTAGCAATTAGTTAATTGTAGAAAATGCGGATTTTGAGTAAATGGTTCACGTTGATTTGAGAGATGCGCAGTATTAATGATGCTAGCAGTGCCAGATCACTAAAAGTTAGTTTCTCATCAACGTTTGACGAAAATTCCTTTGCAGTAGTTGCTTGTACAATAATATATGAAATTTGTAAAAACATCAGCTTTCAGATTAAGTATGCGGGAGCTATATTATATTTCCTTTATGTCGTTGGAATAGTTCAATCGATTTGATATTACATTGTACATTTTGATCCAACCATAAATCAAGTAGAAAAATGTACATGCTACATTTGAAATTATACGTTTCATACAAAGTAAAAAAAACCTAATTCTTTAGACAAAAGGATCAACCTTTGTAATCGACATGTCACGTTTACTGTAGAGGAGATGTCATAGGACAAATGATTTTGGTTGAATTGGTCATATTTGCAGAAGTTCTATGAATGACTGCCCCTTTGACCGTAAAAATGTTCTACTTATTTAGCAAAAGTTCAAACACATCTGAAAGTTTAGCTACAGATGTTCTAATTTGGTTAGCAAGCTTTTAACTTGACTCTGAATTAATAAGGATATAATTTTAAGGAAAACCTTATCCTAAAATGATCAACAGTTTCGGGTGTCTTTATTCTTTTTACGTTTAAAAAATATAGAAAAACACAATATAAAGCAGCATCATAACATCAAGACACTTAAAAGGTTTTGGGTGATATTTTAGAGACACTTCCCTTAAAAGACCTCTACATGCCTGTCCGTATGTTTTATATTTTGTCAAAATTGATGTCTACTACATATTACAAGTGTTTAGACGGAAGATTCAACGTTCACGTAGACTGTGAAATGAAATGGTTATAATTAAGTCTACATTTTCCCTGTCTAGCGTTCAATACAGCCAGGTCTATAACCGCAATATGTATAAGTAATGAAAAGAAAATATCGATGCGCCTGTTTTTTCATCAAATCTGGCCAACTTCTAACTGATACCAACATTCTAAAAAGAGAACCATGTCATTAAACATTCACTTTTAAGTTATGACACGCGTGCTCTAAATAATTTTAAATCAATAATTCATCTTCCAATTGATGTGCTTAGTGTTTAAAATAGATGGAGAACGATTTGGTTCGAATTAAATTATTTAAACCGTTTGAATATAGAACTTAATGGTGTTAGGAGGCGTCGACATAAACACATGTAAAAACACTTATTTGTAACTCGTTTTACACTCATGGTGGCAAAAGAAAATGCATGTTATACTGTTTAAATGTTATCATCACAATATACAAGAGAAACGTTTCATCCAATCCAATAGCTCATAAATCGAAAAATTACAAATCATAAGTTGATAATTATTTTTCTTTTGTTTTGTCTCCATTTTTTAAAAAAAATGAGCCCCGATTGTTTTGAATATTTTCAGGATTATTTTGTTCTTTCCCCGTGAGTTTTTTTCCAAAAACAAGCGCTAAATCTTCTTCAAACGCAAATAATTCTCACCTAACGAAATGTCATAAAAAAATTCATGCAACTTATGATCAAACTATCGTGAGATGATTTTTTGTTTGGCGTTAACTATTGATAACTACCGTGTTGGCAAAAGGTAGCTCCACTAGTCCAGCAATAAAATTGGTGAACGTTTGCTTATAAGAAGTTGTTCGTTGTAACTAGCACCATCACATCAAAAGAAGAAACCTTCCAGAATGAAATCTTCTATCATTCCCATTGCATTATTTCTACTGTTTTTCACAAACACTGCAATCATCCGCGGATACAGAAGCAGACAGGCGACATTTGAAATTATTCACGAAGACAAAGCTCTAGAAACATCCGAATATGTAAGACATGCAGTCAAACGATCATTAAAGTGTCAACATCGCTGCCTTGCCAATCCTACATGCAAATCATTTAATTTATGGTTGAAGGACAATTCAATGATATGTGATTTATTGTTCGTGGACAGGTTCGATTCAGTATCCTTTAAAAGCCAACCTGGAACGAGTTACTACGAGATTGTTTATCCTTTTACGTGTGCGAGCGGTAAGTCATTATTTCACTTCCCCAAACTAAAAATGCACACAAAATTTTGTTTTTCAAAGCATATCAGTGATTCTAAATTTTTCTACTTCAAATTGTTGTGAGTATTGATCAATCAATCAATCAATCAATCAATCAATGTGATAAATCGATGGCACATGTTTTTTACATTTCTATCTGCTGCTTGTAGCGTTATCTTTTCATACAGAGGGCATATTATGCAAATCAATCCAGCATACATAATACCACACTACCTTGTATCCTAAATTTTTCTATTTCAGTCAGTGTTGTGTTGTGTACAGATCTGATACAAAAAAATTGTGTTGTGTACAAATCTGATAAAGAAAATATTCGATATTGTGAGTTGAAAAGTTGAACAAATACGAAAACAATGTCTTAACACTTTCTTTAATTTAGCAGAATTTTTTTATTACTCTTTTTAAATGAAATCTTACGGAACGTTTAAGCAATGACAAAGCAACCATTAAGTTTGAATCTTTTTAAAAATGAAAGATCAGAGTATCTTTTTTTATTCTTCCATTTCTGAGTTTTAAGTTGATTTCAGTATTTTTTATTTATGATTGGACAAATCTTCGGTCAACGATTGAACATATTTTTAGGTTTCATTTGATATCTATGAGTTCTGCTGATATACGTTTTTATATGCAACCAAGGTCAGGCATTCGTAGTAATAATGCTTAAAAACTGACCATTTTTGGGTACTAACGTTGTTTAACTTGTTGTACGCATTAATCAAAAATATATCTATGTCCCCGTCTTGAAAACCATTCAGTACGTATTACGTCTTTGATTAAAATATCTAAGTGTACATGTTTAGGACGATAAGATCATCAAATAGAGCAAACAAGCATAACAATTAGGGTAATGGCGTAACAATTGCAAGAAATGTGTTGTACCTGTGTTAGTGCTGTATCATTTCATGTTGCTAACTTATCCAAGATTCTTGTAGTACTGTCACTTACGTTTTTGAGGTTACAAATGTTGCTTATAAATGTGTTGCTTATGAAAAAGAGTAAGTTATTATTATATAATGTTATTGTATGAACGTTGTTTATCTCGTCTCACTTATAGGCAGGCGCAGTCTCTGTCCCTCCAATGCAGAGTGTATATTGATGAATAATTCTCCAACTTGTGTCTGTAAAAGTGGTTACTTGCGCGTCAGAAAAGATCACTGTAAAGGTATATACACACGTCATTACTCCTGATTATTCCATTACCTTTCAATATTCCAAAGGGAAGCTGAAATATTCTGGGTCATATTCGTAGGTCGATCAAATTTCCCTTATTTCGCATATTTCTCTATGCTGGTGTTTGATTGATGAAACTTCTTTAATGAAAGTTTTTGATATAGATATCATGTCTTTTTCATTGTAGATGTTAACTTTACAATTAACTTCAAAAGTCGTACAATAAATAATCTTCCCATCTTACCGTCCGTCTCCTTTCCAAAAAGTGAAACACTGTCGGTATGTACTTGGTATTCGTTGAATGCCATCCCAGACGCTGACTTGAAGGCAATATTCTTTTACTCGAGCCCTGATATCAACAGTTACCTGGAAAATGATTTTGCGATATGGTTAAGGGGAACGGTCATTCAAGGAGTGTTACGGGGAGATGAACATGATTCAACAGGACACCTAAATTTCTTGTTGAACGAGTGGACACATATCTGTTGGGTATGGAGAGCAACTGGTAACATCAAATTCTACTATAATGGACACTTTCACTTGGAAACTCCAGCGACAGGAAAATTCCAAGAACACTTTCCAGAGAGTGCAGGCTCTTTAATACTTGGTCAAGAGCTAGACTATGATAAAATTAACGATCCTGATCAAATGTTTGAAGGCAAATTGAATGGGCTCTATATCTACAATAGGATGTTGACTTCCAGCGAAGTTAAAGACATGTATGAGGATAGACCACTGACTGAGGACGTTATTGTGGGTTGCTGGCAATTCAAGAACAAAGCAAATGGCCACTTGATCGTGGAAGAACCAGGTACCGGAAGGATTTAGCATATAGCTAGTTATACAAAGTAATGGAACATCGGATCTAATGTTTTTTGCGTCGTAGATTTTTTAATTAAAAATTAGCGATTTCTATTTAAGTAGAAAACAGAACAAATTCAATGATTATCCAAAATCAAGCGCCTCTGTAAAATACACAACAACGCTTTTTGTCTTTATTATTGTTATTATTGTTGTTGTTATTATTGTTAGTCGTGTTTATTGAACAACATTTAACTGTATAACTCTGTTATATGTAAATAACATATTTATGCATAGATACATATAAACACACCAACAAAATGAATCGTGGTTTAATGCATTTTGGCTGCAATGCCAGATGTGATGGTTAGACAAAACTTAATTTAAATGTTTGAGCCTGTGAACGCGTTACAGGTAAGAACATCAAGACTAGTTTGTACAACATCATAGTGATGATTCCTTTGTATCTTCCACAAGTCAATCAGACGTGATATTGTCAATAGTATTATGTCGACTGTGCTTGCTGTACTGGTCCCACGATCTCTGTCGAAGCTATGCATGCGAAGGCACTATAAAACACCCTTGATGAAGTTACACCTGCAGATAACTGTTTATTGACTGTGTATTGATTGGCATTAAAGCGTACTGTTTGCCATCAAGGTCAACAAAAGTTGGCATTTTTACCGGAGTTTGAGCTGTGGATATTTGTTGTGCAGATGAAGCAAGAAGTTGCTGACCAATCCATATAGATGATAGATCCGGCATGTACAAAAAGAATTCTTGATTTGTTTAAGCTTGACAAGGTTGTGCTGCCGCAGGGAATTGAGAAAGTTGAGATCTAATGAAGGGTGCTGGAGGAATTGTTTGTTCGATTTGGTTACTTGCTAACGGCACTTTTGGTTAATACGAGGAATTTAAAATTGATCTGGGCGTTTTTTATATAAAAACTTGCTGATCTAGTGTATTTTTTGAATGGAATCATTGCTGCGTTGTGCCCTGTTGCAAACAATAAAGTTGTAATAGTATTTGCTTCATTTAGGCTAGACGTAAGTGACCGCAGAAATTACCTAAAGTGACAAAGTAATTTAACCAATTTTACTGATGTAAAGGCCTAATTATGATATATAGAAATTAGAAGAGTATTCTTCATGATGGTACAAACAAGAAAAAAAATCAGGATTGCATCTGCTAGCACAATTGATACAGTTAAAGTAATATATACAAACTAGCCGCGAAGGCGGCGTCACTCGCCACCCATGTCCACCTGCTCTGTAACACCCTACAGACCCCAACAAACGTGATATTCCCTTATAAACAGTTCGTACAACTTGTGTTCAGCCAGAGGCAGATTCAAAATCGCAACCTCTGGTGTGCTGTCAGTTTTGCATCTTAACTGTTTTTCAGGGTCTCCCAGTCGGGCAATCAGTGTTCCAAGTTTTTGTAATTTTGGAGCCCGAAGAAAAACACCTGCTCCAAATTATTGCACTTAAAACCAACAATAAGTGAGGGACGTATAATGGGAGAACTGAGGTTCAATTCCTGGACTGTTTTAACTTTCTTTGCTGCTGGCTTTTATTGCTTAATAAAGCTTGTTTGCACATGAAGACAAATACGTTCCTGTGTATCAAGTCTTGCATGTTCTAAACTCCGCCGTTCATTGCCGCGGTCGCATTTAAAATGTCAGCAAACTTTCTTGTTTTACACAATGCATTCCGAACGTGAACTTCGCATGGCTTTTATTTGCGATTTTAAACCAATCAAATATCATTTTAAACAATGTTTCCAAAAAACTTACATTTCATGATGTGCTATTTATTTACTTTTTAAAACCAATTGTTTATCAGTTTAACAATACACTCAAAACGTAGAGAGAAAAAACTTATTATTCAATTTCCGCGCTTTTAAGCGTAGGAAATTGTTTGGTTTACACATTCTATCTATCTATGTAACACTTTTTTGCTGTTTTCGGAAAGTCCGTTCGGATTTCGGATTGTTTCTTTATTCAGAATAGCTAATGACTGACCTATGCTAGGAAAACTTAGGACATGTTTGACTAAAATTGGGCAATTTAGACAAGGTGCTGATTTCGAAGTTGACGATCATTTTGTCAGACTTGACTAAAATTGGACAATTTGGGCCAAATTTGGACCAAATTTCGAAAGTTCTTCAAATTTCATGAAATTTTGCATGGATTACATTTGAAAGGTGCTGATTTCAAATTTGACAGTCATTTTGTCAGAATTGACTAAAATTGGACAATTTGGGCCAAATTTGGACCAAATATCGAAAGTTCTTCAAATTTCATGAAATTTTGCATGGATTACATTTGAAAGGTGCTGATTTCAAATTTGACAGTCATTTTGTCAGAATTGACTAAAATTGGACAATTTGGGCCAAATTTGGACCAAATATCGAAAGTTCTTCAAATTTCATGAAATTTTGCATGGATACATTTGAAAAGCGCTGATTTCAAATTTGACAGTCATTTTGTCAGAATTGACTAAAATTGGACAATTTGGGCCAAATTTGGACCAAATTTCGAAAGTTCTTCAAATTTCTTGAAATTTTGCATGGATTACAATTGAAAGGTGCTGATTTCAAATTTGACAGTCATTTTGTCAGATTTGACTAAAATTGGACAATTTGGGCCAAATTTGGACGAAATTTCGAAAGTTCTTCAAATTTCATGAAATTTTGCATGGATTACATTTGAAAGGTGCTGATTTCAAATTTGGCAGTCATTTTGTCAGAAATGACTAAAATTGGACAATTTGGGCCAAATTTGGACCAAAATTTCGAAAGTTCTTCAAATTTCATGAAATTTTGCATGTATTACAATTGAAAGGTGCTGATTTCAAATTTGACAGTCATTTTGTCAGATTTGACTAAAATTGGACAATTTGGGCCAAATTTGGACCAAATCTACTTATAATAATCCGCAATCGTGTGCAACACATTTAAAGATAATGTGCGATGATAAGAGTCGCACGAAAAGATGACTCAGCAGTTTTTGTACGGGAATCCCCACTCAAGAACCATGCTTTTAGTAAGATGATAGCCATAACTGTGGTTCTATGTCCTGTAGTCGCTGTGAAGTCATACTTTAAGTATTCTTATTAGTATTCTTTTTTCCATTGGTTTTTAAAATATAGCTACCAATAAGTTCAATATTCCCTCGTATGACGACTTAGAGATTAATGCAATTCAAAATGGTGATTAAAGACGAATACAATAAGAGATAGCTAGAAAAATAGATAACACTATCCGTTCGTACAACTTGTGTTCAGCCAGAGGCAGATTCAAAATCGCAACCTCTGGTGTGCTGTCAGTATTGCATCTTAACTGTTTTTCAGGGTCTCCCAGTCGGGCAATCAGTGTTCCAAGTTTTTGTAATTTTGGAGCCCGAAGAAAAACACCTGCTCCAAATTATTGCACTTAAAACCAACAATAAGTGAGGGACGTATAATGGGAGAACTGAGGTTCAATTCCTGGACTGTTTTAACTTTCTTTGCTGCTGGCTTTTATTGCTTAATAAAGCTTGTTTGCACATGAAGACAAATACGTTCCTGTGTATCAAGTCTTGCATGTTCTAAACTCCGCCGTTCATTGCCGCGGTCGCATTTAAAATGTCAGCAAACTTTCTTGTTTTACACAATGCATTCCGAACGTGAACTTCGCATGGCTTTTATTTGCGATTTTAAACCAATCAAATATCATTTTAAACAATGTTTCCAAAAAACTTACATTTTTCATGATGTGCTATTTATTTACTTTTTAAAACCAATTGTTTATCAGTTTAACAATACACTCAAAACGTAGAGAGAAAAAACTTATTATTCAATTTCCGCGCTTTTAAGCGTAGGAAATTGTTTGGTTTACACATTCTATCTATCTATGTAACACTTTTTTGCTGTTTTCGGAAAGTCCGTTCGGATTTCGGATTGTTTCTTTATTCAGAATAGCTAATGACTGACCTATGCTAGGAAAACTTAGGACATGTTTGACTAAAATTGGGCAATTTAGACAAGGTGCTGATTTCGAAGTTGACGATCATTTTGTCAGACTTGACTAAAATTGGACAATTTGGGCCAAATTTGGACCAAATTTCGAAAGTTCTTCAAATTTCATGAAATTTTGCAGGGATTACATTTGAAAGGTGCTGATTTCAAATTTGACAGTCATTTTGTCAGAATTGACTAAAATTGGACAATTTGGGCCAAATTTGGACCAAATTTCGAAAGTTCTTCAAATTTCTTGAAATTTTGCATGGATTACAATTGAAAGGTGCTGATTTCAAATTTGACAGTCATTTTGTCAGAATTGACTAAAATTGGACAATTTGGGCCAAATTTGGACGAAATTTCGAAAGTTCTTCAAATTTCATGAAATTTTGCATGGATTACATTTGAAAGGTGCTGATTTCAAATTTGACAGTCATTTTGTCAGAAATGACTAAAATTGGACAATTTGGGCCAAATTTGGACCAAATCTACTTATAATAATCCGCAATCGTGTGCAACACATTTAAAGATAATGTGCGATGATAAGAGTCGCACGAAAAGATGACTCAGCAGTTTTTGTACGGGAATCCCCACTCAAGAACCATGCTTTTAGTAAGATGATAGCCATAACTGTGGTTCTATGTCCTGTAGTCGCTGTGAAGTCATACTTTAAGTATTCTTATTAGTATTCTTTTTTCCATTGGTTTTTAAAATATAGCTACCAATAAGTTCAATATTCCCTCGTATGACGACTTAGAGATTAATGCAATTCAAAATGGTGATTAAAGACGAATACAATAAGAGATAGCTAGAAAAATAGATAACACTATCCGTTTTTTTCGTTTCTTTTTCCCAACTGAGGAAGCTAGGTAGTTTTTATCTGACTATACAGACAAAAACCATAATCAGGTTTTTATATGTTCAAAGAAATTAACTTTTAAAAAGTACAACTTTTTAAAAATCGATATTTCAATAAATCTATCTATGGAAACTAATCGATAAATCTTGATAAACATAATGAATTTATCGAAATGTCAAATCCTTTTAAAACAGACTCTTTCTTTAAAATATATATATATATATATATATATATATATATACGAAAGTCTACCATAAATCATGAAAAGTTATGTTTGATAAGCTAATACTGGCTTATTTGAAAATGGATTCTACATATATGTTAACAATTTAGTTCACTTTGCTAAAACAAGTGCAGCAGGTTCGACTCCTGTGCCAGGCTTCATTTTGTGGTAAGTATATTACCGGTGATAAAGTGACAGATTGTCTGGTAGTCACACACTTGTTTAATTGAAGTGATTGAAAATTGTTCATATCATATTTATACTTCTAAATCAAACATAAAACAAAGAATAAAAACAACAGCTTCATTTAAAATATTTTTGATATCTCTCTCATTTGAAGGTAGCAATCAACTTGTTATTATTATTGTACAATATTTCTGGAGTTGAAGAGGATAACATTTTCCAAGTATATATATCAATTAATTCACAAGAAAATTTGTTGTACAATGTTTCTGGAGTTGAAGGGGATCACATTTTCCATGTATATCAATTAATTATATATATATATTTCTTAATTCACAAGAAAATTAAAGAGATATTGGCAAGAATAGTAAAACGTAGTAAAAATAAATTTGATGATAGTAATGAAGATAGTCTGGAAAGAAACATTGCAGTGAGAAGCAAATGCACATGCAAAGGTCTGAAGCAATGTCGTTACCGAGGTAATGGTGTTCCTTGCCTTCTTCGCAGTGTTGTTTAGATCCAAATGTGAAAACAAAAGAAATGTTCAACTGAACAATGTAAACTTGATTAAATTGTTTTGGTCAAGACTAATTATACTAAATATGGGACAAATTCACAGGCTGTCAAGTCATGTGTCATAAAAAATGACAAAAAATGAAAATTTTAAAGGTCCACATCAGTTTTTATACTGCAATCTTTGTACGACCTTCTTACCAAATAATAATAATAAAGAATAATAAAGAATAAAATGGCAAAAAATGACAAAAATGACACGTTTTGAAAAAGCAATGAATGATATCATGAAGATAAAATAGCATGAATGTATATATAACTCCAAATACAATGAAACCAGGTAAATCTGAACAAATCTGAAGGGCACTTCTTGATAACGTTATTATAACTTAGCTGGTAAGGAACAAAAAAAACCATTCAGAAATCAAAATCAAAAATCAATTTCTACAAATTATCTGAATTCATGATTCAAGATTTTGTATTTAAAATTGTATTTTAATTGTATTTGAAATTGGTATATTAGTGAAAATGTTCCAAAGTAGACAGATATTCGAGCAACTAAACTGTATACAATTTTACTATTTTCAAAATCTTTTAATGAACTGAAAAGAAAAAGGCAATCTAATAATGTTCCTGATAAAAAATGTTTTCTGATAAAAAATGAAAACAAATAATAATTTTGGTGAAAGAAATGAAAATGACGAAATCATTGAAAAAATGAAAAAAATGATGCACTTGAGAGCCTGAATTTATCCTATGAATGAACTGTGTATAATCTATGCATTCGTGTACCAAGCCCACAAAGAAACACATTCAACCTTCAGATCTTTGTCAATTGCAAAAAACAGCAAATAAATGAATGCCAAAGCTGAGTGTGAGTTATCAAATTCTACATATATACATGAATGAAGAAGCAAAATTTCTTGTAAAGAAAATACACACCTTTTTTATATGCATATAAGAAACACGAGGCTTAAATTCTTAAAATCTCAAGAACCTTGTAAGAAACAAGACATGATGTGAGGTAGGAATGTTCCTCCTCCTGTGGTGAAGCCCTAAATAAGATAAAAAGGCAAAATCTACAACTTGTGCTGAACTCGTCATTGAAGTAGGATCGTTTTGAGATGAGTAAAAGCCACTCAAAACAACTGGAGTTTGTGTCACAATTTCATCTTAAAACTTCGAACTTTTGAAGCAAATCCTCCGCTTTTTTTGCGATACCCGATTTTACGAACTTTATTTGTTTACCACGCTTATTCGCCATTTTGATTTGAACTAAAACTCTGTCGCTCGTCCCAGACCTATTTTCTATTGTTCTAATGAGAGATTCCCACTGCTGACATCAGCACAGTGCACCCTGCAGCTCTACTTATAACAGTTCATTATCTTTAACTTAGAGAGTGTTTGTTTTTGTTTTTTTTAACGGTCAAAATCTTCTTAATCGTGGTCATATAGCGGCAGTTCGACCACGCAAGACACATTCACGATTAGTATAATAGCACGGGGCATCTAACGTCAGTTATTTTTAAGCCAATCAAAACGCAAGAAATTATTTTTTCGCCGTTTTGATTGGTTGCCGACGGAATCCGTTAGTAAATCCCGTAGTCTACAGACAGTTTAGCACGAAGCAGACGAAGGTGAAAGGTGAAAGGTTTACTACACTTACTGGAAAGAAAAGAAAGTTTACAGAGGTATTTAGTGTATGTTTATAGTAGAAAATCTTCGTCAAAATAAAGAAAGTTACCTCACATAAGCATAAAGCAGTTTTTCCAAACGAAGAAAGTAGTTTTATGTTTTTCAGTGTATAAATATGGTAGTGTAATTGCAGTGGAAAAGAAATAGCAGAAGAAAGTGTTTTAAGTATATGTTTATAGTAGGAAAGTGTTCTGGAAAGTAGTAGTTTAAATTAGTAGTAGTTAAAGTATTATTATTTTGTTTTCAGATATGGAAAGTAAAGAGTTTATAAGTGTTTGAAAATGGCTGCAGAAGATGTTGTTGTTTACTAACACGATGATGTGAATTAGTATGGATAGGTATATTCTCTTTGTTTGAAGTTAAACCAAAGTTAAAATATTATAGATCTATTTAGTTAGAACACAGTTTATTTATCCAGCATTTTTGTTGTTTTCCTGTACGCACAATTTATTTTTACTACTATCATGAAAGATGTATTATGAATATTTTGATGTGTGTCAGATCTTCCGATTAAAAAGTTTGTTCATAACTCCAGTGTTGATAGTGAACTAAAATTGCTTTAGCTGGAATACTTAGAGTTTCTTAAATAACAGGGTGAGAAGTGTTTTTTTTTTCGTATTGATGTTATATTTTTCATCACGGGCAACCATTGCATTGCATCTTCAATCGATACATTTGAAGTGAAGAAAGCCGATTCACACGCAGCGCGTATTTTTATTTTTGATGGGTTTAAGATCTTCCAAGTGAAACGACTGTTCTGCGCTCCTATATCTAAAGTTTAAAGTACTTACAGCACTGATACCCTTTCTGTTCGTCATGCTGTGATTTAATTTTTCGAAACCATTTTTGAGACGTCACTTTCAGAATTAAAACCCGTAAAAAATTTTTACACAGGATACTATTTTAATAAAATCTTCAATTTTCATGAATAAACATCATGCACAAGATATTGGTGAACTGTGTTCCTGGCTCCGAAACATCACAGTGAATTGCAAAGCTGTCAAGATTAAGTTAAATAAATTAAAGAAGGGAGTAATTTGATGAATTCCAGACTGTATCAAATTATTAGTCAGTGTACAAGTCATTCAGATATCTTGAAAATTAGCCTAAAGCAATTTTCTCAAGGGCTGATGCGGAAATTGTTCAAGCCTAATGGCTTCTAGTTTGCTTTTGTTTTAAAAACGTTACGTGCTCTAACATGGGTGCTATCAAAAGTAGGGGGAAAATTGTTTCTCTTCTTAAAAAGATCACGGGAGAAGAAAAAAGGCACGTGCTAAATGAATGAAGTGAATAAAAAACATGTTTGATCAGAAGCGCATAACAGTTAAAAGAAATTAATTATTAAAGGAAAGCAAAAAAATATTTTGTTTCATGACACTCTTTTTTCACCTGTCGGTTTTTAAACATTTTGATTGCTCGAAGAAAATGTTCAGGCAAGCGTTAGGATACAACACTGGCAAACCGAACATGCTACCATGTTATGCCACCGCTGCTTTTTGTCCAAAATGTTTAATTAGTTAGTTTCTTTGTATCTAGTTAATGTATTGTTTTCAAAGCCAAGTCAACGGTGGTCCTTGGGATATAAAATTAATAAAAATAATAAAAACAAAACGTTATCCCTATTGGCTCACCGGCTAAAAACAGTTCGATTGGGGTTGCAATGTATTTGTTTCGCACTGACGTCGCACACAAAAAAAGAAATAATTCTCTAACAACTCAATCTACCGTTTTGCGTGACAGACAAGCAGACAAACAGACGGAGAGTCGGCTATTAATATAAAGATAGCTGTCAAGGCGGCGTCGCTCGCCGCCCATGTTCAGCCTGCGTTGAGTTAAAATTAAGGAATTGGCAACTGAAAGTGTACCCTGTTGTAGAGCTCGAAAAGCTAATCAAAATAATGTATGGGATCGTTCCGTTACGGCCAACCGTTACGGAGATATCGTTGATCAAAAATTTTGATGACGTCACAGACCCGTCCCCTTAAAAATTAGACCCAAATTTTTCGTCACCCCATCGCCTGTATCGCGGACCCGAAAAAACGTCAGTTATCCCCATTGGTTACCGAGATAATTTTCCCTAAACGCAACGTTCTATTTGGGTCTCAAACAGTGGTTTCACACTTACGTCGTACAAAATAAAATAAAATAATCACTCTACAACTAAATCTATAATTTTGCGTGACAGACAAACAAACAAACAAACAAACAGACAGACAGACAGAGAATCGGCTATTAAATATATAGATAATGGTTGAAGCTCAGAAACACTCAGAAGGAAAAACAAATTAATTTTTTCAAACTCAAATGATAACTAGCTATGCAAGATAGCTAACCAATAGTTGCAAAACTTGCAAATAATAAAAGAGCCTGGCAGAACGAAAGTGGTTATTAGTAGGGATCTATAATCACAACCTACGCAAAAAAACAGATAAAAATTGTTATCAAGAACAGCAAAGAACAAAGGAGAATAAAGAGAGAACATGCTGACAACTTTCTGTAAGTTTTTTGAAACCAAATTCAATCAAACAAGTTTTTCGTAGCAGAAACTTTTTGATTTTTATATAGATCATTTTCAATCATTTATGAAAGTTCTTATCGCCAAATCAAGGCGATGATTATTTTTCATCTTTACCAAATCCATCAGACCTTGAGTTCTCAACAGTGCTTGTATCCGTCGACTGTGTCTGCTGTAATGGTGTAACAATCTCTTTCGAAGATGCGGATGGAAAAGCACCACAGAACATTGGTACGTTTCCAGTTAAAGAGCTTGCAGTGGCTTATGGCAACGCAGCGTTTTCTGACTGTGTATTGATTGGCACTAGAGCATACTGTTTGCCATCTTGTCCAATAAATATTGGCCCTTGTGCAAGAGTTTGAACTGTGGGTAGTTGTGTTGCAGATGTATCAAAAGATTGTTGTGCTAGCACTGCAGCTGGTAGTTCCTGCGTGTACGAATAGAATGTCTGATTTTCTTGTACCTGAGAAGCTTGTGCTGTCCCAGACAATTGATGTATTTGATATCTTATGGAGAGCGCTTGAGGAATTGCTTCATACATTTGGTTGCCTGTTGATGGCGCTTGTGCACTATAAGGGGGCGGGGTATTTAAAATTGATGCGGGCGTGTTTTGTATAATAACTTGTTGATGTAGTGTATTTTGTGAATGGACTAATTGATGCGTTGTCCCTTGTTGCGAATAATAGTGACTTTGCGATGGCACTGACTGCATCTGGTAGACTTGAGTGTTAGAAGATGCTGAAATTGCAAAAGGTAAACAGTAATTTACTTAAATCTACAGAAAAAATTCTATTAGCATAGAATTTAGAAGAGTGTCCTTCATGATGCCAAAATTTTTAATATCCAATTGTAGTGCAAAATATTTGCGGTTAGAAAAAGGCATTGGCGTTTGTTTGAAAAACTTTAAAGTGAATCCTGTTTCTCAGTGGCATAGTTTTCGATTTCGAATTATTTCTTATATTGCTTACGTACTCTTCATTATTTGAGAAGGCTACGTCAAACTCTTAGCCTCGAAATTAAGGGAAGGATAACCTTACTTGATTGTTCTCCTGTGTAGCATTCTTCACAAGGACATCCTTCTTTGCAACAGTTGAATATTTTGAAGCTGTTATATATGGAAAGCACTGCAAATATAAATTCAATGACCGCCAAACCTACAATTGATTCATGTAAACTTTGCCCTACTTTGGGTTTAAATACACATTCATAGTGATCAAAGTAGCGATAAGAATAATGCCGTAGTTTATAGTAATGTCTCCTGTATTGGTGGTCGTAAATTGGATGTCTGTAGTAGCGTCGTCCTTTGTGACTGTGGCAGTTGTAAATCCTAAAAAATGGAACTTATTATGTCTGAAAGTTTCTTATTTATTAAAGCCATAATTCTTGACATCCAATGAAAATTGACGGTGTCATCTATCTTTTTCGCCTACTCACACTTTCAAAGATTTAAACCGGAGTAAGTTATGAAAATGATATTCCTTTTAGAAATAAAATATTGTTGTGTTATATTGGTATAATCATGTTTACTTACTTTATAGCATATCCTGAAGCAGCAATCATAATTAAGGTTAAAGCAGCTGAAGTAATGGCAAATACATTGTGAGCTACAGCCAATGTTTTGTTTGCTGGTTTACAATGTAGGGCAGTACCAAGAATTCCGGTTGTGATGAATATCCAAGGAACCCATATTGATGTGTAATGATTGTTGACATTCACAGATCTCGTACTGGTATGCAGTTGGTCAACAACTGCAATTCCAACTCCGAAAATAGAAACAGCGTTGATAGTATGAAGAATACCTGAAAACATTCCGGAAAGTTTATTTTAGGTCAAGTAAAACTGAAATTAAATGTGTCTTTTCCTTTGAACGTAAGAAAATAATAGAAGAAATTTAAAAACAACAAGGAACACTGATTTAGTTCACAGAAACAAAACTTTGCGGGAATTTAGTTTAGTGGATGGGCAGGCATATTTTGAATTTTTGTGGGTATTACATTTTAGGACAGGCAGATGAACAAAGGTTGAATGTAAATTTAATTTTGCAGTTTGTCTGTTGACTCAACTGCCAAAACAAATTTGCAATCAAAGAACAACAGAAAATCGCAAAAGGAACAATAAATTTCAGAATCTCAAGAAAGTTTCACAAAGCGTTTTATAAAAAAGTTTTATAATGACCAGGCATACAAAACAAAATCATCAAAAAAACTTGACTGACTGTCTTCTTTGACTGATAGACGTTTACGTGAATTACGTCACAACAAGCAACTGAATATTAATGATGTCTGTGCTGTTTAAAATGAGAAACGACACCTTGGAAAAAAAATTTTACCACATTCTTTTATTCAGATTAAGCACATAATAATCTACAGTGTGATTCAACAAATTGGCAACAAAATGTATTATTGCAGTTTTTAAAGTAAATATCCAATTTATTCACATAAATTTTGTATCAATGGAATCCTTATCTTTTTGTCTTTTGTCATGATATGATGTTATATGGGAAATGGAAAAGAAGAAGGAGAACAGAATAGCTAGAGAGAAATGTTAGCTTAAACGTGGAAAATAGGCAGTTAATGACGTAATTTATGAAAAGGTGTGTGCTAGATTGTTAATTGTTAAAAATATACGAAGAATAAGCAAACAATGTTTCAATGTTTCATTAATAAAACGAGTGTTCAAAGGAAAAAAAGAAAAATCTAAAAATCAAAACATTATTCTTGCGTCGAAGCATGCTTCAATTTCTATCATTGCTTCACTTGCTTCACGGATGCTCACACAGGTCTTGCGTTTGCTTCTGCGTCTACGTCTGCTTCAGCATCTGCTTCATAAGTGTGAGTCAGTCTTAAGTCGTCTTTAAGACCAGTCAAAGACGTCCTTAAGACATTTTGTGAAAGACGCTTTTAGAAGACCTCTTCAGAACGTCTTTGAGATCATAGCAATACGGAAAGAGATAGAATTTCAACAAACTTCAGCTCTATTCAAATTTCTGTTCTATTTTCAAACAATTCGTGTTCTCTCGCCTCATTCTCCTTTATGCAATAATCATCATTTTTTGAATACTCGGTAAAACGTGAAATGAAAACCGAAAAATTCAAATCAAAAACGAGTACACTTAACAAGTTTATTTATGTAAACAAACATGCTATCCTCGTTAGGGCTTCTAGCAGCTACTTTCTTCCGAATTCGTTGTTTTGTTTTTCTGTTAAGATGAAAAACTTTTTTTCGATTTTTCACTTTACATACCCGGATGTTTGTTTCATTATCTTACAAACTAAAAGCGTTTTTAAGTTGTTTTCACTAGTACGACCTCCAAGGGGATATAAAATGTCGTGCTGTAAGTGTCAGGACCAAAATTGGCGTCCTCTTAATTATGGCTACGAACATTGTTTACACTTTCTTAACTGTCGGCAAATAATTATCACACTGAAAAAATAAATCTACCAATCAAAATCTCCGATGTAGAATAATAGCGCAGGTGCACAGCTGTATGTTTTTAAGGGGCTGTTCATATGGCGGCGGGCTGTCCCGGTTGACCAGGCTGGCTCGGTTAGGTGAGATCTCGCCATCTTTAAGAAACGCATGAAAAAAATAAAATTTCTTCATATGACTAGCGAGCCAGCCCGCCTTGCCGAGATCTTGCTTGTTTTTACCGAGATCTCGGCTAGGCGGGATGAAAATTGTACATATGAACCGTCCATCCCGGTGAGGCGGGCTGGTATTTTATCAATTCTTGCACAAAGAATGCGAGGTCACGTGATGGAAAAAAATCCATCCCGGTTGAGTGGGATGAAAATTATCATATGAACACGGGATAAAAGTCAGCCCGCCTAGCCGAGCCATCTTGGTGAACCGAGACAGCCCGTCTCCATGTGAACAGCCCCTAAGTTTGTAAAAACAATCGTCTGTTGTGTACAGGTTGAGTGAGAACATAATTCTAAAAAAAAAGTTGTTTCTGCCAAATCAGATTATTTAATCGCATTAATCTTTACGAAATTAATTTTCGCGGTTTCGCGATTTTTTGTCTTTTTCGCGAAAGTTTATATCACAAAAACACGTGAATACCTTGGATCGTGAAATATAATCCACGCGAAATTTTTCAAAATACCAACTCGCGAAAATAAATCCAGTTAGTTTTTTTTTCGATTTTTTTTTCTTTCTTTGTGTTTGTTCATTGGTTAAAGAAATGACAAAATGGTGCATAACACAAAATCAATATTTTCTCTTTAAAAAAGTGTTACATTTTCTTCTTGTTCTATCTTTTGCGAAGGCACTGTTTGGATCTTTCTAGAAACATTTTTCTAATGCCCATGGATTTCGGCTCTATTTTTTTCTTCGTTTCTTCGATTTCTTCAGTCGTAATCCTTCTCACCGCGAAAATAAATTCAGGCGAAATTTTCCAAAGTGCCTATTCGCGAAAATAAATCCAAAAAATTTCGCGTGTTTTTTACTTCGCGATAATCAATCTCGCAAAAATTAATACGATTAAAGTAATGAAGATATTTTTTGACAAACTTTTACGAAATCGTTTCAGAAAAAAAAGTTGAAGTATTTTTCTCCAATCATAGGCAGTCAAAATATACATGAATTTACGACAAAGCAGTGGTGAATCATTCACTGCAGTGATGAGTTCTGTTTCATCACAAAGTTGGCAACTTATACGGAGGTTCGGAATTCCCGAGTCACAAAAACCGGGTTACAAAACCGAGTTACGCATTATGACGTCACAAACCGAGTTAATAGCTCGGAGATTTTTAAATTTTAATTTTTCTCGAGTTACTAACTCGGAAATTTTGTTCTCGTAAAACTCAGATAACTCGGAAAACTTTATTTGCTACACGTCTACCGAGTTGGTAGCTCGGATTTTTTTAATATGCGTTATATTTTCCGAGTTAGTGACTAAAAGCTAAATCACAAAATGCCTTGAAATGAAAGTGAAATGAAAAGAAAACTTTTTTAGAAAAAAACAAATGAAACGTATTTTAGCACTGGAACCTCAACCACAATGGAAGGATAACACCACAAGTTCACCAAATGATGCATACACTATAACGTATTAAGAGTTATTAGTGGATAGAGATCTAATCTAATAGCGTTAATAGTTAGGGTAAAATAAAGCAAGAACAACAATGTTAATATGATTTTGAAAACTTGCTTTTCGCATAGTTTACATGGTTTCTCTGTGTACGCAATCATTTCAAAAGCACACTCCATAACAACGTCTTCTCGTTGATCTATTTGTATCTCAACAGTTCTTAATTTCGAACTGGCAGTGTTATAACGCTGGAATGACTGCACGACATAAACAGAAGACTGAAAAGTCTGCTTAACAAAAAAAAACAGTTTAAAAAAAGAAAGCAAGTTAAAAAAATTCTATCGTATTAAAAGCTAAATATTACTGTTTTTGAGTTACTCACAATCCCAAGTTTTAATTAACTTTGTTATTGAACTTGAAGTGTTTCATTTCATTTTGTAACTTGAAAAACGTAAAGCAAATTAAAAATTCCGAGTTACTGCCTCGGAAAACGTGTAGCAAATAACATTTTCCGAGTTAGTTACTCGGTTTTGTAACTCGGGAATTCCGAACCTCACTTATCCGGAGAACATTGTTAATAGTTCAAACAATTTATCATAATTTATAACACTATTCATGTTCGTTCAAACAGAAATATCATCAAGAACTTCAAAACATACATGTTCAAAACATACATGTTCATTACGAGAATCAAGTGTACTTTCGTCAATATCATTATCTTCATTTATATCAACATCGATCTCAAATCTTTAATAGGATTTTACATGCTTGCTTAGCTGATCACTAGGGAGCAATGAATACGAATATTATTCTCGTCAAATCATAAAACACCAACTTATTTTTCGTACTGCTTTCATCTAAATAATTATAATAATTTTGATAATTATGCAGAATTGATAAAAAGACATTACCTGAAGTCACATATTTTGAAAAAATAAACAACAGACCTCGAGATCTGAATTACAATTTCTATTACGGGGAACAATAGACTTCCATATATAGCGCGAAAATTCAATTTTTAAATATCAACTTTGTATACGGCCACCAGTAAAGGAAATTTCAAAAGGAAATTTCATTGATGTTATTTTATCTCTTTTCTTATTTCCATGTTGAGATGTATTGTGAAAGACGTTATTTAGAAGATCTCTTCAGGACGTCTTTAAGACGTTTTGTGAAAGACCTGTCAAAGGTGTCTTCACAAGTCTCAAAGATGTCCGTACCAGTTTGAGATGTCTTAAAGACGTCTTGTGTTTACTGGGCATTGTACCTATTGTCTGTAATTTTAATGTGATTTGTTTGCAACGGACAATCTTTTTTCGAACGCATACATTTGTAACTAATGTTTTGTCATGGAAATGGTTGTACACAATAAAAAAAAACAAAGTATTAACAAGTTACATATCTAAACATCCTGCTTTCAATCTTGGAAGTTATTTATCAAGCTACATATCCTTAATTCGCTGCAGATAAATTAACCCTTACTACTTTAAAGGAAGAAAGTGTTTGCGGAAGAAGGTTTGGCCTTGGCGGCTAGTACTAATATAATAAACTAATTGATGATGGATTAATGACGAACTTATTGGTAAAGAAGTCATAACTCTAAAATCAAAAGACTTACTTTAAAGGAAAAAATTGATTGCGGAAGAAGGTTTTGCGGTTCGTTGGAACCGCAAAATTTTTCCATTTTGCGGGAAAAAACTTTCGCAGTTCGTAGAAATGAATTCTTTTTGCGGGAATAAACTTTTGTAATTCAAGCCAAAACCACAAATCTTTCGTCCGCAAACAATTTTTTCTTTTAAAGTAAGTGTTTTGATTTTAGAGTTATGACTTCTTTACGAACAAGTTCGTCATCAAACCATCATCAATTAAATTATTATATTAGTATGTCAAACAGGAAACGAAGTGAAATGTATCACTAATTACAGCACAGATTTTATACAGAAAATAAAAATCGGCCATAGACTTGACACTACAATTATGCTACTATAATTTACTAACCAAGCAATACCAATTTCTTGGTGTATTTTCTCGTTCGTATGGCAACAACATTTTCATCGTCTTGTTGTTGGTGAACTTGATATCCATTTTGATTATACTGATTGGAAATTATTGTTGCCATATCGTTATCCTAGAGAACACATGAATCATAAAGACTGGTTTTGTGTTGATATCAAAAGTATCGTCCTCTCAACGCAGCAGCCACATCCTTAATGACCTTTTCAAAATTTTGAGAAAAGAATTTTTAACTGTTAAACTCAAACAGCAAGTTACAGAATAAATTTAAATTTTCGTCGCTGGTATCATTGAATATAAAGCCTGGATTGAAAAATTGTCCAGAGTTACAAATTGTATGAGAACAATTCTTTAAGCTATAATCTAAGATAGAGGATGTAAGAAGAAAGGACATATTGTTTCAATGTAACGCACCTTTGTTTATAATGTTGTTGTTGTTGAGTTTGCGACGAGTCTTCGTTTAAACTGTTTTTAACTGACGTAACTCTTGATAGCGTTTTTATCTTTGTCGTTATAATTGAATACCAAATCATTGATAAAAACAAGGAAGTCAATCCTGAGAGCGGTTTCAATAAGGAAATTTAAAGTTTGAAATATCAGTTTAATGGGACCACTTATACTGAACTAATATCAAGAAATTCATGGGATATGAAGAAATAACGGAATAGAGCAAGATGAACAAACGAATCTGTTCCCTGTTTTTCTATTTCATAGATGCTTTACGTTACAAGCTAATTTTAAGCAATGTGCAAAATATATGTTATATATATGTAAATATGAAAATTAACAGAGCTAAAAACAGCTGAAAACGCAAATTTCGAATCAAATTCTCAAACTAACTCCTCAGAAAGTCCAAATAAATTGCTGTAAGTCCTTAGTAAGATAAGAAATAAAGATATTTAATCTGATCTGTGTAATTACTAATGACCGATTGTAATAAGCTGTAATTGGTTTTTTGGTCAGCGCCGTGAGGTAGCTGATCTTTCATTTACCCGTGTCTATCAGTCAGTGTGTAATGCTACAGTACTTTACGCCCGCTTTAACGCCGCCCATCATTGGTAACTTTCAATTTTGCAGTACAAACTCGGAAAGTTTAAAGCACGACATTTATTTATGGAAAAGGAATCGCCAGTTTGTAACAATTTAAGTATACTATGCAATACAAACAGGGTTCACTTCACTTAAATGAATAAATAAATTATTCATTATATAAATTATTAATATATATATAAATATATTAATGTAAATATAAATATAAATATATAAATATATATATAAATATATTAATATAAATAAATTATTCATTTCAGTGCGCCTTTTCCCACCCTTAATTTTGATGTAGTACATTCTGGGAGCAAAACGCTGCTAAAACTTTATGTCAACAAGGAGCAAGAATCAGTCGAATTAGTCTTACAGATAATATAAAAACCAGGGGCGGATTTAGGCTGGTGTACTGGTGTACTCACACCAGTGAAATTCGGTCATTTAATTGAGCCGAAGGTATAGAATTATTATTCCTTCAATTAATACAGTTTTCAATCTGAGACTTCCCTTTTTCTTTCCTAACTGTGAAACACAAATTCGAATTGCGCTGCTGCGATATTTTTCGCCTTCACGGAATTTGTTTCGGTCGATAATTTTATTTTTGAAATATTTGGCCCGTATAACAAGTATGAAACGGGGTGCCGCTTCGGAAAATACACGTTCAGTAGGTCGGTTGCCGGCATTGCTTTTTACACCATTCGAGTGGTGTAAAGATGCGGAGTTCTAGGGGAAGTTTTGAGATGCGTCTGACTGGTGTAAGCTCGACTGGTGTAAATAGAAAAGTGTACGGTATACCGATCTAGATAATTTAATACCCTGTAGCGAAAGCAAACAGAAGTCCAGTCAGTTCTATCATGGCAGGAAACTGGAATTTGGAAGGAAACTGGAGGCTGGTTGTTCAGTAGACATCTTGCTTTGGGATATTTCTTGCTTTGGGAAGTTTAATTCAAGAAAATGCATGTACAAAAATAATATTAGTTATGTGAAACTCAGCATTTTTTATGTTGTTTACTTCCAAGTTTTGTTTTTATCACAAAGTCTCCACATGTCTTTTTTATTCCACGTTAATGCTGAAAGATAGCATGTATGCAGAACCTTTAAATGTTAAGCTTGGTTTCCATTGTGAAATAAGGTGAAATAAGGTGAAATAATTTTTGAGAATAATTTCTTATTTCATGACAGAAAATTAATTATGCATAGGTTTCCACTGCACTCAATATTATTTCATGTTGTTTCAAGAAACTCATTAATAATATGGAAAGTATCCCAGAAGATGTCTTCTTAATGTTGTTGCTAAGAAGAAACCGAAGAAGAAAACAGAAAAAAGTTCACTGTGATTTTGGATAAGAAATATATTCCAAAAAAGGGAGGAACTTGGTGAATATCACCGTCTTATCAAGGAGCTTCGTAAATGAAGACAAGGAATATTTCTTCAGGTAATGCCATTGGATGCATTGATAGAAAACACAGAGTGAAAACTAAACAGAACACTTTATTAAACTTATAAAAAGTTCCTTAGTGTTTTCTAATAGCTGTTTGCGTCGCGAACTGCTGCTTCACGCTTTTTGACGGTTCCAACAACGACAGTGGTGTTCTGGCAAATTCAGAAAGGACAAAATGTTTGAAGATGATTTCCTACATGATCAGTTGATAGAAAATTAGCTGAAAGTCATGAACAAATCTTACCATACTATCTACTTGGAGAATTTACAATTACTGCAGACCACGCATTGTTAACTACATCCTTCTCTTTATATCCTTTGCACTGTTTCTCATATAAGACAGGGTTTTATTTTTTCTGCTAAAGTTTCTTCTTCATGTAAAGAAATGCTTGCCATATCAACTTTTTAAAGACACACACACTGACAGTTTTCATCGAAGCCTTTTCAACTCACATATGCATGTCGCTATCCTTTGATGTTCTCTTATTTTATGAAATAACGTGAACTAAATATAAAAAATTTTTGATATTTAATTCACGTTATTTCATGAAATAAGACGTTGGTGAACTTGAAATAAGAAGAGTTGAATATGTTTCCACTGTGAAATAACATGAAATAAGAAATTATTCTCAAAAATTATTTCACCTTATTTCACCTTATTTCACAATGGAAACCAAGCTTTATTGTGAACTATTTCAAAATGATATAGCTACAATAAGTTAAATGGTTTTGTATTATTCTTTACTGGTAAGAAAAGTTTTCTAGCTTTTTATTTACAAAACATTTAGTGTGATATATAGTGAGAAGAAACTAAAAGTGAATTATTTTTATAAATAGCTATGCATTTTTTTCTAGATCTGCTGCTTTGTAGCTTTTTATGTGTTATAGGTTGTTGCATTGAAACATGAAACTACCCATTCGAAAATCATTTAACCAGCTAGCTGATAATCTGTTTTGGAATGAAGGAGAAACTTTTCCTTTAACATCAGAATGAATTTTTGTTATATATAATGAAGTCTTTGTCGTAACGAGTTAGGTTTGTAAACACATTTGTTTATTGTTTATTTTCCCATTTTGTAATTTGGTTATATTATATAGTTTTATTTTTTATTATTTATTTAGCTTCGTTACTATCGTGATTGATCACATCTCAGTTGCTGAACTTGATTGTTTTGAAAACGTTATGGAGACTGGCAACTCATCACATTAAATGTATAGCTATATACACAGACAAACTTGTAGGAGTACTCACAGTACAGTGGTGATTCTGGGACTGTAGTGATTCTTTTTTGTGTAACTTAAAGATGATATTATGAACTATTATAAGCTGAGCTGAAAGTTGCAGATTACTGATGTCAGTGAGAACCCTCATTAAGCAGTTGACAAAAATCGCTACTCAAAGAAACAATTTCCATCAAGAAAACTGTTGACTTATGTTTTCTGTCGGCCTTCATAACAGTTCATGCATTATCTCTAAATATTTAGAAATGTATATCATTTTTGTTCATTCAATTTATATTTATCTTTTTGCCACAACTCAGACAAACAGCTCTTCTTCTCTTAAGCCGGATCTCCACTAGGCGGAAAATGTCGCGGCGGGCGACATTTTGCAATGCTCCACATGCGCAGTAGTGTTTATTGCGCAACAATTATGAAGTAGTGGCGGAAAATGTCGAGTCGCGAAAAGTAGAAATGGTTTCTACTTTTCGTCAAATCGCTTCAAAATGAGCCAATCAAATAATAGAAAAATATAAACAAACCCTCTTCGGAGATTACAAAATGGCGTCACTTCAAAAAATGTTCCAGCAGACTGGTTTTGATACGATAAATGAAGAAGAATTACAGAATTTTCTGCCTAGAGGAGTTAATAGTAGAGACGTTGTTGCTTCTGCTGCTGTTGATAACATCGAGGATAATAAGAACACCAATATTTTTAGTAAAGAATTATTCCTAGAAGCAATTCAAAACTACAAATGTTTATGGGATACCAACAACAGTCTATACAAAGATAGAACTGCCAAAATTAATGCATGGAATCAACTTTCCCAGTTATTCAATACAGATGGTAAGTGAAACTCGAAGTTTGTTTATACTGTAGTTATAATATTAATTTTGTTTAACACATGTTCCTCTTTTTTTCTCTCTTTTAAGTTTTGACTCTCCAGAAGACCCTTAAGAACTTAAAAGATAACCTTAAACGGTGTTTGGACAGAAGAAAGGCACTGACTCGTTCTGGTGCAGGCTATGCAACCTTGCCAACCTGCAAGTACTTCTACGAAATGCAATTTCTCCATGAACGTACAAGTAATCACCAAACTGAAAGCAATATATCTACTATTCAAGAAACACCATCCCTTTTACCAATAACTGAAAACTCTAGTTATTCCAGTATGGATAATTCTCTTTCTTCTCCGCCTCCACTGCCATGTCCACCAGCTCAAGATGCGAGAAAGAAACGAAAAGCTAGTACTGCAGGACTTATTGCAATTGATGACCCTTTTTTAACGCATATGCAGAAAATTGATGATAAGATTATTTCATCTCTTGAAAACACTCAAGCTGCTGCTAAAATAGACGAAGTCACTTCATTTTGCAATAGCCTCATTCCCATTCTGCAAGAATTTCCAAAAAAAAAGATGCAGCTAGCAAGAATCAAGATCAATGAACTGCTATATCACATTGAGTTTGACACAGAGGACTTAAGTTGAATTTATCTTTACACAAATCATTATATTGAACCAAAATTGACTTGCTTGCTACTTAGCATTTTATTATATTTTATTTTCTAGTGCACGCTTTTTTTCATAAGAATATCTTTTAGAAGAATATTAGGATAAAAATTTTCAAAAATTTAAGAATAATGTTAAGAATATTTCCCAGGCTGCTTTTGGAATTAACTAAAATATTTGACATGCAAAGTGTATAGTTGAAACAATCAGCAATGAAATAAGAATATCTTAAGAATAGTTAAGCCTTAGGAACCTGCTCGGATTTCTTTCATTTTTGTAAATAAAACGTGTATTATTTGCTACGTAGGTTGCGCTACTTCATTTGGATTGTATATTCTTCTAGAAGTTTGAAGTTGTTCTTATATATGTTTACTTATAAGAGAAGTCTTTACTTTACTAATAGCACATTTTATTGATTAATATAAACCCAAGGGTGTAAAGGAAATAGAAAAACAAATGATAGAGACATTGTTGTCTTAGAAAATTGATAATTTAGTTCAAAATACTATATAAAATTACAAAATAATCTAAATGGCTCAATTTCAGCAAGTTCAGAAATGATTTCAGCACCTTTTGACTGTGTTTAATTGCCAATCAACTGCACCCTCATTGCAAAAATATTCTTTGAAAGAGTCTCTTATTTTCTTAGCATCCTGAGTATAGTTATTTGAGCAGTTTCCCCTATCAAGAGATTCTAGGCCAGTAATATTTTGAATTTCATTTCTCCAATCTCCAAGACGATATCCATTTGGACCTTCAGTATCAACATAGTTGATGGGACAGTAATCATAATTGTCATGTAAGTGATTTTCAATCATCAAAAAATTATGAAGAACTACAACAGCTTTGGTGATTTTTTTTACCTTTTCTACTCCTGCTACAATTGGTCGGTGAAAAATTCTAAATCTACTGGCGGCAATCCCAAATGTATTTTCAATGATTCTTCTAGCACGACTAAGACGATAATTGAAAATAAGCTTCGAAACAGGTAAATGCGTTGAAGGGTAAGGCTTCATCATGTGCCTTTTAAGACTGAATGCATCATCAGCAACAAAAACGTATGGTAAAATTTTATTGCTGTTAGGTAACTGATTATCTACCGGTATGTTCAATGAATTGTTTTCAATAGCGTAACCAAGGTAGCTGTTGTGATAAACACTTCCGTCACTCTGTCTACCTGAATCTCCAATATCAACAAGAATGAATTTGTACTTTCCGTCGGATATTGCTAAAAGTACGATACTGTGTGTACGTTTATAGTTAAAGTAACTAGAGCCTGAATTTGCTGGTGCAAACATGACAACATGCTTTCCATCTATAGCACCAAGTGCATTTGGAAAGTTCCAACGATTTTGGAATTCCAAAGCAATTTGGTGCCATTCTTGAGGACTGGAAGGAGGTTTAATATAATCAGATAAGTTGGTCCAAATGGCTTCACAAGTTTCACCTATGATTCTGCCGACTGTTTCAGGGCTCATCCTGTAGCTTCTAGCAATTGTAGCTTGCGCATCACCAGTTGTTAAAAAACGCAATGTTACAGCCAGTCTTTCATCTGTAGAAATAGGGTTTCTGAGTTGAGTTGTTTGTTTCTTAATGGTGGGTCCAACTAATTTCAAAAGTTTCTCAAACGTTCTTGGAGACATTCTAAAGCTTTTGAAGAAAAGCTCATGATCAGAAAGTTTCATTTCCTTTACAAGACAGTGAAACTCTCCTTTAGTTTCTCTCTGCAGGTATATATTCCTCACCCAAAATCTTCTTTTAGAAGTTGATTTTTTTTTTCTTCGTAAATAGTAATGGAGGGATAAGAATGCACGACGTCTCAGTAATAAAAGGACCTTCAACTTTTTGTTTCTTGCCTTCTCCATCTTTGTTTGTTTTGATTTTTGGATTTAATCGCGCATTTCAAGTATTCAAGTGGAGATACATTATGATGTAGCGGCGGAAAATGTCGCGGCGGAAAATGCCCCCCGCCGCTACTTTTTCCGCCTAGTGGAGATCCGGCTTTAATCCAAGTTTCTGTTTTGATGAGCTTCCATTGCTTCTTATTAAAATGTAAGAGTCAATTTCTTATGTTATAATCATAATTTTTTTGTAGGAGACTGCAGAATATCTAACTGCGTTGCACACATATATTTTGTGTCAATTTGTTACATCACATACTGATATAAATGCCTAAATGATTGACAGGTAGCCAGCTCCTTTGAATATTTTTTAATAAATGGACTGGTTTCCTGATCAATTAGTTATTATAGCTAGTTATTAGTTATTGATATTTCATAATGTATTTAATAAGTTGAAATTGAAAATTTTAAATTTAGTCCTTCTTGATGACCAATCTCAATCTCTGTTTTCACTTTTTATGTTTACAATTTGAAATTTTTTGATCTTCTGGATGTATTTTCACTGTTTCACTTCTTTCAGTTGCTTTGTATAAACTGTCAATGTACCACAACCACATGGGAGAAAACAATAGCGTTTGGGTCTGTTAATGTTCATATTAATGCATAAAGGGCTCTGGACTACTTGGGTGGCTCCAAACGCCCCCAATACGACTAAGTCAGTTAAGTTGACATTTACACCCCAAAAAAAATCCTAAATCCGCCCCTGAAAACAACATTACTTGAAGCATATAAAATTGAGACGTTTACAACCACGTATCCCATGTATTTGACAGGAGACAAATTTATCAAAGAGAAAGAAAAAGTCAGGCAAGTTGCATAGATTATTTATTATATCGTTAGGTGAGAATTATTTTGTACTATCTCCAATTTCTTTAAACTGAGAAAATTAAGTTTTTAATTTCATAACCACACAAAATCTTTAAGAAACCTTTCTATGGAAAGATACTTGGTACATTTTGAATACATCGTATTTGGAGTCCCTGACCAAAAATTATTTCAAATTTGCTAGTACCCACTCTCCTCCAGGAAAAGTTTGCAATTGGAGATAGAACAAAATAGGAACGAAACAAGCGATATTTATTAAAATTATTTTGTTTTAACTCCATGCTCTTGCAAATTCACCTTTAACTGACAAAAAATGTTTTATGCAGTACGAAAAACATCAATTTTCTTTTATGTTGCTTCTGTGTATATCACTTGGAGTTGCTTGGGCACTCCAAAATCTTAATTTAGAATTTAAAAAGACTACAAATTTTCCTTAAAACTCTTTGGCATCAGCTGACAGTAAAATAGAACAGACACGTTACATCTAAAAATGACAGCAGGGCTGAACGAAAAATCGCTCGTGAAATTAATGATAAAAAGGTAGCTGTTGTTTGTATTGGCTTAGAAAATGTTATAAGCTTGCCAAAATCTAAAGTAGGAAACTTTTAATACAAAAGAAAGCTATCACCATACATATATATATTGTTCATACAAGAGAGGGTATTGTGTGCTTTGGAGCTTTACTGGAAGAGGGAGGGAATGACATTGCCAGTACTACAATGTCAACGTTGGAAAGAATTCCTAAGGATTATCCTGCCATTATAAAAGTTGTACTTTGGTTTGACTCGTGCGTCGCACAAAATCGAAACAGTTATAAATCTGCTCTGCTCTTCAAGAGTTTATTTTTCGACAGAGATAGTTATAATCAAACAGAGGTTTTGTGAACCTAGTCGTTCCAGCATTCAAAAAGTTGATAATATTCGTAGTCAAATTGGCAGGGCCTTCTCTCCACTTGGGTTGGTGCAAATGCTACCAAATGTGAATCAAAAACATCCGTTCATGGTAATACAAGTGCAATCAGACAGCATTAAGAACTTCATTCAAGTTGCTGCATTGCTCAATTATAAATCTGTTCCGTATTTTTCTATCAAAACAGTTGTTCATCGCAAAAACACTCCAAATCATGTCTTTTATAAAGAAAAATTTACCGATCCTTTTAAACAGGCTCAACTGATCAAGAGTCAACAAACCAGAAAGTCTAACCAAAAATTTCCATAAATTCCATAAGTTTTGCATAAGTTTTGAAAGCTAGCAGATTGATTTCAAAGGCCAAGAAGGATGATCTTGAGAGGATGTTTGCCTATATGTCTCCTATTAATGTTGCTTTTTGTAAGATCAAATTAAAGTGAAAAAAGATAAGTTTGGCACCAATCTATGCAATTTATATTTTAAAACTGCGTATTTAAAGATGGCGTTACATTTTCTAGGGCGAAGGTTGGCTATTTTGTCAATTGATTAATGTCCTTTGTATGTTCTCATGTGACTTGTGTGACATTAGTTTTTGTGATTATATTCAAACAGAAAATGAATGCACTTTTAAGGCTTTATCAGCATCTTATGATTGATAAATCGCTTCCACGTTCGCCATTTTGAAAATAAAATAAAAACAAACAATCTCCACTATTTACAAGATTATCTAACAGCGGTTTCAGGGCAAATCAATAACCTCGTATCAACCTGTACATAGAATAAGCTGTATTTGTTTGACTTTTGGAGATAGAACATAATAGTTTTAAAGGAGTGGTATCGTCATTTCAAATTTTATGACAAATTTTAGTTTAAAAAATGTATAGTTAACCTGCGTTAAAGCTTTTTTAAAAAACGTTTTACTTCCGAAGATATTGAGTTTTTAATTTTTTTATAAACCCCCGTCTTTTTTTCTGATGAAAAGCGTGTGACGTCATTGAAGAAGTTTCATTTATTTTTACTTGTTATGTCAGTGCAAAGGAGCGTATTAGTTTCTCATGTTTTCAAAAATCATGAGTGGGAATTCAAGTGAAGAGGAATCAGATGTTCTCAGCGAAGATGAAGAATGTAGCAATGAGTTTTATTCAAGGATTTCAAAGAGAATTTTAGCAGTTTGAGCAATATAGTTTTGACCCAGTTGCTGTAAAGAACATGAAGAAGTCCGGATGATGATTTTGATGACAAAAATGCTTTACCGGAGAGAGTTGGCAACAAACAGTGATGCAAATGTGTTGCAAAGAAGTTTATGCGATCGAAGACGATAAATTTCAAAATAATTTTTTGTACAAATCAAAACGAAAAAAAAAAAATACATGCAATATTGAGTTGATCATTGATCGTAGTAAAATTCATATATTGAAAGTTAACGTTTTTCCAATTTTCCGTTTTCCGTGCAGGAGTTCAAGAATCAATAGCTCATTCGATGAAAACAATGAAATAATCGGTGAAACGGAATAATATTCAAATGCCCAGTTCGAAGAGAAACACGAAAACAAAAATCGAAAAAACACTTGCACACAGAAAGTAAAAGTTCACCTATGTATAACGAAAAGTGTAGATAAAACATTAAAGTAAAACTCCTTATAACATGTTTACCACCAAATTTCTTCCAAAACATGATTCTTTAAAATATAAGTGACGTAAAGATGGAAGATTGGCCTCGCTTCAACTTTGCAATCCATATTTTTTTTAAATATGAATTTTAGGTAATCTAAGCAAACTAATGTTCTGCCCTTTGGTTGAGTCACTGTCACATCCCACAGCAGCACAAATAACCATGTTTTTCATTAGATTTAAAAAAATTACTTAGTTATTGCTTGAATTTCAAAGAACACTCGCTCGATTTGAATGCAAAACATCGCATCAACACTGAATATAACTTCTTCAATGACGTCACATAATTATTACTAATTTATTCAGCGTTTTAAGCCGATGTTTTAAAGTGGCATTTTATAGCGAAAATAAGACTTTTTTTTTCCAAATTAAATTTATTTTGTAGTATCTACATTAAAACAAGGGATATACGAAGAAAAAAAATTTTTTCAAATTTTCATGATACCACTCCTTTAAGGCGTTATCACGAATAAGGACATAAAACAATATCAGACTGTCGTTTGAAGGAGATTTTGCACTTGATTTTGGAAAAAGCTCACGGAGAAAGAACCAAATGATCCTGAAAAGCTTGAAAACAATCGGAGCTCATTTTTTCCAAAAATGGAGATAGAACAAAATAATTCTCACCTAACGATATGTAAGTTGTGCAAATTATGTTTTCCTTTTTCCCTTGCTGAATTTTTCAATTTTATTACATTATGCTCTGTAAGCACTTCACTGTAAACTGAAATTTTAAAGACCAAAACGTTCCTGTAAAAGGAATTGAGAAGATTGACGTTTCGCATTTATAAGTATGGAAATGATCCTTATTAAGGGATTGTTTGCCAACAAAATATACGCCTTTCAGTTCAAAACTTCTTATTACCTCGTTTGTTAGCTGTTTTGTGTATTAAGACTTTCAAGGATCTAGTTCAAGAAGTCAGTTATTTGTTTGAATTCATTTTTGGTTTCGTGAAATTATAATTAAAAACATAATCGAAGTAATAGTTCTTCTAATCGAAAAAAGTGCTCAATATTTGTTGAAATAGAGCAGAGTATTGAAGAAAAAACTACATTTTTTCAGTACTCAGAGTTTCATGCCGTACGTATTGTACGACAATCTTCAGCTAAATAAACCGTTTTACATATAATACAATGTTAGGGTATCCATCATGACGTCAGTTATCGGAATTTTGAGACGTAAATATCAGCTGATGTTTTCGACGGTGTCTGCATTTTGCGGTAATTTCTAACCTTTTGTTGAGGAGGTTTTTTCCAGGGTAATTGGCGATCCAGAATTTTTCATTTAGGCAAAGTAAACATCTTTTTGATTCTGGTGTGTATGATTTGGCTTTGGTGATTATTTTCCAAGATATGGTTGGTGTTCCGTCGTTCTCTTTTATATTCCAAACTTCTGTTGAAAGCGCCGTGTTGTTTTTGTACTTTTCCAGGCGGAAAGATGTATTGTGACTGTTGAACCTTTTCTTAAACGTTGTTTCGCAAAGTCCAATGTATTTTTTTTCTTTATAATTGGGCAGATCAGATTTTATAGTAGCTTCATAAAGGATGTTTGGTGTAAGACATTTATTGTTCAGGGGACATTCTTCTTTTTGTACGCAATTGCAGGATTTTTCGTTTTCGTTCTTGTTGATGGGATAAAGTATCTTCTTGTTGTGGTTATCAATGATCGATTTTACATTTGGCATGCAGCTATAGCTAACTTTGATGTTGTTTTTATTAAAAAGTTTGTGATATTTATGATGTTGGGGAAAGTGTTTGTTTATTAGTTTTAGGAAGTATCTGCCGATGTTCGTTTCTAGGTTTTTGTTGTGTGGGGGATTGAACCAAATGATCTTTCTTTTTCTTCGGTTTCGTTGTTGATTTCTATTTGGTGTATATTGGAATTCGTGATTGTATCCTGATCTTTTTAGTGCTTCTTTGTAGTATGGTGTGTTTTGTGAAAAGATGTGTTCGTTGGATGATAGGTTAGATAAGCGGGTTTGTATTGACAACGGGATTTGTTTTAAAATACTCGTCGGGTGGTTTGATTCAATATGCACGTAGTTTGTTTCATTGTCTTGTTTATGGTACGGTCTATATGTTCCTGATTCGAGATCTAGCGTTACATCCAAGTAGTTAACTTTTTTCAGATTACATTCCACAATTATTTCTAAATTGTTTTTCTTGAAAAGTTTTTGGAATTCCTTTTTGATTTTCTCGTTCTCTGGCCCACTCGTGTTTTTAAATACAGCTAGACCATTTCATTTTGTCACAGATAACAAAAAAATTCATCAGAAAAAATATTGGACTATACAGGGACGATGGTATATAGAAAATATATAGCTCACGCATGTATAATTCTTTTGTCTTTAATAAATTAATTTCTGGTGGTTTATGATTAGACCCTTTTTACACTAACTTATCATTTTAACATATTTATTGTTTATGCCTGTTTTCCACCAGTGAGATATAAAAAAACACAAGCCTCAAAGAACTTTGTAGTAACTTTTCATAACTTTAAGTACAATTGCTGCTACCGTTTTGTGCCATCTGGGTCTTGTAATAATTACAAAATATAATAAGAATTATTTCAGATATTTTTTAACCAGATAAGAAGAAAAATTTTATGATGAATTTTCATGAATGAAAATTCATTTTACCTTATTACGGATGGTAAATTTAAAATTAGGCTTTGATTGACCATTTTTTACCCCCATTCTCTACCCACACCCTAAATAGAGAAATTCAGCAATTATTTTCCTTTCAAGTATAATGGTACTTTGAGTATTTCAAGTTAAAATTATGACTCTGTATGCAAGTTTCTTTAAGGTCAGCATTTTTTTAAATGGGCATTTATTGGTAATTTGTGCAGTTATATAACTGTTTACACTTTTATTTTTAGTAATCAGCAACTGCTTGGCACTAGATCTTCACTGAATTGGTAGAAACAAAAATTCACTTGCATGATTAACCAAGCACGTAAGGTTGTAAGCAAGTAAAGCTGGAAAGTCCAACTAGTAACTGAAATTTGCAGTTGAAATAAAATCGATTAAAGTAACAAAGTCGCTGCAGTTGTTTTCTTGTCCATATGATTTTTATTAATGCATAACGTATAACCATATGGTTCCTATGCTGCCGGAAAAATCTTTCGGCTAATAAGGAGAAGGATTTAATTGTCTTGGAAACGCAGGGAGATCTTCTATTAAGACGTTTACCGATTAGTTATTCTTAGCTTCTATGTTTTCGTTGAATTTGTCCTTGACCTTTTAGCTAAGACGACTTTGGTTCAATGAATTTATTGGAAAACAATACGCGCATGTAATACGTTATGATCGATTTGTCATTTGGCTCTTAAGAATTTGGGTTTTTGGTCTTGATGGCATATAGATCGGCTATCAATGTTAGAGAAAATAATCTGTATGAAAGGTCAGGTTTCTCCGGTTATCATTCATTCGACATCTGGCCTACTCCATACTACTGTGGAACACGGCATCATCACGGGCAATTTAAATTTTTTGCATTGTGAAAATATTTGGGAGTCCTTTTATGATAGTGGATTTTACGCCCCCTGTAAGGCGAGTGAATTTGCATTTTCGATTCGCATGTCCACCAACCGTTATGGGCTTTCCAGAAACTAATCAAGCTGTATTTTAGAAATGCAGGTTTCTTTGTCGCAAGCTGTATTCGTGTGATATTTTAAGCATGAAATTTGCGCTGACCTTAAGGCCTGTGGGCCTCTTGTTTTTATTTTTTTACATTTAAAAATTGCAGGAAAAGCAGTTATCGTCGTAGTCACTCTACAGTATAAGTCTTAAAAACTGTGACGCAAAGTTCGTATTAAATTTAAAACTGAGATAACTGGAATATAGCGTAGTTTCCGACAGTCGAAGATAGTCGGAAACGGAGCTTCTTATTAACTCCGGACAAAGAGTAAGGAGGAGGGCGCGCGTGCACATTAATGTAATTAATCGCATGCGTAGTAAAAGATATAAAAAGGAGGCACAGGTTGGAAATGTTTCAGAGGCGTTAACAGTAGCGTGTGTCAAGCTTTAAGTTTAACTTTTGTTTCTTTTCGTTTTTATGAAACATACGACGGAGAGCAAGTTTGTATCAGCACTAAATCACTCGTTATGCATTGGGTCGAGGAATATGTGATTTTCCCCATCGGGGTTTCAGTAGCGTATCCGGCTAGTGACGTTGGTACAAAATTGCTTTCAAGATATTGAGATGTCAACCATGGAGAACATTTTTGGAACGAAATCTTAATGAAACTTATTGTATCTTATATCACACACTATTGGTAATCGCCGCAAGACCAATTGCTCCAGAGAAAAATGTTGTGTTTTTTCTTTCCCCTCGATAAGTAATGACAATTTTTACACCGTTGGATAGAACATTTAACCAGCTTTCCAATAAGAATGGCCTCTATATAATCTTAGTCATTTTTACTATCTGTTAATTCTTTCATCTTAGAAATTTACACAAGATACAAGCAAACCAACACAAATCTTTTGAGAGACGTACCAGCGAACAGTTTTGGTCAGTAATTTGCCTATAAAATTTTTAATCACGACTGACATTGATGTGTGACTGACATTGATGTGAAATGTTTTATAGTTACCGTTGGTCAGACCTAAAAATAATGTTCTTTTAATTTCATGTGATGAAGTTGTCTATAAATTTACACATCATAACTCGATTCATTTTCTATTCTTGACACCAAAGACATCAACTGCATATTCGTGAGATAAATGCGATCCGACATAATTTCTCCATTATCGAAAGTGATACTGTACTGACCGATTAGTATGATAAGACTAGCATTCCAGGTAAAAATGTATACTATCGTCTTACTACCACCAACTGTTACTGAAATATCGTTAATCAATGATTTCATGACGTCATAACCGCATCACCCAAAAATGTAGTCCCTAATTTTTCGTGCCTTATTGCAGACCTCTAAAAACGTCATCTCTATCGGTTCTTGAGGCATTTTCGATTGGGGATGCGATTTTTTTTTTTTTTTTTTTTTTGAAAATATTTAAACAGGATAAATGCACTTCAGTTACAATAACTGCTATCAATGTGTGTCCTGCTACAACAAAAAAACAACAACAACAACAAAAATAAAACCCAAAGAAAAGTAAATAAGATACGGAAAGGAGCTACGGATCAAATAAAACGGAAGAACGAGACTCACGAAGATTGGTTATGCCGGAAAAAAAGCAAACAGACAAGCTACGTGCAATACAATGATTGATAATTGAACAACATAATGTCAAGGCACGTTCTAGGATGCTATAAAAAGTGTTTCTCTAGGTGGTTTTCCGTAACGCATACGGGATAGCAGGGACGTATCCAGTGGGATTTTGATACCGCGAGTGCGGTATCGGCGCCCAAACTCAGGCGCCCAAACTCTGACTTTTCAAAAAAAAAAAACTAACAATTTTTTTTTTTTTTAAAAACTGCACTCACAAAGATTCCTTCTAACATTAAACAAACTAATAAAACTTTATTAACTTATTTACAATCTATTTTGTGCATTCTGTGACAATTAATTTTTCATTCGTCTATGTTGCTTATTAAACGATGGCGTCACGACGAATATTTTTGCATGCAGGTGATATTATCGAAAAAGAAAGCATTGCATTGCTTTTTGTTGCGCGTGATATATTTATTGAAAGAAACAAAACTTGCATTGTGTATTTACGGTGGCCCACAAGTGTCACGGCAAAATAAAAAATGTCACGGCAAAATAAAAAAGCCACGGCAGAATACACAAAACTCACGGCAAAATAAAAAAAAAGCCACGGCAAAATAAAAAGAGCCACGGCAAAATGAAAAAAGCCACGGCAAAATGAAAAAGGCTGAAATATAAATTTTGTTTGATGTCATTCGCCCTTCAGGCTACCTATTAAAGATGCTGTGCTTACTCTGTGAGTATGAAGTGGCCCAGATAGACAACTTTTGTTGCCATTGTGGAGCAGGTACCTTTTAGTTTATTCATAGTAAACCTGGTAGTGCATATTTAAAAAAATTAATTTGCTGTCTATTTCCTATAGATCTACTAAGCCATGACACTAGCCATGTGGATAACAATGAAATCCCAGACAGAGAGTTTAACTCTGACGATGAATTTGATGAAGAAGAGATCTTATCATTTTACTTTAACCAAGGATATGAGTACAAAAACATCTTGTTGTTTCTTGAAAAACAGTTTGGAGTTCACATGAGCAGAAGTTCATTGTTGCGTCGTTTGAAACAGTATGGATTGTCAAGACGCTCTGGTAGCAATTTCAGAGACCGTATTCATGTGATTCGACGACGCATGAGTGAGTTGTTGCATGGTCCAGATTCTTGTGTGGGATATAGAAGCCTTTGGCACACTCTAAAAATGGAAGGATTTTCGATTCCTCGTACTTATGTTCAAGTTCTTCTGCGTGAAATGGACCCAGAAGGTTCGGATTTACGGAGAAAGCATCGTCTTCGTAGAAGAGAATATAAGAATGCTGGCCCAAATGATGCATGGCACATGGATGGGTATGATAAGCTCAAACCCTTCGGATTCCCCATCCATGGAGCTATTGATGGCTTCAGTAGAAAGGTCTTGTGGTTGAAAGTTTTAAGATCTAATAACTCACCTGCAAAAATAGCTGAACTGTACTTAAATACCGTTAGCAAATTGCAGGGTTGTCCTAAGAGGCTTGTCACAGACTTAGGTACTGAAAATGGTCTAGCAGCATCGTTACAATCATATTTAACTGACGATGTGAATTCACATACCTATGTTCCATCACCAAGAAATCAAAGAATTGAATCGTGGTGGTCTTATTTCCTGAAATCAAGAGGTTCTTGGTGGCGCAATTTTTTTCAAGATCTGGAGCACAACGGTGTCATAGATCTAACCAATGTGTTACACAATGAATGCCTTTGGTATAGCTTTCATTCTGTAATACAGTTAGATTTAGACTTTGTACGTAGGCATTGGAATAGTCACAGAATACGCAAATCTCGTTTCGATACGGTTGCCGGGAGACCTAACGTCCTGTTCTATCTGTCAGATGGAGATACTGGTAATCAAGATATGAAGGTGTTCGTCTCAGAACAGACTCTTGAGGATAGCAAGAATTATGTGGACGTAAATAGTGATGACAACGAATTTCAAGAATACTTTGAATCTGCTCGAGAAAACCTAGGAATCCAGAGACCAAATACGTGGACTGAAGCTTTGGAAATGTATAAGAAATTGATTGAGGTGGCAAATGACTAGACAAACTGTAACTAACTTTTTGAAACATAAGAACAGTCTCAAAACTAACAAAAGGTTAAAAGCTAACATAAACTTGAACAAAAGGAACCAAAAATAAAAAGTTCAAATTTACAAGGTCAACAAAATGTTAAAATAATGTACGTCCTTCCTCCTTCAGAAAATCAGTTACCATAGTTACCCATGATCAATGATTAATTCGATAAACTCAAAGCAATTTTCTTTTACTTTGCAGATTATGTCATTTTCCTCTTCTGTCAGATCATCAAATTCAATGTTTGTCAAATCAATATCCTTATACAAAGCCTCATATGCACACCGAGATAAAAAACATGGAAACATGCCATCTTGTGCTAAGGAAACTGCACAAATTTCCCCGCAAGTACGAAAATCACCATTTTGTACATGCATTGTTGAGTAAAACGGTGTACCAAATGGGAAAAGGTCCTTCCCAATCATTTCAATTGCATCAGCAAGAAATTCCTTTCTCAAGGCACCAGTATCAATGCCTTCCTCACCACTGTACTTTACAGCCAATGCATTAGTGACAGGTGTTTTAACAGACTGTCTTTGCCAAAGCTTAAACAGTCTTGTTAATGCAGTTCCTCTTCTCAAAACCAAAAAAAATTGTTCATTTTTGTTAACTTTTTCCTTAAAAGGTTCCAAAAGATCTTCACTGACAGTGGTTGGTGCAAGTCGATTTGGATCTTCCAAAAGATCTTCACTGGTAGTGGTTTGTGCAAGTCGATTTGGATTTTCTAAAAGATCTTCACTGGGAGTGGTTTGTGCAAGTAGATTCGGACCACTAGATATTCCCACAGCAGTGTGATTCCCTGTTCTAATACTATCAATGACATTTCCACTTAAGGAATTAAAGGACTGCATATTAATTTCCCTGTATGTTTCTTCAAAGCTGGTATCCTCATCAAATGTTGGGATGTGGCAGCTACTAGCTACACAAGGTTGTGAGTCTGTGTTAATAAATTTTCCTTCACTTAATGCTTGGTGGTCAAGACTACATAAGTACAAGATGATACGTTTGTAGTCTTTGTTAACTTCTCGTTTGTATTTGCAAAGAACAAAACTTTCATTAGTCCCAGGGATTAAAATAGCATCCTTTCCACTTTCATATGTCAACACATATTGAGCATCCTCATTGTAACACTCAGGATAGTGAGCACTCCACCTTTCATGGGCTGCTAAGAAAATTTCGTGGCAGGTGTCAGAAGTTTTTACTCGCAATGACATTCTTTTCCCACGTACAGGCTTAAGTTTAAGCATATTTTCATTCCACTTCAACATTCCAATGTTTATCAGTACAGTGGATGGGGTTTCTTTTTTTTTTACAAAGTCATTCCATTGGTTTTAGCAGGTGGATTCCTCATATTATCTAAACAGATAAGTCAGAGCTCCATATAATACCTTTTAATATTTTAAACAACGTATTGTGCAAAGGACAGCAATACACATAACAAATCACCTATTGGGGTTACAGCAGTAACATTTAAGTTTTCCTGTTGTGTCATGACTGAAGCTTGGGACATTACAGGTGTATTAGGAAGTAAGGATGTTGAAATTAAAGTTATCTAAAGAAAGTGAAACATCTAAAACAAAACATAAAGTCATCATCATCGTTAATTTAGCAAATAAAACATGTGGCAAAATAAAACACATCATAAACATATCTTTTCCACAAGAGTTAACTTGTTCTATCCTGTTGTGCTAACACTGCACTTTGGGTCACTGAAGACATTGAAGGAAGAAGCAATGATGATGGCATCAAGCAGTTGGCCACAGACAGTGCTTAAACAGGATCACAGTTTCAAATGCTTTATGCTTTCACTTCTCCTTTATTTGCCTGATTGATTATCCCAACCCCAACAACTGAACTGAAATAATTATAGAAAAACACGATTTCTAAGTTTCTGAGTTTACTTACACATGCAAGAGATTTTTAGCTCCTCATGTTATGACCTACAACAGTTGATTCTATAGAAGGAAAAAACATTCATGCCTCCCTTCTCCACACCACCAACGAGCCCAACACCACTCTCTACACTTAAACACACCACGCGCAAGAAAGAGTGTTTTTTACTACATCCATCTTTGAATTTTGTGAAAACGACAGAGCACAGAACAATGCTACACAGTTTAAACATAGTCAGCCATATTGGGTGAGTCGAGGAATAGGCGAGGGAGTAGTGATATTTATAAACATTTGCTGCAAACCATAAAGCTTCTGACGTCTTGTATGTAAACACATGTCTATCGTAGTGAGGTTACCATTTTCTTATGTTATCTTGCCGTGAGTTTTTTGTGTATTCTGCCGTGGATTCTTTTATTCTGCCGTGAGTTTTTTCATTTTGCCGTGGCTTTTGTGTATTTTGCCGTGGCTTTTTTTATTTTGCCGTGGCTTTTGTATGTTCTGCCGTGACTTTTTTCATTTCGCCGTGGCTTTTGTGTATTTTGCCGTGGCTTATTTTATTTTGCCGTGAGTTTTGTGTATTCTGCCGTGGCTTTCTAATTTTTCCGTGACACTTGTGGGCCACCGTATGTATTTCTTTTCGTTGCACATGTTTTTCAAATGAATGCTTCTTTATACACAACTCATCTTTCGTGCACGCGATCTTGTCGACTGAGAGGTACACAAAATCAACATCAAGTAGTTTTTTTACATTAATTATTTCACCATAAATCAATAGAACGCTATTTTTATTATAATATCTTATTACTCAACATTTAATCATGAAAAGTTTTGGGAAAAGTTGATGCATCAACGCCATTTCGTATTCGAAAAAATAATACACAATTTTCACATAATTGAAACCACAAGTAGAACGAATTAGATTTTATACAGGTCATTCGAAATTCATTTGTGAAATGGTGAAGTATAAAGAGAAAGGCATTCAGTCTCCTGTGTTTGGGGTTCACAGGTTAAATCGTCCCCCTTACTTCACTTTCCTTCAATACCTCCTGAGAGTATACATAAGCATATACGTTCACATTACGATAGATTATTCCACGTCTTGGATGCCACGTACGGGCCAATTGAGCACGTTAAACTACTGTCTTCTGTAGTAATTATGATACTGACTGGAAGTGCATTTTCCAGCAATGTAGACCACATAAAAATAAAAAATTTTCCGCCCCTCAGGCCTCACCATGGGAGGCCTTCGGGTGACGATGAAACAAGCAAATTTTGAAATGAACAAAGCGGTGTCCCCAAATAATCTCTGGATACGACACTGGATAGGCGGATTTGATAATCTTTTCCGAAGTAAGACACGGTAAAAAGTTTAACCTTGTACGGCAGTGTCTTATTGTATTTCCCAAATGCATTCCTCACTCGCAAATTTGATGATCGCGTCTAACGATCTCTGCTAAGTGTTCTGTTGCTTTAAAAGCTTATTCTTTCCCTTTAAAACACGATACCCACCCATGATAAAGTGAAGAATATTGGCATAAAATAATCTTAACACAAAATTAGTTTTTCATTCCTGTTGCCTTGGAGAAGGTTGCTCAACGAGATTGCCATAAGAGTTCTTTTCAATGTTTTAAGAACTTGGAAGTTCGATAGATGCTTCCCGAGTTCCATTATATCACATTGTTTTATACAGTAATTGATCATCACCACAAATGCCTGGAAACAATTTTAATTTATTTAACAATACATGCGTGTGCTATATTGAAAATGAAGCGAGAGAAATTTCGACATATTGACGTTTAAATTCGAACTTGGTGCCCGTAAATTACAACACTGACAAGAGCATTTACGGTATACATTATTCGGCGCTTTAACTTTGCTTTTCAGGTCTTGTATCGTCATCATCACTATTAAGATTTGCATTCTCTATTTGTAACTCTAATGAACATACTTTTATCTCTTCACCTGCAAACCAGGTTTCTTCTTCCAAAGTCGTGCTTTACGCTTGATTTAATGCCACTAATATAGGTTAACATTTCACAGGTGTTTTGTTTTTTAGCGGTTCCAATCAATTACCGTCCATAGCCGTATCTTACGCAACTCTTGTTGATCTTTACATTAGGGTTTTGTTAAGCAGACCAACCCCAAAGTGAACCTGTTCTTTCTGTTCCTCTGTTCTTGAATTCATTTCATTACCATTTTTAGGTAAGTTGTCTTTAGAACTTTTCACCAACTTAGCTCGAATATTTAAGTAAAACTTAAATCATTGTAACCTACGCATAGTTTTTAAGTCACCTAATCGTATCAATATTTTTTTTCAATTTAAGGATAAAATTCCCAAGTTCTTCACATCAGGTGACGTTTACTGTTTTAAGTGTCCTGGCTGCAATACCAGATGTTTTGGTAAGACTTAACGCCATTTCAGTTAGAGCTTACCGGTAGGAGCGTCACGGCTAGATTATACAATACGAAGGCAATTAAAGAACATTTTTTAGATTGTAATCACTCTCCATCGCAAGACGATTTCTCCATTCGTTGTTCAGAAAGTAACAATTTTAAACTAACTTTGATGGAGATTCTTTTGATTAATCGTGACAAATCTCTCTCTCAATGGAGCTACCCAATCAATGTCTTTAGAACTATTGTGACGTTTCTAATTTGACGGGGTATTGTAATGTATTTTATTTAAACTAAAACGCGCAAAATATTAAGTAGCAAACGTAAGCATAGAGAGAGACGCCTCTGAAAGTTTGTCGAATACATTTGATTAGTCTGAAGATTTCGGTGATTTTTAATTGTTAATTTCGGTCCTGACGGGAGTCATCTTTCATCAAAGAATCCTTGTGATTGATTCCAAGCTAAACGAAATTCCGTAGACTTTGATCAAACGTTGCAGCAAACTACATCTCTACGCATATTGTAACTACGGAAAAAGTGGCTTTAAATTAAATTTAAATTAGCATTTCAATCATAACTAGAAGCCTCAGGGCTTGAACAATTTCCGCATTAGGCCTAGAGGAAATAGCTTTAGGCTAATTTTCAAGATATCTGAATGACTATCCATTCTGTTCTTGTTGCTTACGTGAGAACAGGTCTATCACAATTCCCAAAATATGACTTATGGTTCACATGAAGAATAAAATGATATTCGATAGAAGTGAACCCAAATCATTTGAAAATCAGGGAAAATCAGGGAAAAATCTGCAAGTAACTGTCAACTTTAATATTAGGACCTTCCAATTGTTCTTTGTGCACACCTTCCAAATTTTGCCAGAAATGTGAATTTGATAATATATTTAAGTAAACATTACATGAAATTGTTCATAACTTGCATTAATAGGAGCAGGAGAAACTTGGGCATTTCAAAGATTTTAATCCATGACATTTAACAGCATTACAAGAAAATAAAAATATATACAAAACTTAAATCAACATAACATACAATATGAAAATCTATTTCTACTAAAACTGCCAGTGGCGGATCCACAGGTAAGCCGCAACTTGTGTAGGAGAGTGTTAGCAATTCAAACATAAAAGAAAAAGGTTCAAATAATCCCATTGATAGTATGAACTGAATTCACAACTTATGCTAATGCGCTTCTCCACAAGTTGCGGCTACACTCTAGATCCACCACTGTCTGCCTATTACCACTTCTATGGAGTCTAACACCAATGTGCACGAAAACAATGACACAATAAAACTTTGTTAGGATCTGTGTGAAAATGTTCTTTTCGAACATGATATACCTTAAGGGGATATTTTTTGCGTGGACTAATTTTTGCGAGCGAAGGTTTGAGAGCGTTTTGCGTGGATTAATTTTTTCGAGTCAGAGCTTCTCAAGGAAAATGTTTGGATTTATATTTGCGAATGGGCACAAAGTGCAATGTGTGTACTTTATAATATAGCTTAGAAGTAGCAGCAAAAATCACCATTTCCATGTCTGCCACATTGCAAAATCAATGGGTGCTTGATAAGTACAAGGAAATAGTTAATATATGAAAGGTACGCAGAGCCAAAAAATGAGCAAATAAAATCATGAAATTTGGCGTGGATTTATTTTCGCGAATCGTTCATGTCTTGATGTTTTGCGTGGATTTATTTTTGCGAAATTGCCCAAAATTCCTAAAAGTTGCAAAACTTAATCCACGCAAAAAAAACCCTTAAGGTATTGGACTACACTCCAAATTTTCACAAGGCTTTAGTGATCTCATTGTATGTATATAATTGGTTGGATTCTAATCATCATCTAAAGTTTGATTTCCTCTGACATTATATATCCAAACTAAATCATTGTGCCTCCATTGAGCGGTTTGTAGGATTATTTTGAACAATGTCATCTTAAAATCTTTTAAAGGTGAATTTAAAACTAATCAGTTCCACACAAGTGACAACTTGACCGAGCATTGTACAGTGATGAATAATTTGATACAGTCTGGAATTCCCCAAATTACTCCCTTCTTTAATTCATTACGGCTTTTCAATTCACTATGGCGTTTCGGAGCCAGAAAAACAGTTTTACAAGACATAACGTTCACCAATATCTTGCACATGTTTATACTTTCAGTATATATGTGTATATTTGGGTCAATTCATTCACTAGTGATTTGTGCTGCTATTATGACAATTTCATTTGTTTGTTTTTGTCAATATCTTCAACTTTCGGTGTAATATTTATTAAATGAAATGAACATGTTTCATGCATTTATTGATAAGACGTATTCACCAGTAACGTTTTGATACTTTAATACTTTTCTGCTGCGATATTGAAAGTTTTTTTCACAGCAAAGTTTCGTTTACTATCAAACATTCACCTTCTTTTTCAAGAATTTTTCCCAGAGTCAGCTAAACATCAATATTTCCTCCATAAGGAATGTTCTTATGATTCTATTTCGATTGCAATAGTAGATAAAGTCTTAAAATTCTTCTTCAAAGCTTCTTCTAATTCTACAATTTCCTCAAAACATAAACCAAACTGTTCGAGAACGATTCACGTGTTTGGTGTGCATATTTTACTGACTTTTTAAAGAAATTTTAAAGATAATTGAATTGGGAAGTTTTAAATATAAAACGGCTAAAATAACTTCTAAAAGTATTTCAAAAGTATAAAAAGCTTATTATTTTTATGAATTAATATTGATAGTGACCTTTTTGTATTACATTTTGCATAGAGTTTTGGGTCTGTCATTACCTATTCTGAATAAACAAACAATCCGAAATCCGAACGGGCTTTCCGAAAACGGCAAAAAACTGTTACGGAGATTGATAGATCGAATGTCTAAATCAAACAATTTCCTTCGCTAAGGTGCGGAAATTGAATGACACGTAGGAGCGTGCAGTAATTCAGTTTAACATTTCCAGCGCGTTATCTAAGTTAGTGTCAAAAATCACGATCATTTTGCAGATGAAGTGTTGCCATAACTACTGAAAAATTAGTTTTTTTTACATTCTGAATGAATAAAAATGAAAAATAAAAAAAATAAAAATAAAAATAAAGAGATACTTCTATAAATTTCAAGAAAAGATTATGTGCATTGCAAAAGTTTAAATTGATTAAAAGTATTCATTACAAACAAATATAACTCTTGAATTGAAATGAGTTAGCAAAAGTCTTGTAATATGAGCTTCTTACTCTTTGAGTGATTATTGACAACTGACTGGATTGAAGTGAGTGCACTTACAAAGACCTGATATTATGGACATAAATATTAAAGAGATAATATATTTGGAGATAATACAAAATTATGTCTCAAACTGAAATATTTTGAAAATAACGTGAAAAATATAATGGAGATAATGTAAACAAAAACAAGATATTGATAAACTAGGGAACTAAATACTGGAGATAATAAAATTTATTTGTTATTAAACTTAAGGGTTGAAGGCCCTTACAAATATGGCAGAGTGGTTGTCAGTGGCAACATATAATTATAACCTATGCAAAAAAGCAGATAGAAACTGTTAGCAAGAACAACAAAAAAGAAGAAAAGAAAGAACATGCTGAGAAGTCAACTTAAATTAATTATTGAAAGTTATTATCGTCAAATCAAGTCAATGAGTCTTATTCATCTTTACCAGCTCCATCAGATCTTGTATTGTCAACAGTGCTCGTCTCCGTCGATTGTGTTTGCTGTAATGGTGTGACAATCTCTGTCGAAGCTGCGGATGGAAAAGCACTATATAACACTGGTGCGTTTCCAGTTAAAGAGGTTGCACTGGCTGATGGCAACGCAGCATCTGTTGACTGTGTATTGATTGGCACAAGAGCATACTGCTTACCATCTTGCCCAATAAAGATTGACCTTTGTACAGGGGTTTGAACTGGGCGTAATTGATGTGCAGATGAAGCAAGAGGTTGTTGTGCTAGCGGTGTAGCTGCTAGTGCCGGCGTGTACGAAAAGAATGTTTGATTTGCGTGTACCTGAGAAGGTTGTGCTGTCCCAGACAATTGAGGTAATTGATATCTTGTGGAGGGCGCTTGAGGAATTGCTTCATACATTTGGTTGCCTGTTGACGGCGCTTGTGCACTATAAGGGGGCGGGGCATTTAAAGTTGATCTGGGTGTATTTTGTATAACAACCTGTTGATGTTGTGTATTCTGTGGATGGACTAATTGATGCGTTGTGCCCTGTTGCAAATAATATTGACTTTGCAATGGTAACGGCTGCATTTGGTAGACTTGAGAGCTAGGAGACGCTGAAATTGCCAAAGAAGCACAGTAATTTAAATAAATTTACAGTAAAAACATAGACGTCTATTTATATAGAAATTGGAAGAGTATTCTTCATGTCAAAATTCTCGATATCCAATTGATGTGAAAAATATTTGTTGTTAGAAAAGGTATTGATTATTTTTGAAAAACTTTGAATTAAATGTTATTAGTCAGTAACATCCATTTGATACTTCGTAGTCGTATTTGCCGACTAGATTTATCGCGGTTGCAGCGAAAGAGAATGCCGTATTAAAACACTTTTGGAGTCCTAGTCTTCCCACTCCTCTTTCTACTACTACTCCGATCGAAATGGCAGTCAGTCTGTGCTTAAGAGCATGGTTTAGAGTATGTGCTTTAAGGAATTTCCCTTAGCAAAAGTATGTTACACATAAGCCCCTTTAAGGTTGAGAAGGCTTCAGCAAACTCATAGTAACGACTTACTGTCATGGTCAGTACAAATAAAAAAAAAAGTGAGGCAAAAGGTAATCATACCTGAATTTTCTTCAGTGCAACAGCCTGTACAAGTTGGGCATCCTTGTTTGCAGCAGTTGAAAACTTTGAAGGTGTTATACGTAGAAAGAACTGCAAGGATCAATTCAATGACCGCAAGAGCTAAAATTGTAGCATGTAAAGCCTCGCCTGCTTTGGCGTTTTTCCTACACTCTCTGTCCTTGAAATAAGAATAAGCCTTTATAGTAACATATTCATATCTTCTATAACTAGGATTGTACTGTCTGTTACGGTAATAATGGGAAATTCTAGAGTCACAGCGGTAAATGCTAAAAAGAAGGGAACTTATTATGTTTAATTTTTTTTTGGTGTCTTGATTCATTAAAGTCATATTTTTTGACATCCAATGAAACTTAAAAATGGCATCTATCTTTTTTCCATACTCAAACTTTCAAAGATTTAAATCATGTTAGCTATACATATCTATATATCTATATCTATATGTTGGTATAATCATTTTTACTTACTTAACAGCATGTGCTGAAGCAGCGATCAAAGGTAAGGTTAAAACAGCTGAGGTCATGGCAAAAACATTGTGAGCCACTGCCAATTTTAGGTTCGATGGCATGCAATGTAGAATAATACCAAGAATTCCAGTTGTGATGAATATCCAAGGAACCCATATTGATGTATAATGATTGTTGACATTTAACTTACGCCTACGGTGATATAGTAGGTCAGCAACTGCAATTCCAACTCCAAAAATAATCACAGCATTGATAATATGAAGAATACCTGAAAAATTCCGAAGGTTTATATAGGGTCATTCGGGTAAAAAATGAACTAAATCGTTGAGTTTTTCTTCAATATCTTTTCGAAGAACAAATATTTTGGCAAACATTTTATATTAATGGATAGGGCATGAAAAGCTCTTTCTTATGATATAAAATTAGCAATATTTTATCAGACATGTAATGAAAAATACGTCTTGAAAGTTAGTGTATAAGACATTTTGATACACACTGTAAGATGTCTTAATTGACTATTAAAGCTTAACGCTCTTTTGAACTGAAGAAAATTGCTTTTTCCAACCCGCAGAGCTGTTTTCAATTTGCAATTGTTATACAGTGTGTTTTTAAAGCTGTTTTTTTCAAATGAATCTACCAAATTTCAAAATAATTTTTACATCGATGTAAAGCCATTTTCAAGTTCTTTCGGCTAGTATATTTTTGTGAAAAATGAAACAGTGGTTTTTGAAAAAATAAGAAAAATGTCTTGGGAAAATATAATTAAATTTTTAATAGTCGATTAAGATGTGAGTGAAAAGAAAAGATTTTTTCAAACAATGACAGCAATTTGCAAAACAATAAACAAATTCAAGCTGTGTGTGTGTGTTCACGAAAAACGTTTAACTTTTATGTTTTTAAAGATCAGATTTTGGGTATCAGCGCTAAGATAAAATTAATAAAAGTTTGTATAGACGAGTTTCCAATGTTAATTACACTTTTATACCTTGTACATACTAAAAATCAAATACAATGTATGAAAATAGATAGGAAGTGCTAATGTGTATTGAAACTTTCTAATGTCGATTGTCTTTAAGGTGACTCCAGAGAACCAAATAAAGTGACAACATTTTGAAGTGTATAAAGAGACTTTTATTTCCTGCGAGGCTGCGTGCGCATACTCACAGGAAAATGACTTGATTAATGATATTCTATGTTGCAATATACCGTAATTATCGAGCAAAGAACACTGGTGTTTATAAACATTACGTCACTAAGAAACTCATCTATGGATTTGGCTCTTTGAAACAACGTATGTGTATAATTATAGCAAAGATGTTATACATAAACTTTAAATAGGTCTTATGATGAAAGTTCATGAATATGTTTCTATAAAATACTAACCCAGCACCATCAATTTATTGGTGTATTTTCTCGTTCGTATTGCAACAAAATTTCCATGGTCTGGTTGTTGGACAATATGAGATCCATTTGGATTATGCTGATTGTTAAGTGTTGTTGTCATATCGTGGTCCTAAAAAAATACACGAAAAAATAGAATTATTGTTGAGACTCAATAATTACTTCTGAGATGTAAAACTTTACTTGTATCAAAAGAAACAACATTACTTTGCACGGTTTATTCGAATGTTCACGTGAAGTTTCTAATGACTTTGTAGGGACATATTCAAGAACAACTCTACCAAGTTATTTAGACGAGTTTCCAATGTTAATTACACTTTTATACCTTGTACATACTAAAAATCAAATACAATGTATGAAAATAGATAGGAAGTGCTAATGTGTATTGAAACTTTGTAATGTCGATTGTCTTTAAGGTGACTCCAGAGAACCAAATAAAGTGACAACATTTTGAAGTGTATAAAGAGACTTTTATTTCCTGCGAGGCTGCGTGCGCATACTCACAGGAAAATGACTTGATTAATGATATTCTATGTTGCAATATACCGTAATTATCGAGCAAAGAACACTGGTGTTTATAAACATTACGTCACTAAGAAACTCATCTATAAACGTCCCTACAGATACACAGCGAATATAGTTTCTTGTAAACAAAATATGATTTTCCGGAATGTGGCTAATAGATTGGATTCGAGTTTATAAAATTTATCGGGCTTTCAATGTAGTGGCTGCATTCGGAGTGACTCTTTAAAATAATGAGAAAAGAATTCATAACACGTAACATTCAAAGTAAAATTTATAGAATAACTTTAAAAGTATTTCGTCGTTTGTAACATTAAACATAAATCATGTCTTACGAAACTGTCCAAACACTCAAAAAGAATTCTATAAGAACAAATCTTTGAGCTATGATCTGTGAAGGAAACTGTAAGAAAAAAAAATATACCTTTTTTCAAATTGTGTTTATAATGTTGCTTGAATTTGTGTTCGTTTAAACTTCCGTTACTGAAAGAATTCTTAATAGTTTTTTTATCACTGTCATTATAATTAAATACAAAATAATTGTTAAAAACAAGGACGTCAGTCCTTTGAGCGGCTCCAATAAGGAATTGGTGGCAGTTTAAGGTGACTATTTATACTAACGTAACATCCGGAAATTCATGAGATATAAATAAATAATGAAACAGGGAACACAAAATGAACAAGCGAGACAGTTGCAAATCTTTTTTTTGCTATTACATTGATGCTCTGTTTTACAGATTAATTACAAGCAAATATACGAAATGTATATGAAATACATATGAGATATGTAGTATGGAAAATAATAGCTATAAATATATAGAAATCACAAAGCTAAGGATAACTGGAAGCACAAATGTTGAATGAAACTGTCATAGTATATTCTTAAAGAATAAAACAATTGTTCTCATTCCTTAATTAGAGAAGAAATAGAAACATATTTAATTTGGCTTGTGCTATTACTGATGATCCATTTTAATAAGCTTTAATTAGTTGTTCTCTATTTTCTTGCTTTTTCAAAATTCACAAAAATCAATTGAGTTACAGCATGGAGTTGATGGAATCGACTGAACGTGTTTATCAATTTAACTCTGTTGCCTTAAGTTGGAAATTCTTAATCAAGTCGATCAATACTTCTTTATAGGATTCTTTGGAGCACAGTAGCTATTGTCTATGGTGTAAGATGGGTCGGCCGGGTAGGTCAGGTCAATATAACTTGAACTGTAGATAGAGTCTTATAAACCGATATTATTTTACCATAACAACCGTCACTACTCGCCTATCATCTTGTTCCGATAAAAATATCGGTTCGTAAGGCTCTATCTACACTTCTATCTATGCTTAAAGTCATAGAGACCCGACTTACCCCGCCGACCCATCTTACCCCCACATTACCCTAATAACGTGTAGAACATCACGAACCTCTGACAAAAACGTTATGAAAAGGAAATGTACTTTATGAACCTAACTAAAAGTGTCACGTTTTTGTGTTTAACATTTTTAATTATATACCTTATTACCGTCGCCTAGGACACGTTTTGTATTCAACATTACTTTCACATTAGCCTCTTGGGTCTCACCTTTTATATGATTTCTTTTTTTATATGATTTCGTTCACTACGTGTGACTACGTGTGCATGTCATGAGATTTATATGTTGTAGATTTATATTATGTGTTGTGTGTAGTAGTATCATTGTCAGTGTCTGGTTGTTATAGTGGCTGTATAGTTCGGTAGCATCACTGTTTGGTAGTAAGTACTTTATTGTTATCTGTGTGTTGTTCACGTAGGATATTTACTGTTTATTGTTGTATATTTATATAGCGTTATTCACGAGAATATCAGTCAATACATAACCAAATATCTCTGACCCCGAAATACAGCCGCTACACTAACCATGTCCATATGAAGTTAACACTATGAAGTGTTGATCGTCTATTGTTTAGGGAACTTTCTGAATTGTACCGCTAGAGCAAAGCATGCTGAATACACCATTTATTTCAACTATTCTCGGGTCTTTTTCAAAGTGAAACTTGGAAAAACCTTTTCTTTCTTCAGTGATAATTGCAAATGCTATGGCTGATTTTGAATCAACAGATGCTATGGACGCGCAAAACTGCACACACTTGGAAGACACGTAAAACGTAAGAACTGTATAGAGTTATTATGCATTTAGCAAAGCTTAATCATTTTTACCACATGTTAATTCTTTCATATTATTAACGATGTTGATACTAAATTATGAAAATCATAACACAAGTTACAAGCAAACAAGACAAGACAAGTCATTTGGGAAATGTAACATCGAAAGGTTTTAGTCAACAATTTGCCTATAAAAGCTTTTATCACTTTAGTACACAGACTGACTTTGATATGAAATGCTTAGATTGTAAAGAAAAGCCTAAAAATAATGTCCTTTTGATTTCGTGGTTGGACTTTACGTGAGGTCAGTACGATCGGACATACCTTCTCCAGTAATGAAATTGATACTGTACTAACTTTATCTTCAAGAATCAGGCATCTGAAGAGTGATGCCTGTTTCGATTGTTTTGTGTAGCTTATCATATAGAATTCATTGTGGTTCTCTTCAGACGCCTAGACCGAATTCATCAGAACCTTTAAGGATATATCAAAAGAAACTTTCACCTGATGTAAATTCGTTACAATTGTGAAGTAACATTTCTTTCCGAATGTAAGTTTAGAAGCTGGGCAACGTGGGTTCAAGCGAAATACGTCCAGTTTCTAAGAAGTCATTTTTACAAGAGGCTTATCATACAACTGGCAGCACAAACGTGATTATATACAGAAATAAAAATGGTAGCTAAAGCAGCTACGCTAAGACTCTACAGTAAGCCATACAACTCAATCTACCATTTTGCGTGACAGACAGACAAACAGACAGACAAACAAACAAACAGACAGACAGAGAATCAGCTATTAATATATAGACTAGCCGCCAAGGCGGCGTCGCTCGCCGCCCATGTTCAGCATACGTTTGTGGCATCAACAAAGAGTTCACAAAAAATAAGATGACACGGAAACAAGGGAATTAAGAAAAGAACCGAATAGTTTAACGTTTTTATTATCGTCATTCTTCAATTATTTACTAAGAATACATACTATATTATAGTTGGTACGTACACGAGGTTCCTTCAGAAACAGTTCGAGAGGAGGACCGATAAATGACATGGCCATTGGCTTACTAAAAGAAAAACATACACATGTTCTCAAGCCCGATTATATGAAACACGTGTGATTATTATACCGACTCCAAAGTAAAAACTTCTGGTTATCCCAAGCCAAAAAGGGATTGACTAAGTCTATTCTTCCAGAAGAAACCGTATTGATAGGTATAATAAGCATTGTTCATTGGGACTTTTAAGAAATTTAAACTGTTAAAAAGGATGTTGGGCGATGTCATGAATTTCTAACTGTCTAATATCTCAATAAACATAGGCTGAAATTTCAAGAGCAACAAAATGTCATTTTTCTTCACATTAGCTGATAATGTATCTTCTACTCTACGACACTATGCAAACTCTAAACATATGAAAATAAGTTGTGGTCATAACATGAACTCATGAAACTCTGAATCTACTTTCAATTTGTTAACAAAAGTGCAAGTGAGGAGAAAAATTTTTAAAAGGTTTCTTACCCATGCTTAATTGAAAAATCATTTAGCTGAGTATATGGTGTCTCCATACCACAACGTAAAATCAATAATGTGGAGAGGTTTAATAATAATAATAATAACAAGACGACCGGAAGGTCGAAAGATTTCGCTTATGTTTTTAAGAATAGCGCCCCTATAAATAACGTCCATTCTAAATACACTCGAGGGTTCATTGAGTTGCAGAGTGGAATTTATAAAGCCGTGTCTCAATAACCCTACGTGTTTTTGTACTTCTGCGTAACCTCCCTGTTTTGAGAAAAGTTACACTACTGATGTCAAAAAATCTCCTAGTGTAAACTTAGAAATAAAAAAGTTTTATGGTGTAAACCAAACTTTATTGATAATACATCACAAATTGAAACAAAAGAAATATACTTCTGTGAGTTGTAACCATGAATTTTTTTTAAAAGATGATTTTTTATAAGAAAAATGTGAGCCAATAGAGGAAAAAAACGTCTTCTTCAAAAAAATTTAAAAAAACGAAAATCTATTCAAAATACTCAAACGAAATAAACAAATCAAATAACAAACAAATAGTTTGTTAGACGGTTTGAAGTAAAGTTAAAAATGAAAACTGCTTCTACTAAACTAAAGCTTCTTCTTTACTGCAGTTGATCTTCTCCGAAGCATATTATCAACATCAAAAGCGTAACTAAATTTTACTTAATTTAAATTTCACAGTGATACTTCGAATCAAAAAAGTAACTGAAACCCTTCTTTTTGTTTTTTCTTTAGGGGTTAGGGAAAGATCCTTTTTTTGTTAGTAGTGGTAAATACACTTTATAGCTCACGAAGTATACGAAAACATATCATGGCCATGTGAACAAGGAAAAAAAGAAATAGAAATAAAAGAACTGTAAGTTAGTAAGTTCAGTCATCAAAAACATTCGCTCACCATGGCCATAACAGCAAGGGAAAAAAGAAATAGAAATAAAAGAAGTTTAAGTTAGTAAGTGCGGTCCTAAAAAACTTTCGCCGTACATAGATTAGATAGATAGATAGAACGCCGCCGAAACCAATATCTTTCGCTTAGCGAAATCTAATAATGATAATCGTTTATTTGCCTCATCCATTTTTATAGAATGGTTCTTCGTGCTATAAAATTAAAATTACAAATGATAAGATTAATGGTTAAAAATTAGTTTATACAAAATGTATATATACACATATACACACAATCACATACCTACATATAATTATGGTAACAATGAATTGTTAAAGTGAATAAGAAAAATGAAAATTAATTAAAGCAATCGAGCTAAAGCACTGTCTAAATAAAATTGCTTTGTGTTAGTTCTAAAAGAACTTTCGTTTGACGATTCACGAAGAATTCTCGGAAGCTCATTGAAAAGAGTCACAGCTCTTGAATTAAACGTGTTTTTGTGTCCGCTTTTGATAATGGTTGGACCAACGTCATTGCATGAACGAAGATTTCCTTTTGGTTCTGCAAACTTCAACTTCAGATATGTTGGGTACTTCTCGTAATATAACACTTTGAAACAGAGATTAACCAATTTCATTTCAGTCCGTTCCTTGATAGGAAGCCATTTCAGTTGAAGAACATCCTTGGTCGTGCAGTAGCGGTTGTAAACAAACGCAGCAGTTGCGTTTTGCACTTTTTGTAACCTTTCTGTTTGATCACGTGTAAGCGGGTCATATACCGTGTTACAGTAGTCTATTTTTGATAGTATCAATGATTCGGCAAGTTGTTTTCTTAGTCGCCACGAAGTTAGTCGTTTAATCTTTCGTAGTGTGCTTAGTGCTGAGTAGCAGTTTCTTGTCACTTCAGAGATATGTCCGTCCCAGTTCAGCTGTTGTTGGAACAAGACTCCAAGAATTTTGGTTGCATCAGTTCTGTCAAGCGAGTTGTAACCATCTGGTTTGAAGGTGTATTGAGTATAACGTTGTTTTGATTGTTTTGTAGTGAAGATCATAAATTTTTGTTTTTTCTGGATTTAAAATTAAGTTCTTTTCTTTTGACCAGCAGTAAATATTATGTAAAGCCGATTGGAGTTCTCCGATGTTTTTATCGATGTCAGATGGTTTGCTATGTATGTACCTATTGGAATCATCCGCGTACTGATTGCAGGTGCAGTTGGTACAAATTGCATTCATGTCACTTACGTAAACGTTAAACAATATTGGGCCCAATATGGATCCCTGTGGTACTCCAAAGTTGATACCTTCTCTCGATGATTTATTTTCATCTAGTTGTACGTATTGTGTTCTATCGGTGAGATAGCTTGTGATGAGTTTCAAACTTGGTTTTGAGATGTTCAACCGGTATAATTTCTTGATGAGTGTAAAATAATCGACTGTATCGAATGCTTTGCTATAATCAGTCGCTATAGCTAAGGTAACTTCTCCTTTCTCTAGGGCACTAAGTATGTCGTCTCTCATTTTAATAAGAATAGTGTTGGTCGAGTGATTCTTACGAAATCCGGATTGGTTGTTAGAATAGATTGTGTATTGTTCGATATAATCACAAAGCTGTCTCATAATTAGTCGTTCAGAAACTTTTGACAGTATTGGTAATAATGAAATAGGTCGAAAAGCTTTGTCTTGCCATCTAAAAAGAAAAGAAATTCTTAGTGAACTGCAGGTATGCAAATAACAATGGACTATCAGGTTAAAAAAAGGAGAAGACTTATAAGCTAAACATTCATACCAATTTTAAAAGAAACCATGCAGTTCAACATGTATGACCATATGTTGCTGTGTAACAATGATAAAACTGCCTTTTCAATGACATCAGAATCTCAAAAAAAGAGAATAGAATAAAATATGTCATACATACAACAGCTTGTTGCCGCTTGCCTACCTTCCTCCACCCGGCTCAATTGCCGCTTTCATACCCTCCTTCCTCCCGGCTCCATGCCGCTTTCATACCCTCCTTCCTCCTGGCTTTCAATCTAATCTATTCAATCTTCAAACTATTCCAACTTCAAGATAATCTATATAATGCTATATACTAATCATCATTTGGCATTTCAATCTAATCTATTTAATGTAAATTAAAATTTCTAGGTCATCTAATCTAATGCTACACTTATCAACATTTCAATTTATTCAATGTAATTCAATTCAATGTAATTCAAATCAATGTAACTCAATTCAGTGTAATTCAATTAAATGCAAGCTGATTAAACTTCAATGTAATTCAATTCAATGTATACCAATTTAATTTCCAGGTGATCTATAAGCTAATGCCTCCTCATTAACCTTGCGTAAAGTTTTAATTCAAAATATATAATATCAATTGCACGTATATTTTTCGCAAGGTAAAAATATTCATAATACCTGTTGGTATACTACATTTCTAGTGTAGCATCACGCTCTAACATAGCTTTGCTGTAAAGTTCTACAAACCTTTACTTTCACTGCTTCAAAGCTTCGTGTTCGTGAAAATGCAACATACAGTTGACCGTGACTGAAGCAAGGCCTTTGCATATAAGTACCAGCCCGTTCAAAAGTCTGACCTTGACTTTTGTTAATGGTAATTGCATAGGACAAACGGAGAGGAAATTGTGTTCGCTTCAGCTGAAACGGAAGGTTGGCATCATTCGGACACAAGGTTACTCTAGGAATGAGCACCCGATTTCCAGCAGAGATACTGGTCAGCACTTCACAATTAAGGATATTCTCTCGGAGATAACGGATGACTAATCGTGTGCCGTTGCATAAACCATCCTTCAATGATAAATTTCGCAGCAGCATCAATATACTGTTGACTTTCAAGTTCAACCGGTGTGGAGGCATTCCAGAAGGAGTAAGCGAATTGATAAACTCCATAGGATACAGATCAATCTCTTCTTGCCCATCAGAGACAACAGAATCTATACTAAAGTATGTGACCGTTTCACCAGGCATTCCCTGAAGAATCCGTTCGTTAATCACCAAAGACTCGTCATTGGTCGGTGTCAGAATAACACGACTCGACAAATCCTCTCCTCCAGCATCACTAAAAATAGAGACGATATCATTATTTTCATGCAAAACACATTCATGCAGAATTTCGATGGAATCCTTAAATGGATCATCAACTTTTTTCAGTATCGCTCCGTTTCCTAATTCAAGTAGGAATTCCGCAAATTCCCTTTGCCCAGGAGCAGCTCTCATGTTAACATTCAGATGAAAGATTCGCACTATTGGCCACAAGGCAGAGCTTTTTATGCATGCTTCCACTATCTGAGCTGATCTGCCTCTTTTCACTACCGGAAGAGTCTGTCTAAAATCACCACCTAAAAGAACAACCTTTCCAGCAAAAGGCACATCACTGTTACAGATATCTGTAAACATTCTTTCAATAGCCTCAAGTGCATGCTTAGGAATCATACTTGCCTCATCAAATATTACAATATGCTGGTTACCTAAAAAATCGGCATGCCTACTATTAGGCTTGACATTGCACGTTGAATTGTCCAATACAGAAACAGGTAAATTGAAAAGAGAATGGACTGTCTTACCATTTTGTAACAGTGTTGCTGCAATTCCAGTCCACGCACACGTACTTACTGATAGGTTTCTTCCAATAACGTCGCGAATGATGTAATTGTACGTGAAAGTTTTACCTGTTCCACCGGGTCCATCAAGGAAGAAAATTTTAGCACTATTATTACCGTTTGTTGCCAGCAAACAGTTCCATTGTTGAACTGCTTTGGAAAATTTTTGCTGCACTTACCATCTTGCATACACGGTGAAGACACATTCAAATGGCCACAGGGACCATGGACCATGCAGGATTTGATGATTTCGTAAAGTTATGGTTCTTGGTCTCGATCTGGAATTCGTGCTGATATCAATGAATCAATGTCATCAGCATTGCGCAACTTAAATTCGTGGGCAAGATGCAACAGCATGTGCACATGAGGCAAACCCCTTTTCTGAAATTCTATAACATCCACCCGTGCTACAGATACACCTAGAACAGAATCTTTGGTAATATCGTTTTAAAGAGTTTCCAACTTCAATTTAAGTACTCGTGCAACCAGATCCGGCCTATCTGATGCCGTTTGACCAGGCAAAGGATTTTAAACAATTTCAGGCCACTTAGGATTGCATGTAAAAGTTAAAAATAAATCTAGTTTACATAGCATCTAGGTACAATTGGTGCATATTTCTAGGTGAACCTGAGAAGTTAGATGACAATACAACGGTATTATCCGCACGGAAGTTTCTTTCATGAGTAGCTTCCTCTAAATAGTCCATCAAGCCTGTGTAGCCGCCCGTAATTGTTCTTGGTTCTGGCGTATGAAGTTGAGTCTCGCTCCCTCCACTTTGACATAGCTGCCAACAACAAACTGTTGAAATAGTTTTCCAGCTAAATGTAAAGCAGAAAATTCACGTCTAATGGCAATACGATAGATATAATACTGCAGCTGTGTATTTTTATTTCACCTTTCAGTTGCATGTTGTTGTACGTGATTCATGTTTGGACTCCATCCAGGATCACCTCTAGGTAAAATCATTGGATACATCATGGAGTCAATGTTTGTAGATGTATAAGGAATATTACGCAAGGGTTGAGTTCTTGAATAAACTACAATATTTCTGCCAGCAGCAGGTGCACCATCGTTACCAACAAAAATTGCTGCAACTTCTTTGTGATGTGGAGCATTGTATCTCCTCCTATCTTCACCTTCACGCATATACATACCCACTACCGAGGTTGGTCTATTTTCTAACAATGCCCTTTCTTCTTCTTCTTGTTCGACCTGAGCCAAGTTACGATATGCTGCGGCATAAGGTGAAACCCTATTAATGACTGTTTGTAATTGCTCCATCAAGTCTCTGTTGCAATCTGCATTAGAAGGGTTTTGCATACGCATGTCAAGCGAATTAGCAGCTTCGATAATATACAGTTGGCTAAACATAGGCACTTGGTTTTCATAAGCATGCAGTGCTCCATGCCTATGTAGCAGTTGTCCACATATCCTAAAACATGGAGGCCCATTTCCTGGGGGAGGACGTAGGTTAGCTGACAGAGAAGCAAAACTAAATACATTATTATAAACTCTAATACACTTACGGAAATGTTTACCCAGTGCAGAATCATCAAGTTAAAGATTCCGTAACTCAGGCGGATAATCTAATAAATTCGGAAGTTGTACCTTACCATTTGTGCAACATTTAAAATTAGTTTCATGGTCAAGTTTGATTGCACCACAATGTTCACATAAAACGTTAAATTCACCTAAAGAATAAATGTCAGGTAAATTATTGTTTTTGATATCAATCCGTGCAGCATTTAAAAAGCGAGCCCTGCGCATTCGTCTGTCTCGGACATATGCTCTTTGGTGTTGTTGAGCATTAGCTGCACGTCGAGCAGCAGCTTGTTCCGGTTGCTCATTTTCTCTAAGCAACTGTTGACGTAGAGCTTGCAGTTCAAGTTGAACAGCAGCTTGCTCAGGTTGCTCATTGTTTCTCAGAAGTTGGTGATGTTGAGCATCAGTTGCACGTCGAGCAGCAGCTTGTTCGGGTTGCTCATGATCCCTTAGCGACTGTTGTCGGAGGGCTTGTTTTTCAAGTCGAGCAGCTACTTGATCAAGTTGCTCATTATCTCTTAGCGCCCGTTGTCGGCGAGCTTGCGCTTCAAGTCGAGCAGCAACTTGCTCAGGTTGCTCGTTATCTCTTAACGACAGTTGTCGGTGAGCTTGTGACAGGAGTCGAGCAGCAACTTGTTCCGGTTGGTCATTAGCCCGTCGCTGTCTTTGATGTTGTGCATCCCTCTCCCTTCTCAATTGAGCACGAATCTCACATTGATTTGCGCGGTTTCTCCTTTGTCGTTTAGCATTTCTAATGCGACGACGTTGTTGAGGGTCATCAGCAGGGGTTTTTTGTTGCCTCTCATCATGTTGATGTTACCGTACATCAACTACATCTCTATCAAATTGTGATCTAGGCAATACAAACCTTTGAGGGATTCCATAGTCATGATCAGAATTCATAACACGTTGAGAAAAAACTCAAACAAAAGAACAATCTATACAAGAATGTATATCTAATTTTTTTTATCGCCACAAAAATAAAAACACAACAGGCCTTGTGTTTTATGTCAGTTTACCTAACTAAATAGACAACAATAAACAAAAAAGCAAACACAATTTTCCTTTGTTGTCTTTAGGCAAACGAAATGATCGTTTTTCTCAACTTTCTTCACTTTCTTTTCGCGCGAATATGAACCAAAACGGTTCAAAGCAGACCTGATCAGTTTCCAATTGTTGCCATGACATTGAACGGGGGTTAACAAACGCTTAAAAATGGATTCACTAAAGGTCATTCTTAAGTATTGTGGAAATATTAACTTATAAATTCACTTATATTACTCATGTACATATATTTCAGTTAAAAATATTACAATTTTATGCAATTGTCACTATTTTTTAGAAGCCATTTCTTTACGTTTATACCCCCTAATTTTCTTCAGGTTTCCGCCATTTCTCCGTTGCAGGTCCCCGATTTCTTTCGAAGCGAAATCTACCATTTTGCGTGACTTACAATCAAACAAACAGACAAACGGAGAATCGACTATTAATATATAGACTAGCCGCGAAGGAGGCATCGCTCGCCGCCCATGTTCAGCCTGCGTTTAGTTAAGGAAAAATTTAGGAATTGGCAATGATAAGTGCATCCATGTTGTGGAGCTCCTAAAACTGATCAAAAAATGTATGGGATCGTTTTTCTACGATCAACCGTTACAGAGATATTAATCAAAAATTATGATGAGGTCACAGACCCGTCCCCCCAAAAAATAAGACCCAACTTTTTCGTCACCTTATCGCCTATAAATTAGTAGATACAATACATGTTTTTTTCAAAAATGATAGTACCATAATCAAATCAACGATGAAGGTTTAAATGATTTTGACTATCACACTGTGTGGTGAATCCAACGATCCATATTGAAACGATGACAAAAAAGAATACGACAGTTAGTTTGAAGGTGAATAATTTGACACAACTTTCTACGTAGCTGGCCGTTGTTTTGTGATTTATAACTGTCAGTCACTTGCTAAAACACTGATATGTGATTCACTCGCCAGCCTTACAATGAATGAATACACAAATAAATAAACAAAAATAAATAAATTGTAAATAAATAAATATTCGTGAATTTTCGTGAAAAGGTATATACACTTTGTTCACCTGATTATTATTCCAAAATGGCAGTATTGAAATGAATTGTTTTAAGTACTTGCTTTCCAATTAGGCTCAGAGTTTTAGTTGGCAATAACATTTGCATATAAGGTTGTGATTATATATGGACTTCGCAACCGACACGAAAATATGCCCAAGGTCAAGAAAATGTTGACATGCATTATGAATTAGAAGTTTCTGTATAGCTCTACATTTTATCGAATAAGGAAGCAATACATAGCCCCTGTAATTCCTCCGTCGTTATTTCTATCACAGATGTAAGTATACTTCCTTAGAAAATAAATCACTGTAAACTATTTTTAACTGATTTAACGAACAATTAACTTGAGGTGACAAGGTTTAATGTAATGGAGAAAAAGGGCTTTGGATGCTTCATTGATAAAATCATCAAGGCACGTGTAGAGAATACTCTCTTTTAGCTGCCACCTACAACAACAAGTGTGCACACAAAAATAGATGAAAGAGTGACCTGAATGAAAAAAAAATCATAATGCACTTTAATGTGAAAAAGGATTTGCGGCAAATGGCTGGTGGACTACACACGACACCACTTGAAGTAAGTTTTAAATTATTTACATATCTTTAACTCCCGTTTATGCATTGCCATAATTCATATTTTCCTTTGCAAGTTTATCATAATTTCTAAATACCTCCCAAAAATATACCATTTTGAATAGGACCATATGAAGCTTGGAACAATGTTAACTGTCCTTGACAATAACTATGTGAAGCATGTCCAGTATAAGACAATCACAAGTCAGAAATCATCGAATATTCCTATTGTCTGGATTGCGTACCGAAGGTATCAAAAATGTCTATTGATCATAAGTTTTAAGAAAAGAAATTATTTATTATTTGAAAAAAATGATAAAAAATGCGTGGAGCAATGATACATTGTAATTAAAGAGCGACATCTCAACAAACACGGTGGAACGAAAAGATCGAAAACAACTTACTGCAGATCGCATAAAATATAAACGCTTTAAAATGTAATAGAAGAAATTTTGAATAATACCATCAAATTAAAAACGCTACTTAGCATAAACATGATTTTTATTCATGACACTTATTTGCTGGGACGATTCAAAATTTACCTACTGAACGAATTTTGTGACCTCACTTGCCATCTTGCGTGTACTCCATATCCTTAAAGATTCTACTTAGAAATGTCACCTTCACAAACAGAATAATTTCCATCGTCCTCAAATTCTGGCAAAGATGGTACGATGCGTCTTAACGATGCGTCTCAACCTGTTATGAATCCAAACAAATTTCACTGATACACTTTAGAAGTTGAAAGCCAGAAACCGTAAAACACTTATGATGTTACACCTGTCTATTTTTGATGGGGTGCATTCTTTACAAAGTCGGTTTACCATGCGTGAAAACATGATCATAAATTTTAATAGTGAAACAAATGTTTTGAAATGTTTTGACAACCAACTATCAGTTAAGCTCTCTTTGTATTAAGTGTCCTCAAAATCCAAACTGTTGAAAATTATCAATAATTGTACGTTCAAGGGACGAGTAATAAATTTGCAATGTGGGATTGCTTAGGAGAAATTTCAAAAATAAAGATGGAGTTACTTGCAGTTTAAAAAGTGAATTTTCAATTTGTTCGTTCTTAGATTTCAACATGGATATTTTTATGGATTTTTAGCTTTTTAACTAAATTTTCAGATTAGTCTTCTTAACTTTAACTTCATGACTTCCCTGTTTGCTTTCTTACATCTTTCATAGCTTGCCATTATCCACCGTTCAGAGATTTTAAAACGAACTAAATAGCTCAATATTTTACAATGCACTTTCTGACAAAAACAACCCCTTGTGATTGATTCTAAAGCCAAACTTTGATCAAACGTTGCTGCAAATTCCGTCGCTACGCACATTGTAACTAAGAAACAAGAGGCCATGGGGCTTGAAGGTCAGCGCTTTCAGCAAAGTTGAAAAATGTAAGGCCGTGAAGCAAAATGGAAAAATCATCGTTTTGTTTCCGGAATTCAAATAACTGAAGGAACTGTGATTAAGTCTCACTTTGTCTTGATAACGGTGTAAGACACCGAAAAGTTTCGACTATTTTATAAAATGATTTTATGTTGTTTTTTTTGTTGTTTGTTTTTACTGTGACTGTGATGAAGGAAATAACACATTCAATAACAAAAAACAAACAGGCACCCTCTCAAAATTGTGTGCGTTGTACAGACACTATATGTCACAATCGACCCTATATGTCGCAATCGACCCTATATGTCGCAAATCGACCCTATATGTCACAAAGTCGACCATATATGTCGCAACCAAAAAAAATTGTATTTTTAAAATAAATGACACTATATGTCGCAAAATTTTCAAAAGTCGACCCTATATGTCGCAAACTTTAAATTGAAAAATTATTGATGATAATTAAATTTTGCTTTATATTTTGGTTCTTTGACATCGCGGATATGTTTGATCATGCCGAATATGATTACTAGCCACATGTATCATATTTAAATATGCAAAGTAAGCAGTTTTGGAAAAAAAAGAAAACCTTCAAAGAAGGTTATTGGCCTTTTGATATAGAATTATGAAAATTAGACTGAAAGAAGGATTATATAACATGCTAAATCAGTCTTGAAATTTTCAAAATTTAAATTAAACCAAAATTCAAATTAATGAATAATTTTGTTCATTTAATTGGATAAACTTTACCATAATTGAAATCAAAAATTCTGTTCAAAATATTGTTCAAAATCTTAAAATATTAGAAAAAGCCGTAAATCAGCTACTGGAACTTTGTATTTAAATTTCCCTGCTGCATTAAACTCTGTAAATCAGGAATGAAGCTGTGTTGGGACTGAAGATGAAAAAACGTGTTTAAGTTCTGTTTTATCACATTTTAGGGCTATGCACTTTAATATTTTTATTTAAAAGGTGAATTGATGATTGCGACAAATACGGTTGATTTTCAATTTTTTTGCGACATATAGTGTTGCGACATATAGGGTCGATTGTGACATATAGTGTCTGTACATGCGTAACAATATCATTAACCAAACTTAATTCAATAAAATCTTTATTTAGATATTGAAAGCATATTTAAAACACTTATCAATGCCTCTTTTGACTTTCCTGTGCAGTTTTATCTATACTATCTAGGGACATCTTTATAAATGAAACAAATATGATTACTCTTGAATTGAAAGCAAATCTGATTGCGAATGAAGATAAGTTTGCATTTAAATCTAAAGAAGTTACCAACCCTTCATAATACTTCATTAAATTCCATGCAGACATTCTCATGATTATAAAAAGAGTTCAAAGAAAATTTCACACACTCATTACAAAGATGGATTTTGCAAAAGAGTAACATAAGTGACGATTTAAAAAAAATACTATGAGTGGCATCCATACATTTTTATCAAAAGCAAAGCAAAACAATTACCGATTATTCAGGTTTAAGAAGATAAAAGAGACTGCTGGTCATGCAGAGGCACAAAGTAAAAAATAGCTTACGATATACAAAAAAAACGCGAACTTAAAAAAAAATGAAAAGACTGTAAATAAGTGTCGCACCTATAATTTTCATTCGTTTTAATTTTTTTTTTAACAGTAAATGTCGTAATGTTTTTCAAAATCAACAGCAAATGTCGCAAACTTACACAAAGTGATTTTTGATCATATAATGTGGAGGGTATGAAAAGGAAAGATTTGTTGCTTAAATCAATCGGTTAGGACTAACTTTGGGGAAATCATGAAGCATGGAGTAACTAGTAGCAGCTTAGCGAAAAAAAGTAAAAGGAACTTGCTAAGTGAATCAAATGTTGAAAATTATAGCTGTCTTTTCTTGTATGTCGCAATCTCTGTGACATGTCGTGTAGGTTCCTTAGAGCACTTTGTGATGGAGTAGTACGACATCTTGATCAGAATAATCAGTGTCGAGTTCAAAACAAGGATTATATTGGTTAGAAATCGAAATTAAAAAAAGTTGCAACATTTGCTGCTGATTTTTAAATTTTTTTTTGCGACATTAACTGTTGCGAGCACTGTGGATGATGACCATATTCAGATTTTTCACATTCTATTTTAGTGTGCATGTTATTTAATTTTTAGTTAAGATAGGGTAAAGTAACATTGAAAACTCGTCTATACTGATGGATGCGGTCGTATAAATACATAAAAAATAACATATAATCCGATGTTGTAACATAATAGGCCCTTTTTGGGGGAGGCAGCAAAGGCTCTCTGTATCTCCATTAAGGTCTGACCAATATATATCACAAAGCACAAAATCAGCGCTAGCTAACTCAACAGTGCATAATAACAGGTTTAATTATGACAACAGTCAAAATATTACTAATTCCTTTGCTTCTATCTGAAAAAGTAACCGTTCCTTCACTTTCCAAAAACATTATTTGTGTGACAAGCAAACTCATGTTTTAACTTGAGGTTCCACTCACCCTGATAAAATAGTTGTAATTATCAATTAATAAACAATTCTGAATTAAGCCACAATCAACAAATAGCCTCAATTCCAGGCTAAGATTAAAGCCCGGAAAGGGTAATCCAGGCAAGAACTGAGGACATGGGACGGAAAAACGCTAATGGATGATCAGCTGCTTTTGCCGCGCTGACCAAAAAGTAGGTTTGGATGCACCGATCTACCTGAACTTACGTTACCGTTTTCATCACGCTTAAAACGTAGCAACATACGGTCATTCAATTTAACGTTTTCATCACAATATCTAAACTAGAGAGGAGATTTCATGAATATTAAAAGGCAGCTGACAAAGAAATACAGTGATCGTTTTACAAACGAAGTACTCTATTAATATTGAAATAATGCCTTATTTACATTTCTTCATAAATAAAGAAATACTTCAATGTATTGGATAAAGGGATTATATATGTTTAAGAAATACAACATCATTAAAATCATTTTATAATGAGCCCTTAAAATGTTAATTACTTCAAGGATAGAAGGAAAAAAAATTCTCTTAAATCTACTGGCAGAATGGATGAAATTCAAGTGCAATTATAATGACTGTAGTTCAGCAATAACTTGGTATTTACAACCAATTACAAATTATTCACTTACTTAATTACTGGTTGTGTTACATAGCTAGGTAATAGTTTAAAAACTGATGCTGAGTCATTCTCAGTGGAAACCTATAATTTCAACCTCTGCAAAAATCCAAACATAAACTATTGGTACTAGCTGTTATCTGTTCGCTAAGAAGTAAGAAAAAAAGTTAGAGAATATCCTGCCAACTCAGCTTAACTAACTTGTTAGTTCAATCATGAAGTGTTTTTCATCTTCATCTCATCAAGTCAATAAGACCTGGTATTGTCCACAGTGCTTGTGTCCGTCGACTGTGCTTGCTGTACTGGTGTAGTAAACTCTGTTGATTCTGTGGATGGAAAGGCACTATACAACACTGGATCGTTTCCAGTTGATGAAGTTGCACTTGCTGAGGGTAATGAAGCGTTTGTTGTCTGTGCATTGATTGTCACTAGAGCAAACTGTTTACCATCTTGTCCAATAAAAATTGGCCTTTGTACAGGAGTTTGAACTGGGGGTAACTGATTTGCAGATGAAGCAAGAGGTAGTGGTGCAGTATTTTGTATAACAACTTGTTGATGTGGCGTATACTGTAAATTGACTAATTGATGCGTTGTGCCCTGTTGCGAATAATATTGACTTTCCAATGGTATCTGCTGCATTTGGTAGACTTGAGTACTAGGAGATCCTGAAATTGCCGGAAGACACAAATTAATGTATATAAATTTAGGAAAACAATATAAAACCTATAGTCTACCAAAAATATATATTAAATAGAACGTTTTTCTCCATAAAACCAACTCTCGTCATACAAATGATGTCCAAAATATTTGTGGTTACAAAAGATATCAATGTTTTTTTTTCAAAAACTTTTAATTGAATATTAATAATATAATTCTGCAACTTGGTAGTCGACTTTTTATCGAAGAGAATTATTGTTTTTAATTACAAAAAAGTCACTAAAGACACAGTTAGGAATGAAGTCCTTTCAGGCTGGGAAAGTTAGGTCAAGCTTTTAGCCTCGAATTACTATCATGCTCAATGTGGTTGAAAATTAAATCACAAAAATTGAGAGAGAGGTGAACCTACCTGAGTTTCCATTAGTGCAACAAGGGCATCCTTGTTTGCAGCAATTGAATAGTTTGAAGCTGATATACGTAGTAATAACTGCAAGGATCAATTGAGTAACCGCAAGAGCTACAATTGTTGCATGTAATGCTTGACCTGCTTTGTTATGATCCCAACATTCTCTGTGATTATAATAGGAGTAATGTCCTAATTTGTATCGATTTTGATACCTACTATATTCATAGTATCCGCAGCTGTAAAGGCTTAAATAAAAATGAAACTAAATAAGTCGGAAATTTTGGTAGGTCTCCTGATTCTTTAAAGACGTAACTCTCGACATCTCGTTAAAATTCCTAATGACATCAATCAACTTTTAGAACTGAAGTATTGGGGCATGTTTTTTTTTTTATTATTTTTTTGTTTTTTTTACGTACCTTATAGCATATCCTGAGCTGGCAATCATAGGTAAGGTTAAAGCAGCTGAAGTAATGGCAAAAACATTGTTAGCCACAACCAATTTTGTGTTCGATGGAATGCAATGTAGAACGGTACTCAAAATGCCAGTTGTGATGAATATCAAAGGAATCCATATTGTTATGTAAAGAATGTTGAAATTCAATGTATGATGATATAGTATGTCAACAACTGCAATTCCAACTCCGAAAATAATCACAGCATTGATAATTTGAAGAATACCTGAAAATTCCGGAGTTTTATGTAACATCATATTTAAAGGGAAACATTTTTTCGCTTGAGTTTAAGAAAATATAAAAAAAATAAAAACAAAAAATGAGAATTGAAATTGATTACTTCCAGACAGATAATTAGGTTATATGTATGAACAGAAAATAAATTCTATTTTAGATATTGAGATGCTTTCATGACGTCAAGAATGCAGTTGCAGGTGTTCAAAAAACACTGTTTCTTCATCATAACAATGTATACAAAAATATTTATAACTACGTGTTTTGGGGAAAAGGCTTGTATAAAACGTAAAAAAGAGCAGTATTGACTTAAAACATAGATAAATGTCCTACTGATTATTAAGAATCGTTAAATCTTAGAAGCTATGTAGCAAACTATATACCCGTAATTCACTTTCAGCAAATTATGTCAAGTTATAGTACCGCTTTTGTACAGAAAATTCACACAGATGATATGTAAATTATGGTATACTTCACAACGTTACTAACCAAGTGCCATCAAACTCTTCATATATTTCCTCGTTCTTATGGCAGCAAATTTTTTTTGGTACTGATATTGGTGAACTTGATATCCATTTTGATTATACTGATTGGAAATTATTGTTGTCATATCGTAATCCTAGAGAACACATGAATCTTAAACATAGACTAGTGCTTATAACACAAATATCGACTTTTCAATGCAGCATTCATGGCGACTCGTTAACATTATGAAAAGAAGATTGCTTTATAGTTAACATTCAGAATCTGTAAGAAGAAAGTATTTCAGGTTCAATTTAACGTACCTTTGTTTATAATGTTCGTTTGCCTTTCTTGTGAGTTTTCGCTTAAACTTCCGTAAATGAAAGAATTTTTGATAGCATTTTCATCACTGCAATTATAGCTTTATACAAAATAATCGATCGAAAATGAGGACTTATACCCTCTCTGCGGCTCTAATAAGGGAATTGGCCCAGTTTAATGCGAATGTTTATACTAACCTAATAATACTTCCTAATAGCTATCAGGAAATTCAAGGGATATATGGAATATTTTTTGGACATGTTAAGCACAATGGAATAGGGAATGCAAGATGGACAAGCTAGTCCGTTTCAAATTTATTCTAACCTATTATTTGATTTCATAGATTTGATGACGAGCAAATGAACAGAGAAAAACTTTGAAAACAAATTTTGAATTAAATTATTAAAAATTATAATTTCTCAGAGAACGAAACAATTGCTGCAAGTGTAGAAAAAAAACGAACACATCCATGTTGGTCTGTGTTATTATTATGTTTGATTTCATTAAGCATCAAATCTATACTCCTGTGAAATACAAAGTTATTCTAAAATGACTGACAAATCATTTTGCATTAATCTCGTTTAATAAAGCATTTAATACTGAATAATGAACATTTCTTTTATTGTTGAATTCACTAACAGGCTCAAAAGAACTCCATTTTGCTTAACTAGCTGCGCTTCTGATTGTTGTATCATTTTGACAAAGCTCCAGTCATCAAAAGGGAAAAAGTTGAAGCACGCTAGACAATGATACAGACAGCATGTACGGCACACAACTCCTTTTCTGTTAATGAGGGTATTAGAAAGTTATCCTTAAACTATCTTTGTACACCAAGTGCGGGAGATAAAAAATGAAAGGGAAATGAAACAAAGTGCTTAGTTTTTTTGTAGCTCTTATTGAAGACCTGGCATCGCACTCTGTTTTACATGAAAATTTCATTGGTTGGTGGCTAGATAACTGTCCATTATTATGGAATTTCATACAACACTTGAAATTGATTCGAACTTAAGTCATTCGGCGTTGTTGAGTTACTTGAAGTCCATATAAAGGATATTGGACGAAAGGCTAACGGTCTTTCTGACAGTTCTGTTGTCACCGAGGTTTATATTTGATTTGGTAAAGAAGATGTCGAAAGATAAAAAGGCTCGAATATTCTTGTAGCTTTGATTTAAAGACCCATATTACTTCATCTCATATTGGTCGCTTAGGGATATCTTTCAGAAGAGTCAGGCGTCTCAATTTTCATTTGCAAGAAGTGTGAAATGGTCAAGGTCAATGGCTTGTCAATACTTATCCGTGTAGAAATGATAAACAAAGCAAAGAAAAAGAAGTTTCGCTGATCCAAAGGAATTCAAAATAACAAACATACATTCATTTAATACTATCATTCCTGGACTAGGAAACTATGAAGATTCTCGATTTTTATATCCTGAAACCTCATTCCAATTCTGACTAAACTAAACTCTTATTATCAGTTTGAGCACGTATTGTGGCTTATTTCAAAATCTCCAATTCAGGAGCGCTTTTTTTGTATCTCACATAAGAGATTATGGGCTAATCAGAGAGGAGAATTTATTGAATTTTGCAGAAGTTGGGTTGATATGGGCGTTTAGTGGAGAAAGCATGCAACACCATTTTGGTGGATTTTGTGTAATATGTATATTAGAAGGATCTCTTCATCAATAAATAAAAATAATTTACTGCAGGTTTATGAACATCATAAAAGGGAAAGGATTATTTATAGAAGTGATGACAAAATTTTTTCCTTCATGCAAGGTGACATTGTCATGTTTTTCACTGTAGGTTTACCAGGACATAAAGCCGCATTAAGTTCTCTTCGAAAGGCGTTGCTTGGAAGATAATACAAACAAATATTGACAGATGCTCCAAGCGTGATGGATATGTTTTCAACTTCTTTTAACCATCTATCCAAACTAGTATCGATGTCTTTGATGAATTGAACGCAATTGATTATACATCGAACACTCCAAAGTAAAAGCGTCACAATTGTCACGAAGGAAATAGTATACGTTGTTTTGCTTAGAAGTGTTCGATGACTGACCACGAGTGACGTCGTCGTTGAAACATTCCAAAGAATAGCTTTTCTACGCTTGTAAAGGATCACAGCGTTGCAAATTGCCATAGTAATGCACGGTACACCAGTTGCAATAACACAATTTATAATAAACATGATGTCTGTATGAGCGAAGTTATGTTTAGTTATCTTGTATAATGATGGCTGTAAATTGGCGGTATTTCTCAAGTAATCACTCGAGTTAGTTGGAACTTCTGCAGAATTCAGTGCAGGTTTGTATACAACCCCTCTAACAATATTTAACAACACGCTGCTAACAAATGCGATGATAATCAAAGATTTACTCTGTCCCTTCATGTTTCTTGTTTTATTCAGAAAAGGCCACACCACTACCTGAAATCGCTGCAAGGTCAAACTCACCAGTAAAAATTCAGTGAAGTAAATAGAGAAAAAATATAGGGGCTGTCCAATATAGCAATAAAAGTGAGCGAAATATTTGTTTTCCTGGACTTCCGGGCGAATGCTTCTCGGTGCTTCAGTGAATAAATAGAGAAATAAGGTAAGATTATCCACACAGGGTATTAAAACAAAGAAACATAAGGAACTGCATTCACTGGTTCTGGTGGTTTTTCGATTTCGCATTCGTATCCAGATAGCGAGTGATATCATATTTCCAATGCTTCCAAAACCAGCAATGATTAAGCACGTGAGAGTCCCTAAATCCATCAATAGTTTAAATAGTTCTGGTATAATAAATCTCCAACAGAACGTACAGTGATGGAACGTAGAGTTATCACTCTTCGAAAGTTTTTTTGGACAGGCATACATGATTTCGTCAATTTATACAGAGAATTGCTATACAAATTTTTGCACGATTTGTTTTAGTTGTAGAAAATAGTTGTTATGGCAAATAATCAACGTAGTAATTATAATTAATCAAGTTTTTTTAAAAAAGTTTCCTGCTGATTTAGATTAGCTTTTCTTGAAAATATTTAGATAATTCCTGAAAACTACCGTTAGGTATTACCCAGACATTTAGCTCTGTAATTGTATAAGTACTAGTGTATCTTGAAGACTTCAGAAGAACGAGTCCTGGAGATTCACTAAACTCTGTTGTCACAAAACAATACAAACCTCCAGCTTATTTGAAGTTAGTTCAAGCTATCTTCTTCGCAGTAAGTACGAATGATTTCACTTCTCTAGATAACTGAATATGGTTCATTATTTAGGAACTTCCCACATAATATCCATTGAGAAAATAAAATGATATATTTCGTAGGAAAAGAACTGTTCCTTTCGAAGATTGAGAACTTTTCCACATTCAATTTTTTAACTGGGAGACACGTATCTCCACCATTTTTAATCTATGCAGAGTTTTCGTCTCTTTCATTTTAAAAAGAATGCAGAAAATATCCAACCAAGGAACCAACTGGCAAACCAAGATTATTGTAAGTTTAACATTTGTAGATATTGCAAATATTGTTTGTTGACGTTTTTGACAATTCCTTGAAATATATAATAAGCTTCTAAGAGTTTACATCATTTCCTGCTTGAGCTAAAAATGTTAGCTATGCGCTAGGAATAGAAGAAAAAGCATTTGCATAGTTTTGGTAATTCATCTTCTCCGTTCCTTCTGCTAATATCCATTTTTATTCACTTTTGTGTTGTATTTTGATCAAGTAAAGATTTTTATTTCCACACAATACAAAAACAAACAAGTCAAGGTGTAAAACATTTTGTTATATCGGGTGTTACTCCTCCCTTTTCCATCTCACGTGCTTGAATAGAAAACCAGAAAAAATTCTCCTTTAACGTTAACAAACATTAGGGTAACGTTAGGGTAACGTTAACAGCTAATGTTAGTTTAAAAACGTTATTTTAACGTTGCTACAACGTTGCAACTTATAGATATGTACACTACACCCACTTGGGATAACCTTCATTACAAGTGCCGAAAAAAGCTTAAACCGTTTTCCACTAGGCGGTTTACAACGCGCTGAGCAAGGCAGCTTTTGTTATTCCAGTCTGAAATCCGCTGATACAGGTCCGCTCATCGCGTTTTTAAAAGTCGACTTCAATTCGACTTCAACGCGCGTTCAACCATTCAAAATGCAACGTGTGATGATGTAAAACAAACTTTCTGAAAGGCATGGTTTCATTAGTTCTTTATTAAACAAAGTTTTATTTCTTTTTTAATTTGTTTATATTTTTATTCTATTAGTTGGTTTTCAAATAGATTCTTTGTAAACTACGGTTTTTGTACTAATGACCAACTTGAAATGAATTGATAAAATGATAGTGTTAATCTTTAATTTTTCTGTTTATACTTATAGACACTCTTTTTCAACTCATCTTTGCAAGTGGAAATTGAATAAAAACGCGCGTAGTGGATTATTTGGCGGCCATTGTCTTAAAAACAATAGCCGCCTCGCTCCTCAGCCCGTTCTGAAACGCCTAGTGGGGAAAAGCGGCTTTAGCTGGAAAAATCCAGGGGGTAAAACCTTCATGTCTTCTTTTATGACCTGAACCCAACAATTTTATGCGCCCAAGAGGGCGGCTTCAGAATAAGAAGCCGCAGTCTAGTCGTGTGATTAAACTATCATCATCATAATTAAAGATACCATTATAGACTAGCTTCTCTTGATGGCCAACATGAACGAAAAATTTGACGATAAACTCCTTGGTAAAACGGTAAGAGAACTTCCTATAAAGTTAACTAATCAACTTTCATTTCTTATGAATCCTTATTACCCAGGAAAGGATTGGAAAGCTCTAGCAGGTGAACTTAATTTCACATTAGAGGAAGTTAATGGTTTTGACAAATCACTTGATCCCACACTTGACATAATAAAATACTATGAATTGAAAATGGGATACCCATTAATATTTTCTGAACTAATTCAATTCTTGGAGAACCTTCGTAGAAGAGATGTTATAGAGGACCTCCTCATGCAATCACAGAAAATGATGACAGATCGAACGAACCTGTCAAGTCGCTATGAAAATATTCCCAGCAGCAACAAACAGCCTGACTATACATTCTCTGACAGTTATGATGTATTCGTTTCCTATGCCAAAGAAGATGCTGGTTTTGCAAAAATGATAGTTGAAGAGCTTGAAAGAAAAAAATATTCCTTTCAAGTTTGTATTAACTTTAGAGATTTTGTACCAGGCTTCAATGAAATTGAACAGATTGCAGAAGTCATTGAATCAAGGTGTCGAAAAGTTATTGTAATTTTGTCGAAACATTTCAATGAATCGGATTCCTGTGATCATCAGGCGAAAGTGGCATTGTCATTATCTCCTGGTGCAAGATCGCATAAAGTCATACCCATTCTATACGAAAAGTGTTCTGTGCCACTAATTTTGAAAGGTATAACATACTTAGACTATACTGATGCAGATCACCGTGTTTTCTTTTGGGAGCGTTTAACAAAAGCAATTACCGTGATATGATGATCTGAATGATGTTCTGTTGGCCTCCTTTGATTGCAAAAAGTGGAATATGAACTACTTATTATGTTTGATCATATAGTTTTCCTTCATAACAGCAATGAGCTGAATAAGTGTTAAATTTTTAATTTTGCATTACACGTGTACTTCTTATATATATATATATATATATATATATATATATATATGTGACGGTTTGAAGGAAAATCATAACAAGCGATATTACTGATAACTTAATCAGTAATTTATCAGAAATGTATCAGTAATAATCAGTAATTCGTTCGATTTATCAGTAGATCGTTCGATTTATCAGTAATTTGTTCGATGAATCAGTAATACTGATAAATAATTTGTAAATACTGATAAATTACTGATTATTTATCAGTATTTACCGATTATTTTATCAGTAATTACTGATTCATCGAACGAATTACTGATAAATCGAACGAATTACTGATTAAATCTATTGTTTTCTAATCAGTAATTTACTGATAAATTTATCAGAAATTATCACTTGTTATGATTTTCCCTCAAACCGTCACATATATATTACTAGACATAAACAGGGAAGAATTTGAAGTGTGAGGTGATCACGTTTCTGTGTCCGAAATGATATTTTGAAGGATGTTGGAGCTGACAAAATATTTTATATATATATAAAAGTGTTTTTACAGTTTTTTGGAAATTCTATTTCCTGTGGGTGGACAGGGTTGTATCCAGGTTTTTTTGGGGCAGACTGGGGGAAATGATTTTATGAACTGTATGGTATAAAATTTGAAGTTTTTTAAACTTTTCATTTAATTACACTTCAATTTCAGAGTGTAAAGAACAGTAGAAAAGTTTCTCAGATCCCTTTTCTAAATAATTAAAATGAACATGGAAATTTTTTTAGCAGCATAGTTTGGGTGCCCAAAATGTTAACCGGTCTTGAAAATGCCCTGAATACAGCCCGTTGTGGATATCTCGATTTGAAAATCATCAAATTTTAAAATATACACTGCATCAATTATATAGATGTATTTTATATAAATATTCGAAAAGAGACTTTACAACAACTAAATTTTAGATTTGTAAATGTCATTTTGCACACAGAAATCTCTTTCAGGATGCTGTTCATGAGGTTTATTAGAAATTTAGGTTTCACTTGGTCACCTTTAGTACAAGCACCTTCATTAATGTTACAGAAAAGTACTCCCATTCTCATTTGCGATGACACAATTAATACTTGAAGAAAATAATTGTTAGTAATCAATCTTTACTTGTCTATATGTAATTATTATTATAGTTGTAATTATAATTATTATGTGTTATGTTTATCAAACTGTTTTTTGATTGTATTAAATGTATCAAACTGTTTTATAATTTTTCTATTACGGGCAATCAATCATCAATCATATGCAGTCTGATTTTTATCCAGCTAGTCAATGAGTGGCTGTGAGCGAATACGTACAAATATATTTTGTTATTGTCTTGCAAGTGGGTATTTCTAATTATAGTAAAATTGATTGTATTAAATGGAGTAATTTTATACTGATTTAGATTTATTGATTTTAGATTGTAATGATTTTATACATTGTAATTAATGAAAAATAACTACATTCAATATTTTTTTGGTAACAGGATTAACGGACACAAAGGGCCCATAAAACTTTTGAAGCGAAGTATGGAGGTATGTGTTGTGGAAGTATTGCAACCAAACTCACTTTTTTTTTGAGACAAATTATATTATATCATGTATTATTACATTTCAGTTTTCAATCATTGCATTAATTAATTTAGCTAACATGACGTTGTTGAAATTCCCTCAAGACAGCAGTTGACGGGTGCCTATGTTGGTTTTGCAGTAATCCACTGTTGTCCTGAGACGCAGGTGAAAAGATTGCTTGATTGCAGTAACCATCAAATTGAGTGATGATTTTAAAGAGAAAACCCGTGAAATTTGTCAGGATCATTGACAACCGCGAACTCAGCGTTTCTTGCCTTATCGATATACCGTAAATCCTCTAATAAACGCCATCCTTCTTTTAAACGCTCCCCTCTAATAAACGCTCTTATTAACGCCCCAACCCCTTAGAGGCTCGTTTATTGGAAAAGCATTTAGCATTTGAATATTCGAATTCGAACAAGCAAAGCACATTTCATTCTCTCCCTCGAACCAAAACAACATGGCCGATTCTAAAGAAACGCCTCATCACAAGGGAAAGAAACGGAACCCTTAATCTATTCCATTCTCCGATGAGGACAATTTTGTTGAAATTTTGTGAAGTTGCGGTTTCAGAAAAAAACGCAAAATTAGATTTTTTAAATAAACGTTCCACTCTTGTAAACGCCTCCCTTTAATTAAAGCCCCCCACTCGAAAAAGGCCCTGTGCGTTTATAGAGGATTAACAGTGATATTGCCCGCCCCCGTCTGTATATCGTAAAGAGACTCTGCTGGGTTCGAGGTTGGGTCATTTGTCATGGTTTTTCCGATTCTTTCAAATAATGTAAGACTTTTACAATAAAGATCTTGACTTGAAACCCCACGGCATCCGACGTTTCTCTGTGGACATCATTTCACGAAACCATGGGTTTCCTATAAAAATGTTTTGGCAACTTCAAAACTAACGTGCGATAACCATTAAATGATATAAACTCCACTCATCAGAAATATAACGGCAATCATGGATAAAAACAGCGGCAAAGGTTTAATTAGGAGCTTGAATTGTTGCCCTCTCCCCAAAAATATTGGGAAGAGGGAGATTTCAGGGTGCCCACGCCTCCTCTAAAGTCCTATTTTTTGAAAAATGTCCTCTAAAGTCCTCTAAAAACTGTTTTTTTTTTTGCTAGAATCTCCACTAAAATCCTATATATTTTTTTCAGGTAACATAGAAAATGCAATGGAATGTTTTTGATAGTAGCCTATATTTTTGAAGTTTGAGTTTTATCAGGCCACTCACAATTTGTCATTTAAGGCAGCTGCAAACTGTCAAATATTTTTCATTCTTTGTATCGATGTTGAATGGTTTGAAAATTCTTATACAAAAATAAAGTTTGAATAAATAAAAATTTGAATCCTCTAAAATCCTATTCGTAAATCGTTGTTTTTTCCAAAAAAATCCTCTAATTTTGAGAAAAAATGTCCTCTAAGGTCCTCCAAAAAGTCCTCTATTTTTTTCATAAAAGTTCTGTGGCCAACCTGAATTTATATTTCTTTTTCTCATTTACTGCCGCCGAATTGGACTTTTAATCTATTTAGCCGAAGTTACCCTGACTCCATTTTATATTTATAATTCGTGTAAACAGGGTTTAAAAAAATTAGAATAGGAAATGTACCTGTATGAACGGTAACCATGGATACTTTTTATGAAATTTGCAAATCTAAGAAGTGAGTCGAAAAAGTAAAAGACAAAAACGCCCTTTTCGAAAAAAAATCATAATAAATAAAAAAAACATCCGAAAACCAAAGTAAACAAAACGTTTGCATGAAATGTTTAACATGAATAGTTTGAAGGTTTAACGTAAAAGGTCAACCCAGGGTTTCTTACCTTTTCGATATACGGATAAGGCAAGGAACCCTGGGTTCGAGGTTGGTAAAAGTTTAAAGTAAAGAGTAGGAACCGCTTCTACGGAATCGTCTTCTTTTTTTTGATTTTTACATGGTATTCGAAACACAAGGCTTAATAAACAATAAAAACATAGGCCATATTTCGAATTAGACGGGATTAGGGATCCTCATTTTTGATTATCACATTTTTTTTCATGAAAAACAAATATTTTTATCTGTTACTGTTTCTTACTACGCGTTTTTTTAAAAGCAACACTAGTGACTTTTCTCAAAAACTTATAAGCAACATTACTACTTCCTGAATCTTTGATAAATTAGCAACATGGAATTTTGAAATGATGAAACACTAGCATCACAGCTATAGGACGTTTCTTAAAATTTTTACACTGTGATGCTACACAAGGTTTGTTTGTAGGACTAGGCTAGCTGTGCGCTCTATTATAATGGTTTGAATGTCCTTGACTTTATACTTGCTACTTCAAATTAAACAACTAAAACGTACACACGGTCATCAAGATGGGGCATGATGTACTACTGATTATTGCTAAGCAACAAATTAAAGTAACATTACTACTAATGTCTGACCTTGGTCGGTTGCTTGTTAAAAAGACTTGTATTGAAATAATAGCGATTTTTCAATGTGAAATACTCTTATAGAGGCTACCATAGTGTGACCTCTATTATCAATAGTGGATTCTCTGTCTCTATCTGTCGGTTTGTTTGTCTGTCACGCAAAGTGGTTAGATGTGACCTGCGAGAGAAATTATTTGTGTACTGTGGCAATGTCAGTGCGCGAAACCAATTCATCGCATCCAATCGAATACGCGATTTGTGCCAGACCTCGGAATCCGTTTGAATTTTGCGCGAGTGTAATTGTTCTCCCGTTGTAAATTCATCGCGAGTACACTGTGTGTAGGGAAATACTCGCGTATACAATTCTTTTGTAATTAGGATAGAGAGACACTCCTTTGCGCGGCACATTTTTTCAGTGTTACGCAATAGAATTACGTCATGTCTACTACGAACAGGAAGAAAAAATTTTCTTAACTTCATTCATTTACAATTCTGTTGTGTTTGAATAAAACCAATACATTGCACACATGTGCGCGAACAATGGAGATCGAAGTGTTCGAATAGTTTTTAAATGAATATTTTCCTTTCCTGAAACTGAAAGATTATTATGACACATGTGTTCTAGAAAAGGAAGGTGACTCTCCGCTGCCTTTTGATAGCTTTTGTAAAGTTTGGGTTGGCTTCTTGTTGAGCAACGTTGTGAATTGGACCTCTCGATCGCAGGTTTCAAAGCTTTAAACGATGAAAAGTGGCCGGACTACTTGTCTATGAAAAAGCTCAAGTTCAAAAGGACTCTCCGATCTATTGATAATGGAATAATGATTGAACCTGGTGAAAATGGCACTTTCAACAACCAAGTGTCTAAAGTTTTTAATGATTTGCCAAAAAATATACGTAACCTAGATTCAATTTCAACATTTTACAGTCAAACGAAAAAATATTTTTTAGATAAATCAATCGCCATTGCCTTAGCAAGGGAAGGCTAGGTTCTCCGATTGTATAAGCACTTCCTTATCAATTTCTGCTAAACCAACTCTATACAGCGCGGGTCACGAGTTTCCATATTTTTCAACCTTCACCAAGTTACCAAGATTTTCTTATTTCCAAATCTCGTTTAGACATATCGAAACAAACGATAATCTCTGAGCCTCCACAGTGAGCCTTCCTATGCTTGGGTTTTATATTATAGAATTTTTTTTTTTATATATATATATATATATAGTTATCACATTTCTAAAAAAAAAAAAAAAAAAAAAAAAAAAAAAAAAAATCCTTATTATGCAATAAGTGCTGGCTGCTACGGTTTCAATGAGCTGTTTATTTCAACACAGCCAACGTTTTATCTCCAGAGTTGAAGGAGACCTTCCGCCGATATACAACTACAGCCAATGCCTTTCCTCTATTTAATCTATCAACGACCATTTAACAAAACCAAAATCTACAACTCTTATTGAAACCTAGATCTCCATGCTTCTTGTATCATTTTTGTTCTAAACAACTTTTTATTATTATTGTTGTTATTATTATGTTATTATAGGGATAAGAACCATTTGTATAATGGAACCCGAATAAATGTCAAAAAAAAAAAAAAAAAAAAAAAAAAAAAAAAAAAGTAATCCTTTACAAAAAGTAGCAAAGGCGACGTAGAGTCACCTTCGCGTATTGGATATTCAGAGTCTTTTACAGTTTTTTTTCATATCAGAAAAAGTGTTACAGTTGAACTTTCATCATCAAATGAATCTAAGTCAATAAAAAAAGGCTCGTTGTTCGTTTTCGCTTGTCTCATTTTCTTCACCATTGGCTCATCTCCAGACATTAACACCTTATATAATGCGCCGTTTACTCAATCCTTTATTGCTTCTTCCATCTCCGTCCGTCGATGAATTTTTCTGCAACTTTCGCAATTAAGGATTCTCGTTTATCAGAGCGTATTGGAAATGAATGGTGAAATTGAAAATATGGATATAAAGTCTTCGCTACTCTCTTGCGTGCTTAAATATATGCTCAAGAGCTCTCCGGAAATATATTTTTAATGGAAGTAAAAAATTGTTTTCTTTTTCATGTTGATAGAGAATCTGTTTCGAAAATGAAGGAAAGGAAATGACGCATTCATTCATTACAATTAATTTTAACGTTTTCGAACTCAGGTGTCTAGTGGCGACACAATCTTTTGTCAGGATACATTCGCAAAAGATATCCTGTCTGTGTGGTGTGTGCGTGGTTGTACGACGGGTGTAGCAGCAAAAAACGATCCCATACATTTTTTTGATCAGTTTTTCGAGCTCTACAACATGTCAATTTCTTAATTTTGTTTTTTCGTAAACACAACGCAGGTTAAACATGTGTGGTGTGAGCGACAACGCCTTGGCGGCTAATTAAAAATTGGAAGTAAATAAATACCGCCCCTCAAATGCGCCCCTCTTCTTCAAACACGGGATGTTGCAGAGTCTCATCATCGTAGACTCGATCATTCGGCCCTATCTATTATGGCGGGGTTAACTGCGGTTCCACCGAACTTCTGTTTGTCATAAAAACGTTTCTTGTTGTTTAAAATGTTAACATTTACGTATATTTACGGCTGTCTCAAGGTCCTTGCTGCTAGTTTTCTTTTTCAGCTGACCACTATCATCCTGGACCAAGCACTTTTTAGACAGTGGTCTTCTTATTTTTTCATTCAATGAATGGGATGATAAAAAAAGTGTATAAATGACATGATACAATCTATCTCACACACCATGTAAATTTGAAAAATCCCTACATCTATAGAAAGCCACACAAATACACATGTCAATTGAAATTCGCTTTGTTGCAGTGACTTTTTGAAGCTTTTTTGACCTCTGGGATCACAGTCAAATAAGCTAATATATTAGCTTATTTGACTGTGTTTTTGATCGAATTTCTACATTATTATTTTTTAGTTGTCAAATTGTTTTCAAAATTAATTTTCTAATATTTTTTACTCTCTTATAAAGTTTCACCATCTATATCATCTAGGGACTGTGATTATGGAGGCAGGCAGTCCAGCTTAACTTGGGCCGCCTGGCATATGTATATCGGGGGTTAGTTTTTATCCAGTGCAGTGTTCATTAGGCCGTTTGTAGAAAATAGTTTGGTTCTCGTTATCGTTACAGCCCACGAAATTCGAAGAATTTTAGGACGGCACTTATGTGCTGTCCTAAACCGGCCAAAGGCCGGCGAAATACTGCCGACCTAGGCCTTACTTTTGGTCGGCATTACCGTTCTCCTTGCTTCCCTGGGTCGGCACAACAGGTTTCACCTAATTGAAATTGCACATTCTTCCCGACACTTTTATTTTTGCAAATCATAGCAACTGATGATTGAAAACTTTGTACAGTCCTGCATACACTCAAATTTTACCAATGTAGTATCCTGTTGTTGCTGGCGTTACAAGAAGCAATAAAACGTGAGCAAGGCGATTTTAAAAATGGCGCATGGTTTGGTGCTAATCTCACGGTAGCCATGTAAGGCCCAGTACTCACATGTTAAATTCATATTAAAATATATTTGTGCACGAAAAAAAATTATATAATCTTTCTAAACACCCTTCACCGTTGATGATACGATTTGCTAAAGAAATTTGTCATAAATGAATAACGTAAGAAAGTGATGGAGTGCTGTAAAATTTTGATTTCGAATCCGTGCATTGATTTCGAATCCTGTCAATCAAAATCACGTGCTGCACGTGAAGAATTGATCAAAGCAAACAGAATCTTTTGTGTCTGAAAATTCTTTGTGCAAGTGATTTTAAACATATTTGTTTGAAATCATGTTTTGATATTACGTTAGGATAAGAAAAAGGAAAATGCCGTGAAAATTGTGTATTTAGGTCGGCAAAATTTAGCCGACCCCATGCTTGTCTAGGTCGGTTTTCAGGTCGGCATTGCCGAATACCTGAATTTCGTGGGCTGTCGTTACCTTGAAAAATTGAGTCGGTTGGGAAAAATTTTGTTTCTGTATTTTTCCATAAAAAAGTTATATATATGTCTATTTTGGCAGCCATCATTTTGAAAAACGCTCGTTCGGGGATTTCGGGAACAGAATTGCTCACAATATATAAGCAAATGAGATGAATAGTGAAGTTTAGTGAAGATTTCTTTCATGCACTCTTATCCGCCATTTTGAAAAAGTGTGATTTGAAAGAAAATCGGGTCACAAATTTGGGAAATAATCCCGACGTTTTACTTTTACGGGTTCACTGCACAAAAGAAAAATGGGTGTCCGACTCTCCGACTCTCAAAGCTAATAATTTTGTCCGACTAGTAATTTGTTTGACTTATAGTTACAGTATTATGGTGATAGGTCTCAACAAGAGATTATAAAGGTATATATAAATTTTGCAGTTTAGGGGTCTAAGGGAAATTTACCTCTCATGAAAATTAAAAAAAGTTTCCACCCATCTGTACTCTTTGTCAGCATGATTTTCACACTTTTATTTATAGTGCTTGTGGAGTTGCAACAGAATTCATGGTTCTCATGATTAATTTCAAAATTGTCAGTCTAAATCCCGCATTGGCCACATGCTTGAAATTAAGTAAAGTTTAAAAATTAAAGATGGACAACATTTAGTCAAACAAAATTTTTGCTCAGATATATATAATAATCAAATATTTTATAAGTAAAAGTATGTCCAGCTAATAATTTTGTCCAAATTTGTTTTGTCCAATAAGGTATTTGATCTCTAAAAGGAGACATCTAACCTGACAGAACTTTAAACGTAAAACATTCTGTTGTATAGCTTTAAAAAAATTATATTCTTATGACTTGGTGCTTGGGGTTCTTCAAGGAGGTAGTCGCTTCAAATAAGAGTACAACAGTCATTTACTAATACTTAAATGTATATGTTAAAATACAGTAAATGTAAGTTTAACAATGGATATTCGTATTATTATTATTATTATACATATATATAAATATTTAAACAGGATACAAAGTTTAAAAATGCTGCTTTTGATGCTAGTCCTCTGTAAATGAAAAGTAAAAACAAAGTTATAGGCTTTATAAAATACAGAAAAATAAAGTACAGAAATGAAGTTGTTAAAAAAGTTATTATAAAAATTATATATATATATATATAATTATATAACATTTTATGACAGTTTAAAAATGACTTTAATCTAATAGTCTGACTGTCTAATCTCTGTAGGCAGAGGGTTTAAAACTCTCACGCCCATGAGAAAGAAGTAAAATAGTGTGTTTTACAATGTAATTTCAATGTAAAAAGTTATTTCATATTGTTTATTACAGTACTAGTAACCCGGGTAAAAATTTTTTACCACATCTGACTTCGAAAAGGATGTATGCAAATCCTCTGTCGAAAAAAGGTGACAAAAAATATAATCAAGGTGTGCAAACCCCATAATGAAAAATTAAATCAAGGAATAGCGATTTAAAAGTTATAGAGCTCGAAAAACTGAGCAAAATAATGTATGGGAACGTTTCGCTACAACCAACTGTTGCAGAGATATCGTCGGTTAAAGATTTTGATGACGCCATAGCTGCAGTACCAAATAAAATTTAGGCCCAAATTTTGCGTCACCCCATCACCCATAAACGTCAGTTATCCCTATTGGTTCTCCAGATATTTCCCCAAAAACGTCGCGTTCGATTAGGGATGCAATGCAATTATTCCCCGTGATAGATTAACAAACTGACGTCACGGCACGTGCTACTATATAATAATCGTAAAAAAACGCATGGCCTAACGAAGGATATGACCACGATTAAGAAGATTTTGACCATAAAATTCAACAAAATTTATCACTTTCTAAAATAAAAGTGTGACACACACTCACTATTATATATATTAAGATAATAGCTTTTTTGTATGATCCTTAATAGAACCATCACATTATCTCGCTTAGAAGACGCTAAGGATAGCTTCATTGTTCAAATCAGAAATGTAAATCAAAATGTAACTTCATATTCTGTACATTGCATAACTTGAACAGATCATTTACAGTAAACCTGATAAATGAATGCAAATAAATGGTCTATATAGGTTTTGTTTAATTCCAATCAGAAATAACAACAATAATCTAGTAAAAGAATATACTTAGAACAAATCATTTATATATCTTATATATATAAAAACATATCTTTCAACATTTCTTTATCTTTGACAAGATATTTTGGGCAAGAATATAAGAAAAAAATAAATGATCTCCCATTTTAAGCTAAAGAAAGACATGTACAATAGATCGAATGGAAAATGAATAACAAGGCTATATATATATATATATATACTAGTATCCCGGGTAAAAACCTTTTACCAAACTTAACTTCGAAAAGGATGGGTCAAAATCGCCTTTCCCGTGAACGATCCCCGTGATGAAAATTTCAATTTAGGAATTGGAAACGGAAAATGTAACCATGTTGTAGAGCTCGAAAAACTGATCAAAAAAATGTATGGGATCATTTCGCTACGACCAACTGTTAGAGAGATCAAAGATTTCGATGACGTCATATCCGCAGTACCAAATAAAATTTAGGCCCAAATGATGTGTCACCATAACACCCGTATCGCTGACCCCAAAAAACGTCAGTTATCCCTATTGGTACTTGAGATATTTCCCCAAAAACATCGCGTTCAATTGGGGATGCAATGCAATGATTCCCCGTGATCATAAAAAACTGACGTCAAATGATGCCACGTGCTTTTGGAATGATCGTGAAAAAAGTGTCTCTCGCCTCTACATGGTTTTACGCGCTCGTAAGAGGATGATGACCGTAAATTTAAACTAAATATATCACTCTCTAAAATAAAAGTGGGATGCACAACGCGGATTATTATAATAAGATATATAATTTTTTATCGGGAATTGATAAGGAAAACATTTTTGGAAATCTTGAAAACTTTTAAGAATCATTGTATCTCAACAAATTGTATTTTTACATAAACATACCTTAGGGATTGTTTATTTACGACATTCATACCCATTCATAAAATATTTTAAAAAAAAATTCTCAATGTCCTCTGGAAGTTCCCGAAAATGCTCACTATGCACAAGTTTAACTGTGTTAATGATATTATCAAGGTCTGTCATTTGAAATTGCTAATGAATTAAGCCAATATATTTGAATTTTCGTTATCAATTGCTTTAAAATGATCATTGTTAAGAATAATCGACCTTAGTTGTTAAAAGATTAACATGAACATTATTTAGTCAGCAGTTGATATTGATAGGAAAAAATGACAAAAGAACATTGAAATACATATTTTTGAAGGAAATAAAATGTCAAGTGTTAAAAACCAAATAACACCTCTTGTATTAAAAAAAACTGAGTTATGTCTATAATACCTAAATACTATATTATATTAAAAATATCCTGTACTGTTAATGTTTAGATAAATTTGAAATGAAACGGTGATGGCTTTGTTTAATCTTGGGTCTGAGGTAAGTAAGGTATTTTTTATGCTATTATACTATTTAATAAGAATCAACATTCTGCAGTTCATTTTGTTCTTAGCTTATTTCCAATATTTTATAATTTCATTTCTGCATTAATCATTTATGACTGTCAATTTTCTACTAATTCTAAATTTTAATGAAATATAAAATATAACGTCTATTTAGCTTCAAGTAAATTGTTGCTATAGCTTAAAAGAACAATAATGCCTTAAACAAACTTAAATAAACATTTCAATAAACATAAACAAATTTACATAATGCATGGTAAGTTATCGGCACTTAAATAACGTTATACATAGAACATCTCTTGATTTCAAAAGCCTTCAAATAGATTTAAAGTGATTTCAAAATGTCCTTATTTTGTTGTTCTCCTCCTTGATTTGTTACGATAATGCATACTAACAATTTATACAGGTTTTCATTCCCTTCTTTCATTCTTTTTGATTACTGATTACTGTTGTTATGTGATCACGTAATCATCATCAATGCTTAATGCTAAATATGTGCACAAATTTTTATGCAGTGTCTATGTAGATGCAAAGTTGTTCAAATTCACAAATTATACAGGTTCACGTAAAAGCAGAACTAGCAAAAAAAACAAACAAAACCATTCAATTTTGTACAAGTATGTTTATTACACTTATCTGTATAATATAAGGAAAGTCATCAAACGGAATTAATTGGTAGACATTATAATGCTTTTATAGTTTGCCTTCAACATAATAGGAATACCTTGTCCTTTATTACTGATAAAGTTAAACACTAAATTGTGTGGTTTGATTGCCTTTTAAAATATTTGACGTGTTTGAATTAAGAATTGTTATGTCTCTATTCAGCTAGTCATCTAAACATCAAACGTTTTCTTCTTAAAGTTGTATCTTGATGTTGTTGAGTTACAGCTAATGAAGGGAAGCTTATGGCATGATTAAGCAGATCATCCAAGATTTACATCAATCTGTTGAACCAAGCTAAGTCTTCTTGCATTTGTTATATGGAGAGCTTAATAAATATAAGCCTTCTTAGAAGAGAACACTTATTGTGTTCTGTCCAATATTGTTTTGCGAGTTTTCTCTTTCCTTTAATTGTGTATACACACATACGCAGACTTGCACTCATTCGATATCTTTGTTGTATATGGTTTGGCTTCTCTTTGAGTATAATATACTGTCAGTTGGAAGAGATTAAAGTGTACACAGTAGAGTGTCGAGAGAATCAAAATGATTAAAGCTTTTCATTGCTTTAAATTAATGTTGGATTTGAATATTGTCTATCAATGATTGCTTTTCTTTGCTTTGAATACAATGTCTGTTCAGTAATTAATGAAATCGATTTTTGTTTATGTATATATTAAAGTTCCACCACAATATTTTCTTTTCTCCAATTAGATTATGATAATTAGCTCTCAATTTCAGCAATTTGTTATCTTAATTCCTCGCAATTTGTATAAACAAAGAAGGAAATCTACATCGTGAATTGTGTAAATACACAAAGGAACAGTGCTTTATTTTTAATAATAAAAAAAATCAATATTTTTAATGTTGGCAAAAGTGAATTTTTATGTCTTAGGTTTGTTTTTATTGAAAATTGGAAGAAGATATTATTGATTACTCATTGTGATGTCTATCCATTGTTCAGTTTTCAATTGCTGTCATTGCTATTTAGTTCCCTCTTCAAGTTATCTTTTGTTATTTCTGATACTGTTCTGCAAGCAACACACAGGTCCTTTTCTTTTTGTACCACTTTGTCATTTTCTTTTATCAGATTTTTTCACATTTTTTATCTGTTAAATCTTTAATTTTTTTAGCATTAAAGTTTTCCTTTCACTTTTCGAAATTGCGATATAAATTCTGTCGTGAATAATTTATGGACTTTCAAACATGCACGTTGTTTCTATTGTGGCCTGCTCATAATGAGATAAATGCTGTTGATTTTAACATCGGTATTTCATTCTCAAAACTAAATGGTAGAAGTGTTTTTTTATTTACCAATACTTTGTGCAAAATGCTTCCAAAACAGAGTTTTTGTGTATAAATTTAGATCTTAACATGTGTTGAGGAATTCGATTTGCTTTCTTTATACAATGCACACATATGCAAAAGTTTATGTTTGTGTACTGTGTCAATTATGTTAAGTTATTAAACAGCCGAACTAACAGCAGGATGGATTTGTTTTGATCTCGAGCAGCAGTTCTTATGTTTGCTTTAGACAATGTTATTTTTTGATTTGATTTGATTTGATTATTTTTATAAACAAACAAAAGAGAAAGTCTCTCTTTTCCTGATCTTCAACGCCTCAGGATGTCTTTTTCATTCTGTACTATGTAAAACTAAACAGAATTAGTTTTCTTGGGGTTTGTTGTGAGGCCAAATGTCAAGATAATTTAAACATCAGGTGAATGTGTTTTTACACCCTTGGCAATGACAGCAATAGAGAAACTTGTAATAAGTTCTCAGTTCTATATGTTTATAGTGTGTCGAAAACAGTCAAAATAAAACGTGGAATCTTTCTTGGTGCAGCAGTATTTTTGTGGTCAGTTTCCTGAAAGAAAATCCCTCTACACTGTTTTTTAAATTATTTCTTTTTTTACATAACAGGCAAAGAGATTTCAAATTAGTCTTTAAACTTTTTCTTTCAATTTGTTTTTTCTTCCTGCTTTTGATCAAAACACTAAATTCCTTTGCACAGAATTTAATTTGAAGTGTGATTTTTTAAAATTTAGTTTTTTTATTAAACGAAAAAAAAAAATTAGCTGTCTCACAGCTTGATTCTATAAAAAAAAAACCTCTTGTAATTTTTTTCTCACTTTCATCAAAGCATTTAAACAAAATGCTTCAGTTTATTAAGTCTACTGGAGACCAATATTATAACACTCTCTTCCACATCTGTTTTAAAGCTTTCCACAGTTTCTTCCAAGCTGTACGTTATAAATCTTTTTTTTTTCTTTCATGCCACTTTCTGAAATGTTCTGTTGAAATTCTTTTGTCTGATGTTTTATTCATTGGTTATTCTGAAAGAAGAAATTATACTAGGCATTATAATACTCATATTGGAAAGCCATGATGGAAAAGTGAACAGAAAATAATGAATTATGGGCAATGAAGATAGGAAAGCTTTCGTTAAACATTGGTGAGGCAGGTTGTTTGTTTACATTATTTATGTCAAACAATGGAGATTCAAAATACTGTGGTTGTGTCACATATAAAGTCGTTGCACAAACAACGCATGTTGATTCCACAAGACAGCTTGGATGTTTATTCCCACAAGGATGTCAGTTTAAACAAAGATGCTGCTGCTGACTCTTCTCATTTTGGAACTGTGAACACTAGTTTGAACCAAAGCTGTAACCAAAGCAGCAACAATCAACTGGCTTGCATTAACTTGAGCAAGGTTATTCGAACACCACTTAATAAAAACAATAGTTGTAGTTCGTTTAGTGTTTCTAATGTCTCCAGCAGCACTGCAAAAGTTCTGAAACGTAGTGAAAAAATCATGGACACTAATAACAATTGCGAGGATGTTGATATCGAAGTACGTATTTAGCTTTAATTTAATTTTTTGTTACTCGAAGGAGATATACTTGTCTAATATTATCTCGTAATTTCAAAATCTCCTAATGGTTAATGTCTTCAAATGTTATGTTTTATTTTATGTATTGCGGATTGCTTACAAATGACGTCAACTGTTTGTTCACATGAAAACAATACATTGCACAAACATAAAACACTTCCCTGTCAGACTCCTTAAGTCCCTATTTAGTCAACGCCAGAGGTAAAAGAAGGAAAATTTGGTTCTTTGTTTCAAACAGGGGGTCTCTTCCCAAAAGACGACATCAACTCAGTGGGAGGGGGTAAAGTAAAGTTGAAGGAGGGGGGAAAAGGGGGTTCAAAAATCTTGAAAAAATGGTTGACGTCATTTGTGAACAAACCCTTATGTTCAACATCTTTTTTCGGATCTCCATGTAATCATGTAAAATGATGCTAATCATGTAAAAGTCAAGCCCAATGCTTATATCTGTGATAGTGATAGGAGGATTTTGAGCATACTTATAAACGGGAATATAAGTTTGGGAAGGATTTGCTGAATTGATTGCTGAAGGATTGAACTGAAGATGGTCAATTAAGGTAGAGCTTTTTGTGAAGTAAGGAGTTCCACTGCTACCAATAAAAGAGAATTTATTGCTTTAAGTACTTGACAGTGATCATGCTGATTCAGATTTAACTAAACTTCCCTTTGTTTTTATGGAACTGCACTGAAAACATTGAATTGGGTAAATAAAAAATTCTATAATACAAATTTAGTAAGTGATGTCAATGAAAATCTAAATAAACAAAAAGAAAATTACAAGGAAATAAAAAATTCTCACAGCAATCCTTCAGCTCATAATATCATTAACTATTCATAACTTTTTCATTTTCATTAAGTTCCAAGCATTTTTTTACATCTGTCATAATGATTGTGCAGCAGCAACAGAAACCATTTAAAAGGAAGCCTGTGCTTTTTCTTAGATCTTCTAAATTGCCTCGGGAAAAGAAAATTAACCTACCCTGTGTGTAACGTTGTGCATGTCATGGTGCACAAGCCATACAAAACTTTCATGTAAGATTTAAAAAAATCTATTATTGTCGTCCAGATCTTATGTATTATTCATATTTTGATATCAGTTGATATTCATGACTTGAAAGGAATTAACTTTTAATCATTACCTGTGGAGAAATTAATTATGTATTTGCCTGTCCATCCTTTGGGTCAGTAATTTGTAAAAGCAGAGAGAAGATTCTGAAACGTTTTTAAAAATGTCTGTTGCATAACTGAGGCAATGACTTGGCTTGCAAGGGTAGAGTCGAACGTTCGAGCTAGAGAAAAGCTGACATAAGGATGTCCTATCGATTTGATTGCATGTTTCCGTTTGTGGAAAATTTCTTGAGAAAATGTTTTCCTTGAATATATTTAATCCATTTTTGTATTGATTGTTGTGAGTTGGTAGCATTATTACATGATAGCACTTATAAAATAGTGTACTTGTTGGTTGCTTGGAGTACTTCATTTCTTGTTGATTTGTCTTATAGGACATTAAATATCAAATAATACCTTAAATTTATAGTAATAATTTAAAGCGAATGCCGCAAATCTGCAAAATATAACATGAAAATTTGTGAAATTTTTTGATAAAAAAAGTTGACACCAGATAGTTGACAGCACGTATATGGGTATCATTCTAGATTTGGTGTGTAGAATCTTCAGTTTTGTTTCAAAGCACAGACAGTAGATTATCGTTATGTACCCGTATTTGTTTTTCTTTCAAAGTTTTCTTGTAAAAATTACTTTTCCCAATGATTCTTTTAGCCGCCACTTGTCAAGGCATGTTTCCATGGTGATGCTGATGAGATTCGTTCCCTACTTTCAAAAGGAGAGGAGGTCAATTATCAGGTACGAAGTTATCACGTTATTAATGTTACATATGTTATATATGTTTTATATGTTATATGTTATATCTCCGAATCCATGCAAGAAGAAACAAAATATTTGCAATTTAAGTAGTATGTTAGGTAGAAATATGACTCTAGTAACCTTGAAAAACCTTGTTTTTGATTCACACAATGCATTTCAATTTTTAGTGTTATAATTTTTCTATAGGACACTGAAAAGCGAACCGCACTTCATGCTGCCGCATATTGTGGTGATGTGGAATGTCTGAAAGTTCTGATTTTGAACGGTATATCGCATAATAATCCAATGTGCTTGTTGTTTCCTGATAAATTTGTCTAATCCATCTTTCACGATAAACCCATGTATTTTTCATGCTTCTTCAGGTGGCAAAGTTAATGTGAAAGATTCAAGATGGCTGACACCACTGCATAGAGCATGTGCAGCTGGAAATGAGGTATGTTTTACGATCTTTAATTTCATATTTTAACTAATTTTTGTGACATTTTTCTCTTTATTTTTCAAAACTTTACAAATAAACATAAATAAGAACAAAAACAAACCATCGAAAACAAGAATCTCTAAATTAGAAACATGGTTTAATGATAAAATACAAACACTTTCTTGCCCTTTTTTCTCCTTTTTGTTTTCTTTTCTTAAGATTCCTGTAACAAGTGCCTAGCGCAAATTGTTGTATCTTGCATCTTATGACGATGATAAACGATATTTCTTTTAGGCTTGCATTCGTTTGCTGCTAGAACACCAGGCTGATGTTAACGCTCGGGACAAAAACTGGCAAATCCCTTTACATATAGTTGCTGCACATAATAATTTACCTGCTGCAGGTGAGTTTGCTACCATAAGCGTAATGTTTTAGCGCTTTCCTACCAAAGATGACTTTGTGAAAACTGCCAATACTGTGTAAACAGAGGGTCTTCACGAAGATTAAAGCATGAAATTTTAAGTCTTGCTCTTCAGATATTGTTCTCGGATGTGTTGTTTAGATGCACTATTGCCCCTTGTGAGTAACGTGAACATTACAGACAGAGCTGGTAGATCAAGTTTGCATCATGCGGCATACAATGGACATGCTGAGGTAAAAAGTGTTTTTAAGGCACACAGCTCAAAGAGTTAAGTTGAAGTTAGGTTGAAGTTAAGTTGCTGTTAAGTTGAAAAGGCATAGTGTTTTATTGTACTGTGGAGGAAAAAGTAAAATGCTTTCCACAGATGAGAATTTTCAAGCTTCAAGCATTAGTCTACTGCAAACTATTCCTTATTTTGATATTTTGTGCTTAACGAATGTTTTTGGTGTGCAGTTTTGTTAGATATACGGCTTTTCTGAGCTACCAGATCAGTATGTCCAGCTTTCTTGAATAAATGTTGCTTAGGATTTTATGATGAAGGCTGCAACAGAAAACATAACTAATTAATAATTTTTCGGCTGAAAAAATATCTGTTTTTGGTTGAAAAAGGTGAATTTTTAAAATTGCAGACTATTGGGAGACCTGTTTCGACTGAATCTTTTTATGCCTTTCCATTTATATTTAGATGTTAACTTTATTGATGTTCCGTGGCGCTAATGTTAACTCTACTGACAGGAAAGATAGACGGCCATTACATTATGCAGCATTCATGGGTTGGTATATCTAATAGAAATTGCCAAAAAAATTTGTTTGTTGATTTCGAAGTATTTTCATTTGCGTATTTTTTTAGGTCACGTGGAAATACTTCATCGACTAGCAAGTAATAATGCAGACCTAGACTGTCAAGACAAGAAAGTATGTTTCTAATTTCTGGTTTCTACCAATCTTTGAATCCTAAATGTTGACGTATTTTGGAATTTACATTGAATTGCGATCAGTTGCAACCATATCCGTTTACTTATAATTTACGATACCACTTTGTGCCAACATTGTAACCTTGTGCTATTTGTTGTTTACTTGTATTACTTTTCTACATCTTCAGAGTTTTTGTTGTTTTTTTCTTCTATCATAATATGGTATCGAATTGGGTTTAGGGCTATACTCCATTACATGCTGCATCATCTATGGGACAAGTTGCAGCTGTGTCGAACTTATTAGATTTCGGTGCTAGTGTAAGTGATTACTGCTGTTATCACGATAGTTAAATAAATTCAATCTTTGTGAATACAATTATGAACCCATGTTGATTGTTATTCAATAGGTCAATGTAAGGACTGGAGGCGGGAACACTCCCTTACATATTGCTTGTTTGAATGGTCAAGGTAGCATCATTACGGAGTTGATGAATCACCAAGCTGACGTGAATGCAGTTAATAACCAAAGCCAGGTTTGCAATCAGTTTTGTTTTCATGAAGAAGCACCTCAAGACAGATTCCAAGCTAATATAAAAAACGTACAATTTCGTGTGAACTTTGAAATCAACTCAACTTCCTGTCCACAGAAATTTTAAATGTGATGAATAACGATTTTGTTCTTTCTATATTATATGTGAGTTAGTGATTATTTAACACAAGAAAGTGTGACCATGGAGATACAGTTTAACAGAGCTCTCAATTGTTCCGATAAATTGTTTTCAGTATGACAGTGGTACATTTCTCTTGCTTATGTTTATAATAGACTGCGCTGCACTTAGCTTGCGCAAGCCATGCTGGTGGTGGCTGTATTGATATGTTACTTGAGGCTGGGTCGGATCCGAATGTCCAGGTGTGTATGCTTTTGACTCTATGTAAACGTGTCAACCAACAGGAAAACCAACGTAGAAAAATTATTCATTATTATTGTCTTTGTTATGTAGGATTCCTATGGTCGGTCACCAATTCATATTTGCGCTGTTCACGGGCATGTTTCGCGAGTGAGGTCGTTGATGGAGAAAGGTGCAAAAATCAATGTTTTCGATCACAAAGGGAATTCCCCGTTACATTTGGCAGCAAGACATGGCCACGAGCTGTTTGTGATGGAGTTGTTAAGTCAGAACGCCGATCCCTTTGTGTAAATATGCATTCTTAGTTTTCTCGCAGTTGTTCCTTGACATATTGTTTCACCAAATGTTTTGCTGGTATGCACACAAAAGTGACACGTGTTTTTGTTTTGTTTGTTTTTCTGATGAAATCTTGTGCTTTAGACGTGGTGAAGATGGGATGACAGCGCTGCATATGTCAGCCCTGGGTGGCTTCACAGATTGTACTCGCACCCTACTAGCGAACGGTTGTAATGTCAATTCGATTGATGGAAATGATCGAACACCCTTACATTGTGCTGCATGTTCTGGCAGTCATGAGTGTTTGCAATTGCTCGTCAGGCAAGGTAGGTTTATCTAGAGCTCAGTAATTAGTAACTTCATGGTGAAAACCTCGTTAAATTTGCAGTGAGCATAAAATTACGTCATGCCTCGCTCTTTCAAACACATTTTTATAAGACTTTCCTGTGAAAAGTTGGATTAACTCGAATTGTCGCATGAAACTACTCACCACATGGTCAGATGAAATTTGATTGACGTTTGTGGGAAATTAATCTCATATCTCCCGCCGATTGGAAATTTCCCGCCAAATTGAATATGTTGAATATGAACTCAGAGTTCAATCTTTTGTCCAATACGATGGAGGGATATAGTAACACATAGTAACAATCCCTTTGCTTGCTTAAAGGGGCGGAAGTTGACTTATGCGATAAACTTGGTCGTGCGCCACTGCATTACGCTGCCGCCTTTACCCATCACAAATCAGTTAAAGTTCTTATCATGAAAGGATGCAATGTGAATAAGCAAGACACGAACGGTTGCACGCCATTGCATTATGCTTGCGCTAAAGATGAAGACGCATTGTAAGTGAATTGCATTTAATATTCAACTGGTTCTCCTTCGTAGAGGATTTGTTGACAATCCTCCTTCTCTGGTGTATTTGTGATCTCCACTTCAAGCGAACAGAAGTCCAAGCCGTGGTTAAACATACGAATTTTATTTCGTATTGATGTTCTTCTTAGGACGGTTGATTTGCTCCTGAAGTATAAAGCCACGGCTAACTTAGAAGACAAGCAAGGTTTTGTGCCCTTACACTATGCAGCATTGAACGGCCACAAGCTTACTATTGAAATGGTACGTGTCATCTGGTCCGTAATTTTTATAATGATTTTGGGTCATCCATATTGTGGTTATTTTAACCAAAGGAATTATTCTTGTTGTTGTCTGCAAAGCAACATTGGTTGTTTCTCTGTCCTTCCTCTTCCTCTACATTTTTTTTTCCGATCAAAAAATTGTCACGTTAAAGCTCTTTCTCGTATGTGATGACGTGACCGAAATAACGAAAACACGTGATCAACCAACACTAGTTTGTTGACGTAGCAAAATTTGGTAGAATTGATTGGTTCAGAACTTATTTCAAATCAAGTTTGATATATATTGGATCTTTGTTATAATTTTCAAACATTTTTAAAGAATGTTTGTTTGTTTATCATCTGTTCGTTCTGTATGTGAATGAGTCTTTCATTCAACCGACAGTGAAGGGAAGCAACCTACTTGTTGATGAATCACTGCGGAGGAGTGCATTTCTAATATACAATATACACGAACATACAAGCCATTACAATGAAAATGCACTTCATCGTGTTGGCTTTACGACGATTTCGCCCACTGCAAAAGTTCATTATGCGGTTATGTGGAAGGAGGTTTTTTTGTGAGAGTTTTATAAAATACACGTTTTTTTATATAAGCAACACGTTTATAAGCAACACTAGTAAATTTTCTCAAAAACTTAAGCAACAGTACTACCAGAATCTTAGATAAGTTAGCAACATATAATTTTGAAATGAAGAAAAACTAGCATAACTACAGCACAATTCTAAAACTTGTTCCACTATGTTGTTACACAAGGTTGTAGGACCAGGTTGTAGGACTCTATGTAATTATTAGAATGTCCTAGATCTTTATACTTTAATTAAACAACTGAAATGTACAAAAAGGTTTTCAAAATGGGACATATATTATGTATTATCACTACTAAAAAATAGTCATTTTTTAAACAGCATTACTACTAACGTCAGACCTTGGTTGCTTATAAAAAAAACGTGTATTCAAGATCTTTTAGCTTTCACAACTCATGTGGACGTAAAAAATTCTGTTCGTGCCATCTTGTTTCACTCCTTTGTTTATACTTTTTATTTCTTAGTTGATTGACGTCTCTGGTCACATTCAACATCCGACACAGCAATCCGTCTCGTCGTCAACTACTCCACTACATCTGGCAGCATTCCGTGGTCACACATCCGCATTAAAAGCTCTCATGTCATGTTACAAGAATTTAAATGCGAAGGATGATAACGGATGTACTCCTCTAGATTTGGCATCTTATTCTGGTCACACTGACTGTGTGAATATGTTGCTGACCAGCGAAACCCAGGCTGATGTTTTAGTATATTCACACAAGTCAAGAAGGACCGCCCTGCACGCTGCAGGTAATGCACTAAACATCACTGCTATCTGGTCTGTTGTTTTATTGCATATGAATAGAACTCTCTGTAAAGGACGTCAGAGAGGTTTTTGAAGATAGTATTTTTTCTCTGATTACAACTTGAAAATAAATTCTACTCTAACGTACCTTAGGCCGATTTTTTTTGCGTCAGTAAAATTTTGCGAAAATGGATGAACACGGATTTAACGCAACATAATTTTAGCGAATGACCCCTTAATTACGGAGAATTGCCAGAAGGTAAAAAAAAAGTTTTGCTGAATTTAAATTTTCCGCAACTTTAATTTATCGAAAATACGCTCATTCGCTAAAATCGCTAAAATAAGGCGACGCAAAAAAAAGTCGGCCTAAGGTAATTTATGAAAATGTATTCTCACGATTTTTTTGTTGTTGTGTCTCAGTGTCTGTTAAGCTATTCACGTTAATTCCTTCTCTGTCGTAATTTTCGTAGCGTACAACGGCCACACAGATTGTTTGAAACTGTTGTTACAAAATGCCGAAGCTGAAGGGGTTGTAGACTGCTTAGATGGACAGGATAGGTAGGTCCAGGCTAAAGTTTCATGGTTAGTGTGTCTGCAAAAAAACTGGTTCTTCGTTACAGCGTTGCAACCACCGTTGGATTCCATGCATCCAAAATTCTATTGATGAAAAACCAAATAACCACTCTGACCTTGACCTGCAAAATGATTAGTCGAAGGGTAATCTGTGTTTGTTTGTATCCAACTGAATTGTTTTTCTCTTCCTTGTATCTTTAGGACACCGCTGATGTTAGCTGTGATGAATGGTCATAGAGATAGTGTGTTATTACTTCTTGAACAATCGGCCAATGCCAACGCCGTTGATATCAATGGTCGTACGGCTGCACATCGTGGGGTAAGCGACTTTTTATTCCAACGTAATACATTTTACATTTTAAATTTGCTTGTGGTTTGCTTGTGGGTTGTTTTCTGTCGATCGAATTTTACACATTCTGATCCTGATGGAATTGTCATTAAAGCCTGGTTCACACCTGGCGATTTGGACGATTACGACGATTAAAAAAAATTAAGTGTTTCATTAGTAATTGGTAAAACAATCAGTAATTTTTGATGTTTCATCGTCGTAATCGCCAGGCGTTTACGACTATTCTGACGATTGCAAAAGTGTTCACATTAGATGATTACGACGATTATGACGATCACACTGAATTTTAATCGTCGTAATCGCCGGGTTTGAAGCAGGCTTAAGAAGCGTTCTGAATGAGGTTCTTATTATTGATAGGCTGTATGCGGTCAAGAAGAATGTGTTGATGCGTTGCTAGGTGGCGGTGCCGATCCTAATTTACGGTGAGTTCTTGCAATCAAACACCCTTCAAGTTGAAGTTTTACGCCTGTTGGATATTGAGGAAAAGTAGTGATATCAAACGTTTGCGATCGTTACGACGTTTGCGATCCTTTTCTACAGAAATGAGTGAACTTTCTATTCCCATTCTTCTACGTCACCCGATCGACCCCTATTCTCGGAAGTCCGTTGCGTATCCATTCACATCATCGTTTGCTGGATTATTTCAGGGATTTCAATGGTTACACGGCAATAACATTTTCTTCGATATGTGATCACATCGGAATTCTTGGGACGTTAATCCAGTCTGGCGGTGATGCGTATGGTTTGGATAATCGGAAATATTCGCCGCTTCATTGGGCGTGCTACGTCGGTAACGAAAGTTGTGCGGAGCTGTTGCTTGAGGTACGTTTGGTCTGTAAGCACTATGAAACTTTTGGACTAAAAAACGTTTGGACTAAGAAACTTCACTTGCGGCATGATTTGATGTGTTTGTTGTTGTGATTCTGCAATACCTTTTTAAGAGTCAATAAAATGGTGGCGATTTTATGAAGTCACTACCAAAAACCTTTAATGACTTATCTGGTCATTTTACGTTATGAATCAATAAAAAAGATAGAGAGTTGTGAGACAACGAGGTCATTAGATAAAATCATCCATGCGATGTTGACGAGATTTATGCAAGAAAGGTCTTTGCGTGGAATCATTCTTGTCCTCAATATTCCATTATACTAATATGAAATGCCGTAAATAAAGAGCATTTTTTTATTTTAGGAGAATTCTACAAAGGCTTTATCAGGCAGTTCGTTTTCTCCTATTCATTGTGCTGCGTACGTATAAACAAGTTGTTTGTGTTTATTCAGAACACTTCGGTTTCTCGTTTCGGAAGGTTTATTTGAAATCTCAGGGTTTACCTCTCTTTGTTTACCTCTCACACTCAGTCTCATGTTGACTCAGAACATGTGTCTAACATGTACGTTTTAAGAGAAATGAAATGTTACATACATCACTATCCAACTCTTTAAAATTCAATCTTTCCCTAAGACAAAGCAACCGTTCAAAGGCTTTTTCTCCATCCAATTACTTGATAAATTCTATTGTTTACCGTTTAGATTTCGAGGCAACGATGCGTGTCTAGAAGTTCTGCTAGATGTACTTGGTAATGATGTTGTGAATTTAAAGGACTCAAAAGGAAGGTAGGGTGCGTTTCGGTTGTATGCTTTAGTGGCAGTAATGGCATGTACATCTCCTTTAATGAAGGAAACCCGTTTTAAATACAATGTAACCTCTAATAACCACCACTTGTTGGCACCAACTCGGAATGGTCGTTGGGTTGGAGGGTGTCGCTGTGGGGTGGTTTTCTTATGAGAGTTTGACTGTAACGGAATCAGAGTTTAGTGGTCGTTGATGGGAGGTGGTCGTTATTAGAGGCTGCACATACGTTCCATGCAGTGATATGTTATTTCTATCCGGTTAACTTGTAGAACACCGATGCATGCGGCTGCATACAGCGACAGTGCCGACTGTCTGCAGACGTTGTTGAATAACGGCGCAGATGTTAATGCCACCGACAATACTGGGCAAACTTCCTTAATGTTAGCTGCCCAACGTGGCTTTCAAGATGTGCTGGGTACGTGTGTTTATTTTTAGTGATTTTTCTACTGGTGGAATTGTTTTATAGCGAATCGTGTACACCATAGATTCTCTGCTCGAGTCTGATGCAAGCGTTAATTTGAGTGACGCGCAAGAAAACACCCCTCTTCACTTAGCCTGCATACATGTATGTATAGTTCGTTCAAAAATTTTGCTTATCTTTTTGAGCATCTTTGAATGGTTCGGTATGATTTAAAATTTTGTAATGTGTCTGCTTCATGGACTCTGTTTGATGCAAGAGCATTTGATGACGTCATCATTTTTTGGCAGGGTCACCAAACTTGCGCACTGCAACTTTTAGAGAAGGTTAATGATGAAATCATAAGTTCTCCTAACGCTGAAGGACAAACGTAAGTTGATTTTGAATTTTTAACTATCTCTTCAGTAATTAGTTTCACCATGGAGAGATCATGATTTAAGACAAATGAAAGGCGACCTTCACGCCTTCTTATTTGTCAGCCATAGGTACGTTTTTCTTTGTTTAGTGCTCTCCACATCGCTGCAAAGAACGGCCTGCCATTTGTTGTTGGAAATCTGGTCGATAGGGGCGCTAATGTTATCGCAGAAGACAAAGAAGGTAAACTCTTCTCAGTCAGCGTAAGTCAAATGTTTCTGGAGCTTGCTCACACCTTGTTTATGTTGTAGGATATTGGCCCGCCCTATCTTGCGCCTCATCCAAAGACGTAGCGGAATGCTTGCGTATCATTTTGTTGGCCATGTTACCCCCGTCCAGTGATTCCTCCTTGTCGTCCACTCTCCATCGCGTGTCTATATCGAAACTTGAGCCAGACGACATGAATGTTGACGAGGAATGAGCTGCACGGAGGAGGCCTTCCGGAGATTGTAGCCTATCCTGCACGTTGGCTAAAGATGGTAACGGTAGCTATGCACAAAGAATGTTTGCTTTGACAACCGTAGACGAAGCGTGGATGCGATTTTCGAGTGAACTATGATAGTGTTATTGAAATTGTTCTCGACCTGTTAATAACGATACCCATTTGGCTACGATTTTAACACAAATCCTGACCAATTGAAGTTTGTCAGAAATGCCTTCTTTAAAGGAGCCTTTTACTAATCTAACAAATCAGTGTGTATATTCCATCCACAGCCCCGACCCATTGTGACCACCCCTCCGGCACTAGTTTCCTATAGTCCGAAATTTTTCATTTTACTTGTGGTGTCCCCGCTTTTAAGAAACTCGGCACTAAGATAAGGTTGTATATTGAACGCACAGATATTCAAATATTTTTATATTCTAGTTTTTGTTGTTTTCTTGAGATGTTTCGTAACCAGACCTTTGAAGAAATATTTAGTATTGGGAACGAAATGTTTTGGATGTGATCATTTCTTTAAAAAAAAAACCCACCGCGTTGAGGTGGAAATGTTAGAGGTATGGAACTGGTGTTTTTCTCTGAACACTGGTAACGAAGTTGTTTCCGGTGAAATGATTTATCGGTAATGACGTCACAACAAGTAACGCCTTGTTTTCAAACTGAATATTAATGACGTTTGCGATGTCTACAATGAGAATCGACACCTCAGGGAAAACATTTCCACGAAATTCTTGTATCAAGGTTTAAACACGTAACAATCCATAAGCGTAGAAACGATGCGATGTTTGTAATGACGTAATTTATGAAAAAGTCTGCGGTAAAAACTTCGTTACTGGGATATCAAGATCATACTAATTTCTTGCCTTGTTCATTCAAACGAAATAGAGAGGTTTTCCTGCGTAAAAGCTTGAAAACAAATTCGATTATATTGCGAACGATGAACAGTAGAGCATATATGCACTGGTTTCGGCTTGATGTTTTGGTTACACGCGAGCCTCATTTTCATTCTGCGAAACAAATTCGATGACGTTTACACAAGGAAGTGGTGACCATAGATAGGTGACGTCACAACTACTCTCTCAATCTTCTTCACCAGGCTTTGGTTTCGATCTCAACATGTGCCAGCAGGCAACAGGCCTATGTGCTGATAAAAGCATGTCTCTCCAATGTCTCAACTGCGGTCCGTACGAATTAGCACCTATCGATATCATACCAATCACGTCGGCCCCGCCGAATAAATCATAATCGAGAACGAGAAACCTAATGTCGGTTACCGGCACCAGAGCCGCGTCAAGCTTGAAGACGAATTCTTCGTTATAGTAAGGGTTCAGTGTCTGCTTTATGTATCTCGTCTTGTATGCCTTCACTTTCTTTTTATTTTGAAACATGGTAATCTTCACAAACGGGTCAGACACGCCCCCTTCATCGACGCTTTTTAAATTTTTACATTCTATACAGTAGACGTTTAATTTTCCGGTAGCCGGCATATATTTCATGGCCAAGCATATGTCACCGTATTCTGACATCGATTGACGGAATTCGCCCGGTCGGTCGAGATCGTAGCCGGGAACTAGGATACGCCACATTTCGACCGGATTGGAAATATCAATATCTATCATCGGTATCAGTGTCTCACCCAGTATATCGTGACCTGGAAATTGGTCATAATCCAGAGCCCGTAAACACAAGGTTCTGTTTAGCAGTTCTGAGTGGGGTAGGCTCTTAAACGTGAAGGTTTGATCGTAAACAGGATTTAGCGTCGCGTCCAAAACGATCGTTTCGTAACGTCTCTTCGTGTCTGGAAGTAACATGACTCGAATGTAAGGATCGGACGCACCACCTTAAAAATAAGACCAAAACATATGAACGACAAGAATCTTTTTTTTAAAAGGAAGGTTGACCACGAAAGCGATTGTACCTTCATCAGCAGACGGCAAATCGCGTGCTTCAAAAATTGTCACATCCAGAGACTCCGATTCGAAATCATATTCCAGGCCGAATTTTATTCGACCAAGTTGGATCCCAAACTTCCCATCGTCGAGTTGTGGTGCACTGAACTCCAGTTCGTCAACAGACGGGTGGACTTTCTCGTAAAACGTACGGTCTTGTAATTGAATTTTACTGTAGTCTATAGCATCGGCTAAAAGAGAATCAAAATATTTCATTTTAATGAGGAACATGTAACAATACCGTGCTGAGATGTCATCACGCTCTGCATTCTCATATTATCGCCCGTTCCCATAATTCATTTTTATATCTCCTAAAGGTATTACAACTGTCACAAAGAAAGTAGTTATAGCATTGCATTGTGCTACTCGAAGTAAGAATGAGGGAGATAACTGAATCATTGGAGACGTTCAATTGAATCAGCAGAAAATGAAATCTGAACGGCATACAATAGACGTTTGGTATTATGAGCCCCTTTTATAAAAAAGATTGTATAGGATAGAATTGTGTGAACCGAATTCCCAAGAAACCTTCATAACGAACACTTTGTGTAACTATGTATCAGTTCAAGGCTCGGTCTATCAGAAACTTCCCACATGTTTGGCAAGGTAACCCCTCCCTTCGTAGTGTCTATCAGCCAGTCAGAATAGAACGTTAGGCTTGGGAGGGGTGAACAAGAATAATAATGCCCAAAAAAAACCAAAACAGTGACATAAACAAATAAACATCCAAATCGTTGGAGTTGCTACCAAGTTTACGTGTTGCTTAATAAAAAAAACTGAAAAAACTATGCAGCCACGAAACGAAACACACACGAAAACTATGCAACCTCGATCGAAACACACACGAAAAACTATGCAACCTCGATCGAAACACACACGAAAAACTATGCAACCTCGATCAAAACACACATGAAAACTATGCAACGTAAAAAATGACAAAGCATACCTTGACTCGGACCCTTAATAGCTCGAATGATCGGTGCGAATATTTTTCGACAGCATTTTCCGCATTGCTTGCCGCAAAATTTGACGATGAGGACGGGTATGGCAATTAGTAAAACAATTAAGAGTATGAAGAAAAGCAAAGTGACGAAGGGTGGAAACGGAAACTTTTCAAGTTGTTCCCAAAGTGGTTCCAGAAAGGCGGCAGGTGCCATCACCAAAATGCTCAGCCAGCCTGTAACGAAACCATATAACATACATATTGGAATATACATTTTTGATCATGCTGAGGCTGAAAAATAAACAACTTCAAAAAAAAAATGTTTCCAGTTCAATTCCAATCAAAAATTACCCAAAAAGAAAAAAAACCCGGTTTGACAAGTAGTCAGCTGTCAGACCAAAGACTTCCTGGAATTCGACAAATGAATTTAGAGATCATAACAAATTCTCTGGGTTGTTCTCAGGAATCAAGAACAACTACCAAACTAATTCCGATGTTTTCGTTGTTCTAGCAATAAACACAAAGAGGACAAAATGGAGATTGATTATATCGCTTTCGTTCTGTACAAGAAAAGAAACCACAAGAGGGATGACGTTCTACTACACGCTTTTTTTTATAAGAACAATTTTATAAGAACACGAGCCTCAGGTTTGGCCAAAAAATAAGAACAAAATAAGAACAACCTGAGGCTCAAATTAATGTTTCAAATATTAAGAACAGCCTAAGCCTGAATTTTCTTATAAAATAAGAACAATGCATGATAGGAACAACTCATGATGTGAATTCACTCACTGGCAAACGGTTTAGAAGTTGTTTTATTTTTCACCTTACATACTCATATCGGATCATTACCGAACAGCAACCATGCTTTTAAACAGTTGTTTTTAACAAGATTTATTTTCATTTTACTGGAAGTTCCATAAATAAGAACAAAATGAGGCTGAAATCTGAAGCTGTCTTCTTAAAGCTAAGAACACAGTAAGAACAATTCAGGCTGCAAAAGGTTAAAAAAAATAAGAACAGCAAGCCTCAAGTCAGATTTTACTGGTTCTTATATAAAAAAGCGTGTAAAAGCAACAATGGTTTGCGGCAACTTTTACGATTTTAAAAATCGTAAAGACGTAATAATATTTGACTTGACTTTACTTTTTACTTACTGCACAGAAATAGAGTGAAGAAAAAATCATCGAAGAATCCGTTTTTGTCATGCCTTCAGAAAAATATAAGTTAGTGTCAGTTGAAAAATGGAGAGTTTTCTCATGTGACATGAAAAAGATAAATACCTTCAGCTTGCTTTCTGTTTGTACGCAATAACTTTTAAAACTCACATTACGCATTGTTTGTGTTCGATTACCTGTCGTTCGATTGGTATGTTTCGAACGTTTTCTTACCATGCAGACAAGTCCTTGAAGAATGTTTTGGACATTTTTTTCCTCTGAACTGATCTAGTTTAAAGGATACAAAACAAGATTGGTATCAACAAATGTTTTTCAAGTTAGAAAGAAGAAGTTTTGGAAAAAAATGTGTTTTCCTGTATTGCGGTTATTTCGAGCGATACGCGTCTACATAGGCTCTATACGTGAACTGAAAGAAAACTTAACAGATCTGAAGACAATCGTGCAGGGAATTTCAAAAATGTCACAAGATATCGAAGAGGTGGCGAACGAAGCGAAGAAAATAGTAGAATTTTACGCTCAGGAGTCGAAAGACATTCTACGGGACGAATTTGACACAGTGATGTCGACTGACGCTAAAGAAGAACTGTATCATGGAGATTTCTACAAGTACTTCAAAGTTCGCTTTCAAACCGAAATGTTTACTTTAATAGACAAGTACAGTTCAAAACAAGCTAAAATCGCCATTATAGACATTATTGAGCACAATCAGAAGCTTGTAACAAGCCTGAAGGTTATGTTTGAAGGGGAGAGGTTGAAAATAAAATTACTTTGTTTGATTGAAAAGTTTTTGAATGAAAGTTACAAGGCATGCGTAAAAAACTTCGAGCATGTCGGCCAATCGTTGTCAAATGAAAAATGCGCACGCACGAAATGTGATTCATTTCGAATTCAGTTATTCTGCGACAAACAAAAAATCATCCGAACACTGGAATGTTTATTAGTGCAACATTTACACGATCACGAAAAACAAAACGACTACGTGAACACCAGGCTTTATACCCGTGATATTCTGTACCGAGAACGAACATCGCGAATACGGAGATTTCGTAAGCAACTGCAGGAGCGTATAAAACTGAAGAAAATCGGAAAGTTTTGCAAGGAAGAGATATCGTTCGATGTTAAAATCAATTTCAAGAAAGTTTCGGCCAATATATGGGATGCGGAAGATCTGGTGCGAAGGAAATGCGAATGTACCATGAATTTAATGGCGCAGCTACCAAAACAACGAGTACTAGAATTAATCCGAGAAGAAAAAGTCGTTAACCTCACCGAAATCTTGCATTCGTTCATTTTCGGCGAACATGCTGTTTTCAATCGAAAGCGAAATTTAATTGACGAACCAAATTGCCAATCTGAAAACAGTAATCAAATGGACCAATCAGAAAAAAGAACAACGGAAGATGTAGCAAATGAGGACCAATCAAAAGTAAGAATATCGGAAGATGTAGCGAATGGGGACCAATCAAAAGTAAGAATACTGGAAGATGTAGCGAATGAGGACCAATCAACAGTAAGAATACCGGAGACGTGTTTAAACGACGATCAGCAAGAACAGCATTCATCACATCAGTATTTCAAAGATCAGAATAAAATCGTAAAATACAATAACACTCTCAAACAGTTGATGAACAAACTGGAAACTACGATTGGTAAAAACGAAATCTCGCTTCTTTGTAGGTACGCCATTGATAATAAAAATCCTTTAAGAAAAAACGAAGCGCACAAGGAACTGCCAATTGATCGATATCAGTCGATCATTCTCAATAAAACAATCGTTATAGATCCGCGCATGCTCTGCAAAGATTTCGAACAAATATGCCAGCCAATCGTTAGTGAAATCACGAAAAGAACAACAGCTTATCTTCTAAGATTACTCGACAACAGCAACGACTTTTTGTCGGCATTTATCGACCTCCTCGGTAATGTCGACGCAATTCTTACTGGAACCGACGATGAATTCGACTTTAAACGAAACTTGTTGCTCGGTAAATTTATTGAGGTAATAGCTTTCAATTTGAATAAGGAAGAAACACGACTACTGAAACGATTGATTGATATATTCAGTGCAACGACGAAAAACAGACTCGCCTTTTTTCAACGTATGGAAGAGGTGTTACCGAGAACAGGCTTTCGTTTTTTACGAAAAAGTATTCGTTTGATTGAAATCTGTTCTGATGCGCAACAAGAAGATAAGGGAAGATAGACTTTCTAGAAAGGATTTGTGTTCCAGCTATCACGAAAAAGACCTAAAGATTTTTCCTTTCGTAATGGACGCTAAACAGTGAGCTAATGTTATTTCCTGCAATGAAAATCTGCGACTTTTTATCTGTGCTCTGATGTCTGTTCTTTTAGATCTTAGGATAAATAAAATCCGACCTATATGAGTATGTTCATTTGACAGAATTCAAACATTACATTAAAACAGCGAAAACACTGAAAAAAGTGTGAAAAAAGTATTTGAGCAAATGAGGCTAAGCCCGAACCTTACCCTCATCAACTCAGACACATTTCACAAGGTTCACACCTTAAATTCTAATGTTTGAATCCTGTCCGTTGAACTGCATGTATGCTCAAAACTATAAAAAAAAATCAAAAAATATAATACAAAACAAACGATGTAGCATATTCTAAAGAGTACAAAACGATTTACCTTATTTGCAACTGAAGCTTTCCACGTAAGCTACTGAGATAGTAAAAAGCCAGCTTTCCGTTTCACTTCAGTGTGTAACCCCACAAGCAACCTCAGTCGGTAGACTGATAAGTACGAGGTAATGCTGTGTCATGATTTGGAACTCATGTTTGACTTCGTTGAACCTGATAATCCGACATTTGAATAGCATTGATTCTTCATGAACATTTTCATATATATTCCTTAAGTACTCCGAATGATATCTTCAGTTTTAAAATTGAAACATATTCATGGTTCAACTATAAAGGTAATTCTTTGTCAACTTATCAACTGTTATTGGTGTTAGTAATCGCTCGAATGATGTTTGTCCTTTTTGATGGCAGTCCTAAAATTAACACCCAAAGCCTCGATTTCAACCTGAATGCTGCTGACGTTTGTGCCATTTGCAAATAGAAATGACAGCCTATGAAAAATTCATAAATGCTTTTACTAAGATAAAGTGCGTAATAATTATCAAATATAGATATTAAAACTCTGTTAAGGTCATTAGAAGAGCAAAAAGATATGTGAAATTTTCGTCATATCTGACCGTTCATGCCAGCAGGAAAAATGCGAAAAAACCCCACAAATATTTGTCAACAGATAATAATAAACTTCTCCATACAGTCTTGTCATGATGTCTTACAAGACCTGTGCAACACAACAACTGCTCCTCCTGTTGTCGGTCAACATCATCTTAGACTGATAACGAATATTAAAAATGCTACTTATAACTTTGATAAAACAGTGACGGGAAGAAAAATAAGAAGCACTCTTATAAAACGATTTAAACAGTGTATTTCTACATCAGATAGTTACATAGCTGTAATTTTTCGTTTCTTACAAGAGGATAGCACATAATATATAACACTCGCTCGTAACAACCATCAAACACTTGAAGAATTTTCAGAACGAAATGATTATATGGCAATGTGGCGTTGGTATCTTCTAAACAAACTTTTTTGCCGTATGATCTTCAAAATTCATGCACGTTACTCAGTCTCAAAACAAACACTCGATAACGTGTGTACGTGTCGTGTATGTGTCGTGTTTTATAAACGATAAGATAATCTGATAACGAAAAAAATGTCTCGCTGCCACAAAAAAATAAAATTTGTTCAAGTAGGTTTCTGTTATGTTTTTTTTTTATTCTTCAAACCTTATATTTTCGGAAAAACATAACTTTTTTCGGAAAAACAACTTTTTGATGACTGTATTTTAAAATCTAGACACAAATCTAGATTTTACTTAATGCTGGTGACAAATTAATTTAGTCGAACGGAATTTATCCTATCTAAGGGGCTGTTCATATCATCGGGCTGGCTCGGTTAGGCAAGATCTCGGTATTCTTAACAAACGCATAGAAAAATAAAATTGTGTTCATATGACAAGCGGGCCAGCCTGCCTAACCGAGATCTCACTTCATTTAGCCGAGATATCGGCTAGGCGGGATGGAAATTTTTCATATGAACACTCCATCCCGGCCAGGCGGGATGAAATTTTAGTACACGCATGCGCAATTTGTGTACATTTTCAAAAACAAACATGGCGAACCAAGCTTCTGCTGTTTCAGCTGCTCTCAGTAGTAGTAGCCAAGATAATTTTGAAAAAACAAGAAAAGGCAAAGAAGAAGAACTTCAAATGGACTCAGAAAATGATTGAGGAATTGATAGCTGCAATTGAAGCTTACAAAACACAAATGGAATATAAAAATCGTGACTTTAATGCCGACAAGCCTTCCCAGTATGCCTGGGTTCGGGAGGAAATGGCAAAAACATTTGAAGATATAGACGAAAATTTGTTTGGGCCTGTCCTGGTACCAGCTTTGCCTGAAAATCTATGTGATTTGTCAAAAGCTGAACAGAAAGAAGCTAGAAAAAAGTTTATGAGACAAAATGATCTTTTTAAAAAAAGGGAAAAATCGTGTTGTAGAAAAAACCAAGGAAATTCGACAATCTTTCTCGAAAGCTGTTATCTCTGGTTCCCGCTCTGGCAGTGACAAAGTTGTTTTTGAGCATTACGATACATTAGTGAAGATATGGGGTGGATCTGCCACTTCAAGACCACTTGATTTTGGAATAAGTTCTTCTGCAGATATAAATAATAATAATGATGACAGTAGCATTATTGAAGATAATAATGGCGGAATTCATAGCAGAAGCAAAAAGGTTTTACATGTTAGCAACAGTAGTAGTAATGAAAATTTTGATGATTCTGGTGAACAATTGAGTGTAACTATGCTTCAAAAGAGGAAATTAGCAATGATGAGAATAATGCTGTGTCAAGGCTTGTTGATAACAAGAGAAGACACCTTGAAAAGTCACTGTCTGCTGCTCAACGAGATCAGATTATGATGAAGGCTATGAGAGATGATTCAGAATTTTGTCAAGACATGGTTGAAATTATGAAAGAGTCGAATGAAAACCTTTTCTAATGCAGTTAATAATGTTAGTAAATCAATGTGTGAACTAAGTAAAAGTTTGTGTAGTTCTATGGAAATGTTAGCGAAATCTCTGGCAGCACCACAGAATTTTCAACCACAACATTTGCCACAGCAAAATATTTATTATCAGCAGCGTTATCCTCTAGTTGAAAATTCACAACAGGCCGGCTATTACACACAGTATTTAAATGAAGGAGGACAGTTTTAAACACAATTCATCCCATGTTTGTGAAATCTTTCGTTTTCGTTCGTTAAAAAGTCTTGTTGTTAAAATTATGGTCTGCTATAGTGCGCGGTTTTGGAAGATAATAATTTGTCAACCCATGTTTTATGATTTGATAAGTTTATGGATCTTTACAAGATCACAGTATACGCTCAGTGTAAGGACGGCAAACGAATGCTATATTGGTGAAATAGGAAGAAGACTACAGGAACAGACCACTCCGAAAGAGACAAAAACTCGAATTTGTATAAACATTCTATTGAAAAAGGCCATACAAAAGTGACGATAGATGATTTCATTATCTTAGGAGAGGGGTCTAAAAAGTTCATATAAAAGAAAGACTTCAGAAGCATTATATATCAGACAAATGAAACCTTGCTTGAACACTCAAGGGGAATGTAATTACTCTTTTTAACTGATACAGTGTGTATCAAAATGTCTTATCCACCAACTTTCAAGGCGTATATTTCATTACATGTCAGTTAAAGTATTGTGAATTTTACATCACAAGAGCTATTCAAGTTTTATCCATTAATATAAAATGTTTGACAAAATATTTGTTCTTCGAAAAGATATTGAAGAAAAACTCAACGATTTGGTTCGTTAAATTCTTAAAAATCAATTGGCATGTCAACATGTCGATTTGGTTCATTAAGTTCTTAAAAGTCAATTAACTGACATGATAATGACTTTTTAATGGTGTAATTTTCTTTTGATGTGCTGATGAAACCTTTAGAAAATTTTAAGAATAACTTTGCGTATTCATTTCCCATAACAACTAATCTTAAAAATTTCAAATAAAATTTTTTTACTGTGTGATGATTTTTAATTTTTTTATGGTGTTCACAAATGGCCTTCATTTTAAAATGAGTTAATTGACTTTTACATTTTGGCAAACATTTTATATTAACGGATAGAGCATGAAAAGCTCTTTCTTGTGATATAAAATTCACAATATTTTATAAGACATGTAATGAGATATACGCCTTGAAAGTTGATAAATAAGACATTTTGATACACACTGTAGTAAGATTTCTTATTGTTCTCCATTTTCGAAATGTTTAACTTACCCAGGTTCTAATATTTCGCGGGAATTTAGAATTTTCGAACACCAAATAAAATTACTTCCGGCGATCAAACTAAGACGCAGTTTATATGAGAGCAGGCTGTCTCGATTGACTAGGCTAGCTCGGCTAGGTGAAATCTGGCTATTATTAACAAACGCATAAAAAAATAAAAATAAAATGTGTTCATATGACATGGAGAATATTAATGACAAACCAAAACCATCGAGATGCCAATGATAAAGCAAGAGGAAATTCGTAATTCTCCGTATGATATTAGTATAGATTGAAAGCGATGTCTCTTCAGAGGGTGAATGTGGCATTGAAGAATACCTTTTTATCCATTTTACATTTACATGGTCATGAAGATCTACCAACAACAGCCAAAAGAATTTCCAGGTGATGTAATGAAAACTCATTTTAATTATAGATCAAGCACTTTTGATGGAGAACATTAATAATGAACTAAAACCATTTGAGATGCAAGTAATAAAGCAAGAGGAAATTCGTAATTCTCCATATGATATCAGTATAGATTGAATGCGATGTCTCTTCAGAGGGTGAATGTGGCGTTCAAGAACAGCTTTTATCCATTTTACATTTACATGGTCACAAAGATCTTCCACCAACAGCCAAAAGAATTTCCAGATGATGTAATGAAAACTCATTTTAAGTATAGATCAAGCACTTTTGATGGAGAATATTAATGATGAACTTAAACCATTTGAGATGCAAGTGATAAAGCAAGAGGAAATTCGTAATTCTCCATATGATATTAGTATAGATTGAAAGCGAGGTCTCTTCAGAGGGTGAATGTGGCATTGAAGAATACCTTTTTATCCATTTTACATTTACATGGTCATGAAGATCTACCAACAACAGCCAAAAGAATTTCCAGGTGATGTAATGAAAACTCATTTTAATTATAGATCAAGCACTTCTGATTGAGAATATTAATGATGAACTTAAACCATTTGAGATGCAAGTGATAAAGCAAGAGGAAATTCGTAATTCTCCATATGATATTAGTATAAATTGAAAGCGAGGTCTCTTCAGAGGGTGAATGTGGCATTGAAGAATACCTTTTTATCCATTTTACATTTACATGGTCATGAAGATCTATCAGCAACAGCCAAAAGAATTTCCAGGTGATGTAATGAAAACTCATTTTAATTATAGATCAAGCACTTTTGATGGAGAATATTAATGATGAACTTAAACCATTTGAGATGCAAGTGATAAAGCAAGAGGAAATTCGTAATTCTCCATATGATATTAGTATAGATTGAAAGCGTGGTCTCTTCAGAGGGTGAATGTGGCATTGAAGAATACCTTTTTATCCATTTTACATTTACATGGTCATGAAGATCTACCAACAACAGCCAAAAGAATTTCCAGGTGATGTAATGAAAACTCATTTTAATTATAGATCAAGCACTTTTGATGGAGAACATTAATAATGAACTAAAACCATTTGAGATGCAAGTAATAAAGCAAGAGGAAATTCGTAATTCTCCATATGATATCAGTATAAATTGAAAGCGATGTCTCTTCAGAGGGTGAATGTGGCGTTCAAGAACAGCTTTTATCCATTTTACATTTACATGGTCACAAAGATCTTCCACCAACAGCCAAAAGAATTTCCAGATGATGTAATGAAAACTCATTTTAAGTATAGATCAAGCACTTTTGATGGAGAATATTAATGATGAACTTAAACCATTAAAGATCCAAATGATAAAGCAAGAGGAAATTCGTAATTCTCCATATGATATTAGTATAGATTGAAAGCGTGGTCTCTTCAGAGGGTGAATGTGGCATTGAAGAATACCTTTTTATCCATTTTACATTTACATGGTCATGAAGATCTACCAACAACAGCCAAAAGAATTTCCAGGTGATGTAATGAAAACTCATTTTAATTATAGATCAAGCACTTCTGATGGAGAATATTAATGATGAACTTAAACCATTTGAGATGCAAGTGATAAAGCAAGAGGAAATTCGTAATTCTCCATATGATATTAGTATAAATTGAAAGCGAGGTCTCTTCAGAGGGTGAATGTGGCATTGAAGAATACCTTTTTATCCATTTTACATTTACATGGTCATGAAGATCTATCAGCAACAGCCAAAAGAATTTCCAGGTGATGTAATGAAAACTCATTTTAATTATAGATCAAGCACTTCTGATGGAGAATATTAATGATGAACTTAAACCATTTGAGATGCAAGTGATAAAGCAAGAGGAAATTCGTAATTCTCCATATGATATTAGTATAGATTGAAAGCGTGGTCTCTTCAGAGGGTGAATGTGGCATTGAAGAATACCTTTTTATCCATTTTACATTTACATGGTCATGAAGATCTACCAACAACAGCCAAAAGAATTTCCAGGTGATGTAATGAAAACTCATTTTAATTATAGATCAAGCACTTTTGATGGAGAACATTAATAATGAACTAAAACCATTTGAGATGCAAGTAATAAAGCAAGAGGAAATTCGTAATTCTCCATATGATATCAGTATAGATTGAAAGCGATGTCTCTTCAGAGGGTGAATGTGGCGTTCAAGAACAGCTTTTATCCATTTTACATTTACATGGTCACAAAGATCTTCCACCAACAGCCAAAAGAATTTCCAGATGATGTAATGAAAACTCACTTTAAGTATAGATCAAGCACTTTTGATGGAGAATATTAATGATGAACTAAAACCATTTGAGATGCAAATGACAAAGGAAGAGGAAATTCGTAATTCTCCATATGATATTAGTATAAATTGAAAGCGATGTCTCTTCAGAGGGTGAACGTGGCGTTCAAGAACAGCTTTCATCCATTTTACATTTACATGGTCACAAAGATCTACCAGCAACAGCCAAAAGAATTTCCAGATGATGTAATGAAAACTCATTTTAATTATAGATCAAGCACTTTTGATGGAGAACATTAATAATGAACTAAAACCATTTGAGATGCAAGTAATAAAGCAAGAGGAAATTCGTAATTCTCCATATGATATCAGTATAGATTGAATGCGATGTCTCTTCAGAGGGTGAATGTGGCGTTCAAGAACAGCTTTTATCCATTTTACATTTACATGGTCACAAAGATCTTCCACCAACAGCCAAAAGAATTTCCAGATGATGTAATGAAAACTCATTTTAAGTATAGATCAAGCACTTTTGATGGAGAATATTAATGATGAACTTAAACCATTTGAGATGCAAGTGATAAAGCAAGAGGAAATTCGTAATTCTCCATATGATATTAGTATAGATTGAAAGCGAGGTCTCTTCAGAGGGTGAATGTGGCATTGAAGAATACCTTTTTATCCATTTTACATTTACATGGTCATGAAGATCTACCAACAACAGCCAAAAGAATTTCCAGGTGATGTAATGAAAACTCATTTTAATTATAGATCAAGCACTTCTGATTGAGAATATTAATGATGAACTTAAACCATTTGAGATGCAAGTGATAAAGCAAGAGGAAATTCGTAATTCTCCATATGATATTAGTATAAATTGAAAGCGAGGTCTCTTCAGAGGGTGAATGTGGCATTGAAGAATACCTTTTTATCCATTTTACATTTACATGGTCATGAAGATCTATCAGCAACAGCCAAAAGAATTTCCAGGTGATGTAATGAAAACTCATTTTAATTATAGATCAAGCACTTTTGATGGAGAATATTAATGATGAACTTAAACCATTTGAGATGCAAGTGATAAAGCAAGAGGAAATTCGTAATTCTCCATATGATATTAGTATAGATTGAAAGCGTGGTCTCTTCAGAGGGTGAATGTGGCATTGAAGAATACCTTTTTATCCATTTTACATTTACATGGTCATGAAGATCTACCAACAACAGCCAAAAGAATTTCCAGGTGATGTAATGAAAACTCATTTTAATTATAGATCAAGCACTTTTGATGGAGAACATTAATAATGAACTAAAACCATTTGAGATGCAAGTAATAAAGCAAGAGGAAATTCGTAATTCTCCATATGATATCAGTATAAATTGAAAGCGATGTCTCTTCAGAGGGTGAATGTGGCGTTCAAGAACAGCTTTTATCCATTTTACATTTACATGGTCACAAAGATCTTCCACCAACAGCCAAAAGAATTTCCAGATGATGTAATGAAAACTCATTTTAAGTATAGATCAAGCACTTTTGATGGAGAATATTAATGATGAACTTAAACCATTAAAGATCCAAATGATAAAGCAAGAGGAAATTCGTAATTCTCCATATGATATTAGTATAGATTGAAAGCGTGGTCTCTTCAGAGGGTGAATGTGGCATTGAAGAATACCTTTTTATCCATTTTACATTTACATGGTCATGAAGATCTACCAACAACAGCCAAAAGAATTTCCAGGTGATGTAATGAAAACTCATTTTAATTATAGATCAAGCACTTCTGATGGAGAATATTAATGATGAACTTAAACCATTTGAGATGCAAGTGATAAAGCAAGAGGAAATTCGTAATTCTCCATATGATATTAGTATAAATTGAAAGCGAGGTCTCTTCAGAGGGTGAATGTGGCATTGAAGAATACCTTTTTATCCATTTTACATTTACATGGTCATGAAGATCTATCAGCAACAGCCAAAAGAATTTCCAGGTGATGTAATGAAAACTCATTTTAATTATAGATCAAGCACTTCTGATGGAGAATATTAATGATGAACTTAAACCATTTGAGATGCAAGTGATAAAGCAAGAGGAAATTCGTAATTCTCCATATGATATTAGTATAGATTGAAAGCGTGGTCTCTTCAGAGGGTGAATGTGGCATTGAAGAATACCTTTTTATCCATTTTACATTTACATGGTCATGAAGATCTACCAACAACAGCCAAAAGAATTTCCAGGTGATGTAATGAAAACTCATTTTAATTATAGATCAAGCACTTTTGATGGAGAACATTAATAATGAACTAAAACCATTTGAGATGCAAGTAATAAAGCAAGAGGAAATTCGTAATTCTCCATATGATATCAGTATAGATTGAAAGCGATGTCTCTTCAGAGGGTGAATGTGGCGTTCAAGAACAGCTTTTATCCATTTTACATTTACATGGTCACAAAGATCTTCCACCAACAGCCAAAAGAATTTCCAGATGATGTAATGAAAACTCACTTTAAGTATAGATCAAGCACTTTTGATGGAGAATATTAATGATGAACTAAAACCATTTGAGATGCAAATGACAAAGGAAGAGGAAATTCGTAATTCTCCATATGATATTAGTATAAATTGAAAGCGATGTCTCTTCAGAGGGTGAACGTGGCGTTCAAGAACAGCTTTCATCCATTTTACATTTACATGGTCACAAAGATCTACCAGCAACAGCCAAAAGAATTTCCAGATGATGTAATGAAAACTCATTTTAATTATAGATCAAGCACTTTTGATGGAGAACATTAATAATGAACTAAAACCATTTGAGATGCAAGTAATAAAGCAAGAGGAAATTCGTAATTCTCCATATGATATCAGTATAGATTGAATGCGATGTCTCTTCAGAGGGTGAATGTGGCGTTCAAGAACAGCTTTTATCCATTTTACATTTACATGGTCACAAAGATCTTCCACCAACAGCCAAAAGAATTTCCAGATGATGTAATGAAAACTCATTTTAAGTATAGATCAAGCACTTTTGATGGAGAATATTAATGATGAACTTAAACCATTTGAGATGCAAGTGATAAAGCAAGAGGAAATTCGTAATTCTCCATATGATATTAGTATAGATTGAAAGCGAGGTCTCTTCAGAGGGTGAATGTGGCATTGAAGAATACCTTTTTATCCATTTTACATTTACATGGTCATGAAGATCTACCAACAACAGCCAAAAGAATTTCCAGGTGATGTAATGAAAACTCATTTTAATTATAGATCAAGCACTTCTGATTGAGAATATTAATGATGAACTTAAACCATTTGAGATGCAAGTGATAAAGCAAGAGGAAATTCGTAATTCTCCATATGATATTAGTATAAATTGAAAGCGAGGTCTCTTCAGAGGGTGAATGTGGCATTGAAGAATACCTTTTTATCCATTTTACATTTACATGGTCATGAAGATCTATCAGCAACAGCCAAAAGAATTTCCAGGTGATGTAATGAAAACTCATTTTAATTATAGATCAAGCACTTTTGATGGAGAATATTAATGATGAACTTAAACCATTTGAGATGCAAGTGATAAAGCAAGAGGAAATTCGTAATTCTCCATATGATATTAGTATAGATTGAAAGCGTGGTCTCTTCAGAGGGTGAATGTGGCATTGAAGAATACCTTTTTATCCATTTTACATTTACATGGTCATGAAGATCTACCAACAACAGCCAAAAGAATTTCCAGGTGATGTAATGAAAACTCATTTTAATTATAGATCAAGCACTTTTGATGGAGAACATTAATAATGAACTAAAACCATTTGAGATGCAAGTAATAAAGCAAGAGGAAATTCGTAATTCTCCATATGATATCAGTATAAATTGAAAGCGATGTCTCTTCAGAGGGTGAATGTGGCGTTCAAGAACAGCTTTTATCCATTTTACATTTACATGGTCACAAAGATCTTCCACCAACAGCCAAAAGAATTTCCAGATGATGTAATGAAAACTCATTTTAAGTATAGATCAAGCACTTTTGATGGAGAATATTAATGATGAACTTAAACCATTAAAGATCCAAATGATAAAGCAAGAGGAAATTCGTAATTCTCCATATGATATTAGTATAGATTGAAAGCGTGGTCTCTTCAGAGGGTGAATGTGGCATTGAAGAATACCTTTTTATCCATTTTACATTTACATGGTCATGAAGATCTACCAACAACAGCCAAAAGAATTTCCAGGTGATGTAATGAAAACTCATTTTAATTATAGATCAAGCACTTCTGATGGAGAATATTAATGATGAACTTAAACCATTTGAGATGCAAGTGATAAAGCAAGAGGAAATTCGTAATTCTCCATATGATATTAGTATAAATTGAAAGCGAGGTCTCTTCAGAGGGTGAATGTGGCATTGAAGAATACCTTTTTATCCATTTTACATTTACATGGTCATGAAGATCTACCAACAACAGCCAAAAGAATTTCCAGGTGATGTAATGAAAACTCATTTTAATTATAGATCAAGCACTTTTGATGGAGAACATTAATAATGAACTAAAACCATTTGAGATGCAAGTAATAAAGCAAGAGGAAATTCGTAATTCTCCATATGATATCAGTATAGATTGAAAGCGATGTCTCTTCAGAGGGTGAATGTGGCGTTCAAGAACAGCTTTTATCCATTTTACATTTACATGGTCACAAAGATCTTCCACCAACAGCCAAAAGAATTTCCAGATGATGTAATGAAAACTCACTTTAAGTATAGATCAAGCACTTTTGATGGAGAATATTAATGATGAACTTAAACCATTTGAGATGCAAGTGATAAAGCAAGAGGAAATTCGTAATTCTCCATATGATATTAGTATAGATTGAAAGCGTGGTCTCTTCAGAGGGTGAATGTGGCATTGAAGAATACCTTTTTATCCATTTTACATTTACATGGTCATGAAGATCTACCAACAACAGCCAAAAGAATTTCCAGGTGATGTAATGAAAACTCATTTTAATTATAGATCAAGCACTTTTGATGGAGAACATTAATAATGAACTAAAACCATTTGAGATGCAAGTAATAAAGCAAGAGGAAATTCGTAATTCTCCATATGATATCAGTATAAATTGAAAGCGATGTCTCTTCAGAGGGTGAATGTGGCGTTCAAGAACAGCTTTTATCCATTTTACATTTACATGGTCACAAAGATCTTCCACCAACAGCCAAAAGAATTTCCAGATGATGTAATGAAAACTCATTTTAAGTATAGATCAAGCACTTTTGATGGAGAATATTAATGATGAACTTAAACCATTAAAGATCCAAATGATAAAGCAAGAGGAAATTCGTAATTCTCCATATGATATTAGTATAGATTGAAAGCGTGGTCTCTTCAGAGGGTGAATGTGGCATTGAAGAATACCTTTTTATCCATTTTACATTTACATGGTCATGAAGATCTACCAACAACAGCCAAAAGAATTTCCAGGTGATGTAATGAAAACTCATTTTAATTATAGATCAAGCACTTCTGATGGAGAATATTAATGATGAACTTAAACCATTTGAGATGCAAGTGATAAAGCAAGAGGAAATTCGTAATTCTCCATATGATATTAGTATAAATTGAAAGCGAGGTCTCTTCAGAGGGTGAATGTGGCATTGAAGAATACCTTTTTATCCATTTTACATTTACATGGTCATGAAGATCTATCAGCAACAGCCAAAAGAATTTCCAGGTGATGTAATGAAAACTCATTTTAATTATAGATCAAGCACTTCTGATGGAGAATATTAATGATGAACTTAAACCATTTGAGATGCAAGTGATAAAGCAAGAGGAAATTCGTAATTCTCCATATGATATTAGTATAGATTGAAAGCGTGGTCTCTTCAGAGGGTGAATGTGGCATTGAAGAATACCTTTTTATCCATTTTACATTTACATGGTCATGAAGATCTACCAACAACAGCCAAAAGAATTTCCAGGTGATGTAATGAAAACTCATTTTAATTATAGATCAAGCACTTTTGATGGAGAACATTAATAATGAACTAAAACCATTTGAGATGCAAGTAATAAAGCAAGAGGAAATTCGTAATTCTCCATATGATATCAGTATAGATTGAAAGCGATGTCTCTTCAGAGGGTGAATGTGGCGTTCAAGAACAGCTTTTATCCATTTTACATTTACATGGTCACAAAGATCTTCCACCAACAGCCAAAAGAATTTCCAGATGATGTAATGAAAACTCACTTTAAGTATAGATCAAGCACTTTTGATGGAGAATATTAATGATGAACTAAAACCATTTGAGATGCAAATGACAAAGGAAGAGGAAATTCGTAATTCTCCATATGATATTAGTATAAATTGAAAGCGATGTCTCTTCAGAGGGTGAACGTGGCGTTCAAGAACAGCTTTCATCCATTTTACATTTACATGGTCACAAAGATCTACCAGCAACAGCCAAAAGAATTTCCAGATGATGTAATGAAAACTCATTTTAATTATAGATCAAGCACTTTTGATGGAGAAGATTAATGATGAACTAAAACCATTTGAGATGCAAACGATAAAGCAAGAGGAAATTCGTAATTCTCCGTATGATATTAGTATAGATTGAAAGCGATGTCTCTTCAGAGGGTGAATGTGGCGTGGAAGAACAGCTTTTATTCATTTTACATTTACATGGTCATGAAGATCTACCAACAACAACCAAAAGAATTTCCAGGTGATGTAATGAAAACTCATTTTAATTATAGATCAAGCACTTTTGATGGGGAAGATTAATGATGAACTTAAACCATTAAAGATCCAAATGATAAAGCAAGAGGAAATTCGTAATTCCCCATATGATATTAGTATAGGTTGGTGTGTTAAAATCTCTGCCAAACGTCACATTTCTTTTTTCATAATTTGTTTTTGATAGAAATTGAAATGCTGAATAATGAATTGGTGTTAAAATACATTTTAGATCTTCAAGAAAATATGCCAGCAAATATGAAAGTCGAGGAGGGTTTTTAAAATGTTACTGTCGAGTATTCCTGAATCAAAATTGAGATTTGGCTTACTGAGAAGCTAAAGGATAGATCTAAAAACGGTTTCTTGTATCTTTTAATTTTGAACAGAACAGGAGTTAAGGCCGGCGCAAATGCATCCAACATTTCATCCAACATCGTAAATTTCTCATGTTGGATGAAATGTTGGACGCATTTGAGAAGTTTCAAAATGTATGAAAATTTCAAAAAGAAGAAAAAAATCGTGTTGGATGATGTTGGATGAAGTTTGATCGCCATCAAACATTTCATCCAACATTTTCGGCAAGATCAAAGGAAGCTTCCGAATTTCTCTCGCTATTTTTCATGTTGCATGCATTTGAGGCAATTTTCGTCCAACATATCAAAATAGTCTCTGCGCTGAGTGCAAAAGGCATTGAGAAGGAGCGTTTTTCGAATCTTTTTTATTGTTTCGAATGTTTTTTTTGACAATCGAATGTTACAAAACAAAAGAGAGCTTTCATTGAAGAACGTGAGTGGGATGTTAATAAAAAAACAAAATGAGCTCATCTTCAGAGAGTGAAACAAACGAATATCACGAAGGTGATACCTTCAGAAAACACAAGAAGGAATTAGCAAAGAAGAATGAAGAAGCTGAAGAGATTACCCAAAAGTCGTCAAAGAAAGAAGGAAAATCAAGCAAAAATTCAAAAGCAAAGGCAACTAAAGATTGGACAGACGAGGAGATCACCGTGCTAATTGAAATATTGGAAGCAAATCCATGTCTGTGGAATATTTACGACCCATCTTATTCGAAGCGAGATGCCAAAGAAATAGCCTACTCAGAGATTGCCACGACTTTGGACACTACCATCACTTCCATCAAATCTAAAATAAACGGTTTACGAGCCCAATTGGGGAGAGAAATAGTTAAAGAGAAAGCAACCCGTAGCGGACAAAGTACAGATGAACTTTATCGTAGTAGTTGGCCGCATTACGACAAATTGGCATTTTTAATTCCTGTGATCAAAACTGCTAAAAGCAGAGATACTATGAAAAGAAAAAGAAGTGTAGATGATGAGAAAGAATGGTCTGATAAAGAACAAGAAAGTATATCAGCACCACCAAAGAGGAAGACCCTGGCGGAAAAAAAGCTTGATTTGCTGACAAAATGCACAGAAGCGATAACCTCCAAAGCGACCGCTGCCAAAGATGTACAACCACCACCACCACCTCCAAGTAACCCAAAGGTTTCCCACTTTACTTTATACATAGATGAGAGATTGTCACAGTTACATCCACGAACAAGAAGAATGACTGAAAAGCGTATATCGGACATCATATTTGAGGCTGAAATGTCGATGGATTCACAGGGGTACAATAATCGGGGCATGCCACAACCTTTTATTGCTCAACATTTGCAGCCTCGTACTCCTGGCAGTCAACGCAAAGCACAAGCTCATGGTGCTTTTCAAAACCCACCATTTTTTAATGGTCAAGAAGGTGAAACCTACATGGACATGTTAAACAATAGCTAAAAATCTTTTTTTATGATGTATATTTTCTCTTTGGACCAGTAGACATAAACTAACAACAACATTAAAGCATAAAGCAAACATTAGTCTATTTTTCCATTTTGTTCTTTCAATTAACAATACTTCCATTGCCAATCGACTGCCCCATCATTTACGAAATATTCCATAAACTTGTTTCTTACTGATTTTGCATCCAAAGAAGCGTTGTGACCAGTTTGAGGAACTTCTAAAGAATAAAAGGTTTCCGTAGGTCTTTCTGAGAAGCGCCATTCCCCCTCTGCAATCTCTCCATCCTCCAATAGGTTATCGGCAAGCGTAGGTGAACGGTAGACATTGGCAGAATTCGAACTTTTGATTAGCATATTATGGAGTGTGAGTGCAGCGAGGATAATATTTTCTACGTATTTCGGCTCTAGGTTAATAACGGTAAAAAAGATTCTCCATCTGTTGGCCACAATTCCAAATAGGTTTTCTGAAATCCGGCGAGCTCTAGAATGCCTATAATTGTAAATTCGTCTTTCCTCGTTCAAGCCCTGTTGGGGAAAAGGTTTCATCATGTATCTTTTAAGAGCAAAAGCTTCGTCGCCGAGAATGACAAAAGGAGCGTTTTCACCATTAGGCAACTTTTCATCATCTGGAAGCTCTACGGACCCATCTTGTATTCCTTGCAGTAGAGTGGTTTTGTTCCAGATTCCTGAATCATTAACCCTTCCATTTGACCCAACATCGGCGTAAATGCATTCATATTCGGGACCAGCAATAGCCATCAAAATTACCGAATGTGTGTGCTTGTAGTTGTAAAAGAAAGAGCCAGCATTTTTAGGTTTCTGAATCCGAACGTGCTTTCCATCGATAGCACCAAGAGCGTGTGGATAGTTCCAACGCTCCTCAAATTTTTTCGAAATTTCCAGCCATTGTGCTTTTGTACTGGGGACTTTTATGTAATCAGATGTCAAACGCTCAACTATAGCGTTACAGCAACCTTTAACAATATATGAGATTGCATTTAACGATATACGGTACTGAAAACTCAACGAACTCAAAGTTTCTCCTGTCGCTAAATACCTGAGAGTTAATGCAAGTCTCTTATCTGCTTCAATGGGCAAAGTTCCGCCTAGTCTTTCTTTAGGGGATATTAAGTCACCTATTTTATGTAGAATGAATTCGAAATCACGGACATCCATCCTAAACATTTCTCGGAATCCTTTCCTATCCTCCAGCACAAGTTCCTGAACGATATTTGTAAAGAAACCCCTTTCCTTTCGTCTTTTGACCCACTTTCTAGTCTTTCCTCTTTTTGGTTTCTCGTCGTCTGAGTCCAAAAGCTCATTCAATACTAGCATTGTTGCTACGTCCTCTGCTTCCCCCATTTTGAATTTTCAAATGAATGAACGTGTTTGATTTTTAATAAAATGTTGGATGAAGCAACTCAAATGCAACATTCTATTTTTTCTATTTTTTCAAAATTCGATATCTCATCCAACATTCGAATGAAAATGTTGGATGAAATGTTGGATGCATTTGCGCCGGCCTTTATACTCTTGTAAACGAAAAAACGAAGAAAAAAACAAGGTTTTAGAGAAACTGAAAATAATTCTAACTGAAAAAACAAAAAATGCATTTTTCACTCTATGTCTTGTAATTACAAAAGTGCAAAACATGTAAGTCAAACTGAACTGGTTTTGTAAATGTTCCATTTATAACGGTTTTCACCTTCCAACATTCAAACTATTAATTTGTGTGTCTGGTATCTCCATACGAAAAGCATTTATCTAATTAGGTAACACTGACATCATTTGGTAACACTTGCAAGTGTTGAGCATTGAGTGATTTATTTTTATAATTTCCTAATTATTGCCATGCCTCAGAATTAAACACCTCCTCACAGTGTCATCTATTATATAATAGCAAGTCATAAAATATTGTTAACATGAGTATAAATAAGACCAAGGAAAAATGGTGATATTTACATTGATCAAAAGCAGGAAAGAATTAAATCATGAAGACATTCATGGCTGTTCTATTATTGATCGTAATGTTGACCATAGTGAAAGGTATTCAAAATAATTACCAAATTACTGACACTTTTTCGAATTGTTTATAGATAAACTTCTTTTATAATAAGTCAGCGAGGGCATAAGTGGAGAAGTGTTGGTGGTAAGACAATATCTTAAAAATGTTGATGTTTCATTTTCAGATATTGCCTGTTGATATTTAGATACGGACTTGATTAGAACAGGCGTAATTTTCTGGCAAATGGTCCCTTTTCGCTTTCCATGTTACATATGCAAAAGACAGGCTGAAAAGAATGAATCAGCAGAAAAGAATTAAAAGAGTTCTTATTTATTATACAATAGTTAAAATATAGTTCAACGTAACTTTCAACATGGTAATTAATTATTTGAAAATTGAACTTTATACCCCTATTCAATGAACAACTTACAAAGGGTAATGTAACCCATTAAATACCACCTAAACCTTTGTTGAATACATATTAGTGAGATGGACCATCAAAGAAAGGTTCCTTTTGTGTGAACTAATATCTAGGTTGTTAGTTAGCACGCAAATATGAAAATTACAATACTACAGAGATACAACTTAACTACTACTACAACTTAAGACCTACTAAGGTTCCAAATTTCAAAAGGTAATCCTAATGCACTTTTTTCTGGAATTCTTAGAAAAGATTTCTAAAAATGTAACCCATTAAAAAACACTTAAAACATCAGATTATGTTGCACCTAATTATTTCCAGTGGTGCAGAAAATGTATGATTCCCAGGGCTTATTTAAGTGATAACTTTAGTGTTGTATTGCCTGGGTTACATTTGATACAGTGAGGTATAATTCACTGTAACCCATAAAATACCACTTAAGTGTGAAACTCAAACTACTACAGTGATGTAAAAGCATGTGAACTACTAGAGTTTCGAATTTCAAAGTATGAAGACCACGTAATCCAGAGTTATGCAAATTTTTCTGAAAAAGACCAAAAATTGACATTTTGTTTAACGGCACTTTATTTCGGAACATGATCAGAATGGATGTGATGCCCTGGTTTATGTCAACAATGGTTTCATGGACATTGTTTCTTTGAATAGATTTACAATTTGAAGTATGAGAAGGGCATAAACATAAGAAGTAGCAGCTGGAAATGCAAAAGAGAGAATTTGAATTAAAAGATAGAGAGCAAGATACTTTTAAATTATTTATGCAGGGATGTGGAGTGACCTACAACGACAAAATGCCGAATTAACGAAAATAGATACCCAGTCAGCACAAGGGTTTTCAAGACCTCTTTAATTCGTCTTAATCACGTCTCGATTAACTTTGTCATCCTTACTTATTTGAGTGATTATAGAAAAGAAATGAAAAACAACAGCTTGATTGAGTCGCGTAATGCGATTTAAGTTTTGGGAGTTAACGGGAAGAAATGATGGGTTTTTTTAATGAATCAATATTTTCATTATTCTAATATTCCATGTTAAAATCATCAAGAAAAGACATGAAAATATTAAAAGTTCCTGTGAAATAGCAATAAATAATTCTATTTTCTTAGACTTTTATAAATAACCTTTTGCTTTATTAATGGCTATTCTCCCGTGATTGAGTTTAACAAAACACTTCTGGAAAGTCGAGGGGTCTCATCCTACAAAGTAAATCTTCCCTGATAAATCGGTAAGTATATTTTCTCTTTTCAATAGTTCTGTGCTGCCTTTACTCCTGTCAATAAAAATTTTTTTGTTTTTGATGTTGTGTGTTGGAAAAGGAAGCGACAAGTCCGAGTTGAATTATTCTTGGCTTTTAAAGATTATTTATTGTAGTGAGTATTTATAGTGGTTCAGAGGCTTAGCCAGAGGTCAGTCAAAATTTGTGGAGGAGAGTTGAGTCATTTTGGGTAGAAAAGGAAAGCGTGAAAGTAACCCAATCGATACTTAAGACTGATAATATTTTGCCCAATCCTAAGTATCAAATGAGATGCGGCTCTCGTAAAAATCCTCTTTCGATTCCTGTAACCCGAACAAGAAGACGTGACTAGTCCAAAACGTGATCTGTTCGTCTCGACGTTGATAAGTTATACTTTATTAAATTGTTTGTGTGTGTAATTAGCCTCTCCGCGTTTATATCCGCGTTTATAACTGTTCTTTTAAGAACAACAAATATAATCTTTCTTGGTTTGTAACTGTATTTGGTTTGTTTGCAGTAAATATGATGAGTAGCAACGACCCAATGCTGAGTGCAGCTGCTGTAAACAGCACACCGACACCGTTGTCAACACCTACTATCCCTACCTTAACATCTGTAGACCATTTGGCTTCAATGGTGGGTTGCTTGTCATCTGTGCTTGAACAGCAGCAGGTACAAGTACAGGCAGAACAGCTGCAGTTGAGCGAGGTTGTAAAGACTTTGGATAACCTAGGAAGTTTAATGTTTTCCATCAACAACAACCAGCGGTCTCAACAGCAGCAGGGCATAATAAATGCTGCAAAGGCAGCTCTGCCCAACATGCAGGGGTACAATAATGTCACTGATGTGACTCGCCCTATAGCACCATCAACACCATCTGTGTCAGATACGGCTCAGTCCCTGTCACCACCTGCTCCCAGTCAAAGAGATATCTGTGAATGGGTCTATGGCATTCTTGGCAACCATCAATGACGAGAATGTGGACCCAGAGGAGCCTGATGACCATCAGACACTTGATGTGGAACAGGACTACTGGGAGCAAGCCACCCAAGAATATAATATGGGAGATCCCAGTGTTGGGCCAGAAATCGCATCTTCACTGGCCAGTGCAGCAAAAGTATTCTGCCAAAAACCCCCTTCAAGAAGGGAAGCTCAAGGCCAAGTTGGAGGCTGCAAAAATTCCAGCAAATTGCACCTACCTTGTCCCCAAGAGGGTAAACCCAGAAATTTGGGTAAAACTCCCCACTGGCCAGCGGAAGATTGACATCACTATGCAGGAAAATCTACAGAACCAGGCATCAATTATATCCTGCATCCTAAGGGCCTCTTCAGCATTGACTGAATTGAGGCCTGTACTCAAGGAAAAGGGTATCAACATCGACAACGTAATGAGGTTACTCAAAGATGCTGCCGCTTTGAATGGCTACGTTCTCCAATCAACGAATAACCTAAGGAAAGGATCAGAAAACATCTCCCTCCAGCATACATGAAGTTGGCGGAGAATGTAGACGAGTCCTCTTCGTCATTGCTTGGGGACTCCATATGTGAGAGGCTGGAAGCCCTGAAGAAAGAGAACAGCCTGAAGTCACTCTTGGATGACAACAGAGGGTCCTCTAAGAGGAAGAATGAATACACCTCGTCAAACTGGGGCTCCTCTTCAAAAGCCCCGAGGAGGACCAACCAGCAAGGGTACCAGCAAAAAAGATACCAAAGCTCAACCAACCACAAGAACTACAAGCAAAACCACAGCAGCAGTTACCAAGGAGAAAGGAAGAAGAAAAACTAAGCAAACTACCACAGGTAAGAGACCTAAAAATGCTTACAGAATATTTGACTAGTAAAGTCAAAGAATTCCAGGCAGGTTCACTAAAGAGACATCTACACAGCTGGGAGTCTCTGACTTCTGACCAGGAGGTTATTACAACCATTACTGGGTTAAGAATACCTGTGGACAACGTACCTGACAATCTATGTTCTCAATACCCTTTAGGGGTAAAGGAGGAAAACTTCATTGATGAAGAAATAGCAGGACTCTTAGTCAAAGGAGTAAACATGGAGACCTATACTGAGGAAGGAGAGTTTATAGATTATGGCTGTGGCACGTGACGTTGCTAATTTAACTGTTGACGCCTTGAAAGTGGATGGGGTTCAAGACAATGTGACGGATGACTTATCACCAGAAGAGGAAAAAAGATTAATGGGGGAAGATTCTAACAAACCTGCCAATCAACCGTCTACAGTCTTTGTGCCAGCCAATCTGACACAAAAGGAATTTACTTTATATAGAAAGTACTGGTGAAGTACTACCATCATCAAATATATTATCGGAGGAAGCTAGAATTGATGTTGCTGCTCAAAGCTTCTGGGTAATATGTCATGCTAAAATATACTTAACCCAGAAACTTGCTGACGCACATGGAGCAAATGAAAAACAAAAGAAAATAAATTATGCTAAGGGAGTAAATCATGTCGATCAAGGCAGCTTTACACCACTGGTCTTTACTTGCTTTGGAGAATGCACTACATTTTACAACAGACTTGCTGAAATGGTAGCTGAGAAGAGAAACAGTGACATCAACATCGTCAAAAGTTGGATACGTACCCGCCTTAGCTTTAGTCTACTTCAAAGTCAACATTGCAAAATCTGATAATTTGAATTTTATTGCAAACAAATGCAGAATCAAATAAATCACTTCACATCCTGGTCTACTTGTTGAAAATGATTTTTTTGTTGTAATTGAGAAAAAAATGTTGTATATTGATGCAACGCAGTGAACGGTGGCCTGCGTAAAAATAAAGCATTATTGGTAAAGACAAAAAAGGAGGAAGCCCAATCAACAAGTACACAATATTATTTTATGGATCTCCCAATGTATCTACTATCTAAGTCATCAAAGGGTCATTTGTGGCCCATTTTCGGGTGTGTTATTTGTCATTTGCATATTTTTTGGTACCGCTAAATGTAACTCTGTTGATGAATACATGCCTGATTTTGTATCTGAAGTTAAACATTTATAATTTCATGGTTTGCACATCAACAATTGATATGATTTTCGTAGAAAGAATGTATGTGATGTGCCAGCTCGTTTTTGGGTATACTAGTTATTATTCTTGTGAGCGATGTCAAGTAGCTTAGGAATATCACAGCAATCGTATCATTTTCCTAAATCATGAAGCTCCCTTAAAAGAAAGAGTTGCTATAGGAACAAGATAATAACTCTTAGATAATAAGCCTTAACCAAGAGCAGATGGTCACTAATATTCAACAGAGGATTGGATCATTATGTCGCCTATCTTCTTTACTGAAGAGGAAAAGACTTCCTTGATGGAATCAACTGACATCAACCAAGAGCAGGTTGAAAACCTAAAAATTATGTTGCAGTTGTTTGGCCAAACAATTCCCCTATTGGTTCAATCACATAATTCCTGTTCGTATGCGTTGCAGCCATGTTAGGCAGCTCTGTATATTTCGTGTTTTTTGTGTTCATTATTTGTTTCTGATTTATATGTTTTCATGTTGTTTCAGTGATGTTATTAGTTTCTGTTTGTGCTACAGTGTTGTATTATGTTTGCCTTTTGTGTGTTTTATCATTGGTATAATTATGTGCTTCTGATTTAATTGTTTATTTTTGTCCAATGTACTTTGTTTCAATGTTTTATTAGTTTCTGATTTTCTTTGTATAAAAGTGATGATTTGTTATGAGTTGACTTAAAAGAATTCAAGGAAGTTCACTCATCTCCTTTGGGAAGGCCAGCTTTACGAGCTCCCATGCCTACGTTTTGGCCTGTCAAAAGCCCGTTGGATTTTCAAAAACCTTTTAAAGATCCTAATTTCCCTTCTGAGACAATTAAACATAAAGATAATAATATACTTAGACAACATGTTACTCATGTGGCCAGTACCAGAGGAAGAAGTGTTATTACCCAGGGGCACTCTGAAATTTCTGCTTCAAAATTTAGGGTTTCTAATCAACAAAAACGAGTCTGTTTTCAAACCAACTCAATAAACTTTTAAAGATCCCTAATTCCCTTCTGCTTTGCTTCTGCTGTTCAAGCAATTCCCAGGCAAAAAAGCTCCAACTGCTGTTTACGCAGATAACAAAAGAATTTTCCTTTCAACGAACACCTGCAATTCAAATTCATTTATTCAAAGTAAAAAAAAGAAAGAAAAACATTGCAACATTTTATTGACGTCATTTACTCACTTTCTTTCAACGAACGCTTTGAAACAAAAAAAGTTGGGATAGCGTTATTTTATTTATGATGGCAGACTCAAAGTCGTTGACAAACAATCATTTAAATGCATTATTATCGATTAAAATTAACATCTCTTTGTTGCGAAAATTGGTGAAAGACTGCGATAAAATCATCATCGAAAAGGCAGTAAAAAAACATTTTACATTAAAGAACTGGTGATGGAATATTCGAAAAACAGGCAAAGAAAAAAACCCCGATGGGACTAGTGAACAACTACACGGGCCGCCACCTAAAAAATGAGAAAGGTAGAAAGTTTCATGATCATTGATGTCGAGGACGATGGAATAGCAATGAAGATGGAGATAGCAATGACGAGGCAGAGGATACAACAGATTTTGATGAAAGTGAAGAATGGGAAACTGATGAGGAAGATTAACTGATTAACTGACACTGTTGTTTTTTTTACTTTTTATTAGTGATGGAAATTATATGTTCGATAATCTAAAAAGTCATTCTTACTTTTACCTATATTTAAGGTATCTTCGTGAACCATTAGCTACACTCCCAAATATTTTATAGGTGCTAGATTACTAAAAAACATTTAGGTGCCCTATATTTTCGGGCTCTAGCGTCAGATATCGTGTCAATGACAACTTCAACTTCATCAATAGATAACAAAGGAAGAAAAGTGCATGCTAAATTTACTTCAGATCACCTTCAATTGATATGTTAGCAGAAAAGGCTGTTAAAGACGATATCAGATATCAGTGTTAGATTATCGGGAGGTTTTTCATACCTAAGCTGGTTGGAGCAGTATGGAGCACTAAACAGGCACAAATTTCCAATCCCAGATGCATGATGATGACAATATGTCAATACCATCTTCAAATGTTCACAACTGCCATTAACTGTTAAACAGTCGGAATCAAATCTTTTGAAATATAATGGGCGAACAACTTTTAAGAAACAAAAAAGAAAGCTATCTGAACCAATGTATATGTTGCTTTGATGAATAAGCTAAAAGAAAAGCTTAATTCAAAGAAAGATGATGATCATGTTACAGCAATCTACTTGTGACGAAACTGGCATGGAATTATCAAGCTTAAGTAAATTATGAGCTAAACATGAAATTCACAACATTATGTTTACATACATACTTCAGAATGAAAAAAATCAACACGCCAATGCAAAAACTGCTAAGATATGCTTTTGTGATGTTCTTATGAAGTCTGTTTTTAACTGTAGCACGGATGTAGAAAAAAATAGAATATAATGCCAAGAAGAGAAAGGTTGTGCTTTCAGGACAGAAAAAAAATTGACATGACGTTTTCTTCAGTTCTTGGACTTTTGAACAAACAATTATTGGTCGAGATGGGCATAACAGGGTGGCCACTTTTTTTGCCTTACCATTTTCCCTGACTTTTTCCTGACTAACCCTGAGTCATTTTCAGTCATTTTCAATTGTCAGGCCACTGATTTTCCTGTTAACATCATAATAGCTAAGAAAGATTCTTCTAAGAAGTAACACAAGCCTCAAAATTTCCCTGACTTTCCCCTGACTTTCCCAATTTTCTCGTTTTCCCCTGACTTTTCCCTGACTTTTTGGGCTGATTTTCATTTTCCCTGACTTTTCCAGGTTTTCCAGGTTTTCCAGATCGCTGGCCATAAGTAATGCTGAATGCCACCCTAAATGCCTACCAACCTTACATAGCTGTTCCTGCCGACCTATAAGTTTCTGTTATTATCGGCAGGTGGTAAAATTTTACAGGTGGTAAAATCTTTGAATATGAAATAGAAATAAAAGATCAGCTGCTTTTCCGCTAACCAACTAATATCTGGTTTACACTTTAAAAACAATACAAACGTTATACATTTTGATTCAAAATGGAAACTAAACATCCAGTAATTCTATTTAAAAACATTCCACAGAATATTTTTGATGTTTCTCACGACACATTCCTTTGAAACGTAGTTGCTCGATATAGTGGTGTAGTTGCTATTCTTTTCACACCATATGTAGCACCAAAAAATGCTGCTGAGACATTTGTGAGAAAAAATTGAGAAAAAGAACAATTTTAAAGATCATTTTTAACAAAATCTTCAACTCACGCAACAGCTGTGTTAAGATTGTCAGATGAAAATTCAAAGGCTGGCTTAAGCAATTCAATACAATTGAAAATGCAAGCAAATTAGCTACTGGTGCCCCAAAGCAAACCACATTGACTCCCTTTATGCACTGCAAGGTATTGACTTTTTTATATTTTATTTAAGCTACTTGTAGAATACCACTGCTGCTAAAATAGTTAGCGCTGTTAGTAATGGCATTCAAACAAAAAAAACTTGAGATGGAAGTACCTAAGCCAAAACCATGAATGGAAAAGAATAATACTTGATTAAGTTTGCCCATACAGGAACACCTGAGGTTTCCTTGATGTCGTTAGAAAAGTCTGAAGATATCCTGGAATTTTCATGTCTTGAGTTCAAGTAAACAATAAATCGGTATGTGTTCCGATGGTGCAGCCGGAAATTTTGTGCTCTATGAAAAGTTAAAAACTGAAATAGGAGAGGACTATCTCCATACATTGTGTCACAGCAATTGGTAGAGTTAGGAAGTTTGAAAAATTCTTTTAAAAGAAAAATTATAAGAAATTATGCATCGTCTATTCAAATGTGCTAACCTTATATACATCTTATTACAAGGTGATCAATTCTCTTGAAATTCCCATTAAAATACGAACAGCCAACAGGCACAAGAAAGATAGAGCAATAGGGTGCAAATTTAAATTCTTATAATCACAATCTATCCATCTTGATTGGTTTCCTAAATCAACAATGAAATATCACCAGAGAGGCAAACACACAGCACTAGCACAATAATAATAATAATAATAATAATAATAATTGTTTATATTTCAAGTTCCAAATATATTACATTGGCTCTTCTCCTGAAATAGCGTATGAAATTGTGCATGTGTGTTATATAAAAGAACGTGAAAATACAAATTAACACAACATTATTTATCAATATTTTGTTTTATAAAAGTCAATCAGCAATTGTTCTGGTAAGAGCTTTGTCGTGAAGGTATCTCTTGGATTTTCTGATGAAGTTTATAGAATTAATTTCATTACGTATACTGAATGGTAAATCGTTGAATACTTTGCTAGTTACGTCTAGAAATGAGTTCTTGATATTTGACGTCGGCAGTTTAAAATTTCCTGCATTTCGTAGACGTTCATTTGGTTCACGAAACCGATTCTTCAGATGTTCAGGCCAGTGCTCATCGTAGATAAATTTGTATGCTATCTTTGCTGCTGAAAACTCCATTCTTTCTTTGATCGGAAGCCAGTTTAGGTTGACGGTGTTAGAAGTTCTACTATAGTGGTTGGTGACGTAACTTGTTGCTGCATTCTGAAGTTTTTGCAGCCGTTTCTTCAATTCTTCGGACGATTCCATGAATACGATGTTGCAGTAGTCAAGTTTAGTGAAGATCAACATTTCAGCTAAACTTTTCCTCAGGTGGAATGGCGTGAATCTTTTGATTTTTTTTATCATTCTCAGCGTCGAATAACCGCAAGACAACAGCTTATTTATATGATCTTTCCATTGAAGTTTTTCATCAAAGATGACTCCAAGTATTTTCGTCGTCTTCTCTCGTTCTATTGTCCGGTCAAGGTGACTAATGTTATATGTGTTCGGATCACCGAGATTGTGTGCTTTGAACATGGCAGGCGTGGCAAATAACATAGATTTTGTTTTGAGTTGGTTGAAGATCAGGTTGTTCTCTGTTGACCAGCTTGCAAGGGAGTTCAAGTCGTCTTCGAGACTTTGTGCGCAATCTCTAATGTTCTTATGCTTGCAGTGCTGATAGATGTTGGTATCATCTGCATATTGAAGGCACGTACTACGGACGTGGTTGGACATACTGGTTACGTAAAGGTTAAATAACATCGGACCAAGAATGCTTCCCTGTGGTACACCATAGTTGATATCCTTGGTGGTAGACTTAATATCATCAATTTGAACAAATTGCTTACGTCCAGACAGATAACTTTCTATCAGCTTGATCGCAGAGTTGGCGAAGTTGTGTTCCTTAAGTTTGATCAATAACAGCTGATGGTGTACGGTGTCAAAGGCTTTTGAGTAGTCTGCGAGGACCGCTAAGGTGATTTCGCTTCTTTTCATCGACTTCATGATATCGTCTTTCATTCTTAGTAGCAGTGACGTTGTAGAATGACCTTTTCGGAAACCTGACTGCGTGTCCTTGTAGATGTTAAGATTTTCGATGTATTTTGTTGTTTGCCGTAGGATTACCCTCTCGAAGACTTTTGAGAGAATGGGGAGAACAGATATTGGCCGGAAGTCTTGTGGTGCTTGAGGATGTTCTACCTTTGGAATTGGACACACTCGACTGATTTTCCAATTGGATGGGAATACTGACTTGGCGATGCAGTTGTTGATGATGTTAGTGATTGGAGATGCCAGAGAATCTTTGACGGGTTTAATAAACTTGACTGGTATATTATCGTGTCCAGTCGAGCAGTCATTGCGGAGTTGTTGAAGCTCTCTTTCTATATCTTTAGTAGTAACAGGATTGATTTTGAAAGCGTTGTTTTGGTCGGGAGTATTCAGATGATCTATTGGTACTTCTTTTACGGTGGATATTGATTCGGCAAGGGCGGTGTAATAATCATTGAGTGCTTCTGGATCGAACTTTATTTTTTTTGGACTGGGTGACAGTATCCGATGGATTGTTTGCCAAACTTCTTTCGGTTTCTTTGACGAAAGAGCTGCTTTTGTAAAGTTACTTTTTGCTGATTTGATTACTTGTTTCAGTTTATTTCGAGCTGCTCTGAAATTCGTCCATGCCTCTTCTTCTTGTGTGCGATGGGCGACATCACGAAGTGTGTCTCTTTCGTTTTGGAGTAGAGTTATTTCTGGGTTTTTCATCCAGGGAGCAGGAGGGCGAGTAATCTTTGTGCGCTTAAGTGGAGCATGTTCATCGATACATGTGGTGATGAGATCATTCAGGACTGATATTTGATCTTCAGGATCATCAAAAGCATAGATCAGGTTCAGAGGCAGACGACTGAAATCAGTAATGTAGTCATGTAAATTGAAGTTCTTTTCATTGCGTATATATTTGTATCTTTTTTCGTATCGCTCTTTCCGTATGTTGGCTGTAATAAACGGTGCATCATGGTCGCTTATTGTGTCAGCAGGGAGGACACCATGCCGAGATACTTTTGATGGAAAGTTTGTCAAAATATGATCAATAAGTGATTTCCCCTCTCTTGTCGGTTCAGAGATGTGCTGCGTCAGGTTGTAACTCTGTAGGATATCAAGATATGTTGTGGTTGATTGTAACTGCTGTTGCTGAGGTTTTAGCAGGTTGATGTTGAAGTCACCGGTGATAATCAGAAGCCCTAACCATTTTGTATGAACTTGCGCAATGGTACGATCAAATTTTTCTAGCCAGATTCTTTTTTCCTCCTCAACTGAACTTGGTTGGTAAAACGTACCAAGGAGAAAGGAACTGTTCTTGTTTTTTCCAGCAACTTCTATCCATAGGTGTTCTAGGTTGGAATCGATGTTATTGAGATCGTTGCGAACTTTGAATTTGATATGATTTTTGACAAAAATTCCGACGCCACCACCTCGCCTTTCACCCCGATTTTTGTAGGTGAGTTGATAATCTGGTATTTGAACGTACTTTAGGAGATTGTCATCATTTCTTAGCCAGGTTTCGGATAAGGAAATAATGTCAAAATTGTGAGTGTTCATGAATATTTGAAATTCATCAAAAGTTGAGCAAATAGATCGAGTATTGAGATGAGCTACATACCAGTGGTTGAGATTGATTTGATGATCATATTGGCCATTAATCTGTAACTGTTCTGTTAGAGGGGTATCAGATTTTGTGTTGTATCATTCTTGCCCTTTAGCAGTCTTCTCCTTTTGACGAGTGCGATCACACGCGCACGCGCTATCACACGCGTAAAAAGTCCTAGGCGTACATTTGATTGCATGCGCCGATTTGTCATCACCGTGTGAAAAAATCCTTTGTTCGTGGGCATAGCGTATGATTTTAACGAGTCAAGAAATGCCGCGGAATTTATTACAGTCACCCGGTTTCTATTTAGAAATGATTTCCAGAGTGCAATATTTTTTCTCATACATTTTTCTTCAACGTCACGTGCCCTATTGTTCGACTTGCGAAGACATGCCATGTTCGATCGAACGAAAATTGTTAAGTCTGCTAGTCATTTCATTCAATAAGTTTTTGCTGAAATGGCAATCTGAATATCAAGTGCGACGACTCTATTTGGTCCGATTACGAGCGAGCAGATCTTATCGAGCGTGCAGTTGATATTCATTTGCAGAAAAAGAGGAAACTTCAACTCGACGATAATGAATGTCAACGTAAGAAGATCGCCGTTGACGAAAATGACAGAACAGGACCAACAGATGAAAATAGTGATGAGTCAAATAACAAATATGAATAAGTGATGATGAGAGCCAGAGTGATAATGAGATGGACATGTTTTAGTTGTAAAAGTTATGAAGAAGTTTTAAAAAGTAACAAGAGCCAGATGGCGCAAAACGGTAGCAGCAAGTTTACTTTTCACACAAACGCTTTCGAAATTTTACTTTAAGTATCTCACTGGTGGAAAACAGGCATTAATGATAAATTTGATGAAAATAATTAATAGGTGTAATTAGGGTCTAATCATAAAACAACAGCAATAATTTATTTAAAAACAAAAGAATTATACATGCGTGAGCTGTGTAACATATGTTTTTTTTATAAGAATTTTTTTTCATAAGAGCTTATGTAGAAAAAAGTTTGTTTATAATAATAATTTCTGATGAAACCAAAATTGAATTCCAACAAATAACTGCCTTTTTTTGAACTAGATCTTTGAAAGCCGTAATACACAAACACAGTGTAGTAGCTAACAAACGAGGTAATAAGAAATTTTGAACTGATAAGCTTTACTAACAAGAAAAGCAACATATCAAGTATTTTCAGTTAGAATTCTAATTTCGTGGATTAAGTTATAAAATATCAGGTCATGTACTTTTAAAATAAAAGGTAATCTACTTTTAAATGTTTGATATGAAAAGGCTTCCAAATTACGAAGGCTGCGTTCCTTCATCAGAATTTACATTGCGTTTTTGGTAGAGTCCCGCAGACTCTAAATCGCAGACTAATTGCCATTTTGGCCGGAGGAGGAGGAGGAGGAGTAATAGGAGTAGGAGTCCACGGGTGTTTTAATACGGTATTCGCTTTCGCTGCTACCGTAATAAAGAAAAAAAAAGGTTTTCCTAAACGTATCGTGCCAATTTTTCTCCTCATTATATTACGAATTAAGAACATACTTTTATTAAGTTATCCTATCTCACTTTCCGAGTTATAAATCACTCTATCCTTTCGTTTCTTAATAATCCTTAGAAACAAACAAAGAATATTGCGCAATGATATTACTTATTCGTTTTCAAAGTTATTAAAAGGAGGTATATTTTCCAATCACGTAAAATATCAGATCGCACTGGTACGAATCGCACGCGTAGGAAATTTTACGAGTGCATTTTACCGCACGCATGGTATTTTTAAAAGGAGAAGACTGCTTTAGTGCCTTATAGATGTCTCCCTTACTTTCTTATTTTGTTTTATTCAATATAAGTACTTTGAGTAGTCTTTTATTAGTTATGATTAGAAACAAAGTTACGAGAAAGAGCAATTAAGAGCAATTAATAGCATCCACGACTTTTTCCAGGTGGAAATATAAATACTAAATACTACTAAATCATTAATTCAAATTTCCAACCTTGGCAAACTATTGAGCCAACCCGAGCTGTCAAAAATATGAATGCAGATTGGTCAATCCTGAGCAGACAGGATCTTCTTTCGATTATTTTCATTTGTTTTCTGAGCATAATTCAAGCACAGACAAACACAGACGAGAACACACTGCTAATGAAAACAACCTTTTTACGTTTTATGTTTAATGGAAGTTAACTAAAATTTCAACAAAAATGTCAAGCTTTCTATACAAAAGCCACATTGCCAAATAAATTCAGTTTGGTAATATCTTAAGATTGATTAGCGACAAATCATGTTGAATCTCGAATTTTTCCTTTAATCTACCAGAATAATAATGTATGTAATTTATAATGAAGTTTTCCGAAACATTCCAATACAATTAAAAACAATTAACACTTCCATAGACTTTCGAGAATAAGAACAGTGTTAGACATCAAAAGGTATCCATCTCACCACAACATCTTCTTAACAATGAACTGCTTCAAAGCTATAATTTTATCATGATCGAAAACGTTCAAGGAATTCTTGATACAGCTTCTTTTCAGAAGAAGTTGCAGGAAGATGATGGCCTAAAATAAATAAAGATAGTAAAAGAAAGTAACATGCAGGGTTCCAGGACCTTCTATAAAATAGCATGAGATAGGAATTTCAAAACCATATTGTTGTTTATAAATTAGAATCATAAAAATATGCAAAATGTGGCTGCAAATTGAGGAAAAAATGGAAGTATTGGTGTCAATTTGCATTCTTTCTAGTAGTCACTTCCTAAAGTTTACTTTACCTTTACAAATTCAAACAAAACCTTTTTGTGTCATAACCTATCTCATATACGATAACGTTTTCAATATTATAGATATTGCCTGTTTTTCTTTAACTACATCATTGAACTACTTTATTGTGACAAAAGAAAAGAATATTTAATCATGTAGTTGCCTTCTTCATTGAACTTGTGTGATATTATATTCTTGAATCAAAGAATAAGCTGAAATTGAGTTTGTCGGAGAACTCAAAATTTACAAATGGCAGTGAACAACTTAAGTTGGTTTAGTCTGAAATGCTGTCATTTTGGCCTAAACTAAGTCTTGGAAACACTCAAAGTTGTGTCAATAATTAAAATACTCACCTCCTGCATGATTGATGACTTTGCAATCCACAAATAATTCCTGCAGTTGTAAACTCATTTCTAAGAAAATAATTATATTATCACTATTATTAATGAAAACCCACACATATCCATTAACGAAAATTGCATCCGAAAACATGTTACCTTTCGGAATAACTTTATCAGAGTCGCCATATACGTGTAATGAAGGACATGTTATTTTCTTCTCATAATATTTTTCATGTATGGTTGAACGAGATTTGAAACCAGCACAAATAATAGCAAATTTGATATTGTATGGAAAATCTTAAGTGAAAATCAAGAGAAATCTTCAGACCATCAGACAATTGTTTATTTCAGATGGTCCGGTGAAAAGCTACAGCTAAAGGAAAATAGTATTCTACAGTCATCATAGTAACATTTATCTTGCTTTCTTCTTTTTTTAGCGACTCCTTCTTTTTTAGTGAAAGTCCAAAGTTGAAAAACAAAGAAGATGGATAAGTCCATAAAGGAAGTCTGAAAATGAGGGGCACTTCTCAATTTATCTTCCCTAGAGGTAGTTAATCCATAATGTGAAGGCAATCAGGGTCTAATCTAGAATGGAAGGGTAGAGTCCAGCGGAAGGGAAAAGGGCACACTATGAACATCCAAAGGGCACTTTTTCTTAGGAAAAGGGCAACCTGAGCTTTATTTTGGTGGGTTAAACCTGTGTCCCCCTATACAAGAGTGATTTTAGCAGTTTTTAAAGCGAAATAACTTTTGAACAAAAAAAAAACATAGAGGGCAGCGTCAGATCAATGGACGCTCTTTTGGCCAAGATTAGACCCTGGCAATTTAACGATACTTGTAATGAGACAATTGCAAGAGCTGCAATCTAAGAAATCTTTGCCTAATTCCAAATCCTCCAAAGATGAAAATTTAGCATCATTCATACAATGACTTACTCTCTGTTCCTTGCAGGGAGCAAATATGAGCTGCCATGGTGGCTCCTTGACTGAATCCTAAAATACCTGAGGTTAACAAAAGAATGATAACTCCACACAGGTGAAGAACTACAATTAATCTGTAATATGTTTATTAGAATTTACAAGCTTTCGGAGGTTAAAGTTATTGGACTGAAGGTGAGTCTCTGAATACTGCGACAAACCTATTCTTATTAATAGGAACATCCAAACTGGCATTTTCCTTCTCCTTGTTCACTTTTATAGCTGCAGTTCAGTATTGAACTCTGGCCTAGCCAAGGTAGTTAAGATTAGAGGCTAACCTTCTATTCTACTACAGCGCACGCCATCTTTTAAGTCAGTGCAGATGGCTTTGAAAGATTTTTGCTTTTTTCTGCTAGCTTTTAAAATGATTCAATAGATGAAATATTAAATGATGGAAATAAATCATTTTATTTCTTAAAAGTTGTAAAACCTTTTGAATGAACGTGTAAAAAACAGAAAAAACATTGATATTGATGATGTTTTGTTTTTGTTGATAACAATTTGTTATGATGATTTTAGTAATTAAATGCTTGGAACAACAAACCATTGAGGCTGTGATTTCAGTGCAAAGGTGAAAATTCTTGAAAGAATCTGGTTGAGTGCGCTTCCCTGGATAGTTGTTTAATCTAACAACACAAACATAGTTTACTATGAATGAAGTCTATGGTCATGTAACTGTTTATCATATTGTATTTTGCAAAATTTAATATATGTTACTGTCAATTTTCCTTACAAACAACAAACCTAAATCAAAACACAATCCAACATAACATTCTGTAAATTAAATCAGAACACAAACTTCCGGTTTCAGCTTTGTAGTGATTTGGTTATGGATGTGTATTTTCACTACCAAAATCTGGGGTTTTTTTCCGTTTGGGATTTACAAAGGTCATTTTTATCACATAATAAACAATGAGTGTGAACACATTTTTTTGAACAGAAGTGTTTATTCTGATACTTGAATTTGGTTTTATAAACTGTTATTTTAAGCCCAGCTCTTCTTTGAAAATAACTCTTCTGTCCTAATTTGAAATGCTACAGTAGTAGTTAGTAGAGATTTTGATTGCGAATGACAGTTATTTGCTTATAATGTCTACTGCAAATAGCTATTGAAAATGTTTATGCAGGCATATAGTTTGATAATAAACAGAAATACAATAAGTTTTTATTGAGAATTTTACTTATATACATTTTATTTACAATTCCACTGTAGCTATTAAAATTAGGTTTAACAATTTTCTTTTCTTTTGTACAGTAAAACCACCTGTATACAAATTTGATAATATAATGTTTTAAGATAGTTTTATCCAGTTACAAAAAGCAAGTGTTCTGTTGAATTACATTGTTTACCATGATTTTATGGTAAGCTTCTGCAACAATAAAGATCATACATTTGTTATGATGAAATTCTTTTACACATTGATGATATATGCAATTGTTTAAGGGAAATATTAGTTCTTAGGTCTTATAACTTTTAGCTAAGTGTCCATATAGTAACCTCTCACTTTTCAGCTCCTTGTATTATTAAGAAAAACCTTATCATTTGACCATGAACATCTTCATTTCATAATAAGTACAAAATAAGTTTTTTTGTGGTATTAAATTCAATTCCACCCTGATTAGTAAGGACAACATTTTTATATGAGTATCAGGTTGATGGTAGTTATACTGTAATTTTTAATCATACATTTTTCTCATGGTTATCAATGTACACACTATAATTGGCAAAAATTTCGCAACTTTGGGGAAATATATAGTAGTCACATTTTTGCAAATCTTGTTTTGAATTAATGTGATACTTTTTGATTAATTTTCTTTGATTATTTATTTTTTCACACCTTAGTTTATGTCTCTTGACATTTCCTTTTATTTTATCTATAATTGACTCAACATTGTACAAAAACTTTTATATACATGATCATGGAGGTTGAACCACGGAAAGCTTGTAAATTTTCATTGCAGATAATGCTCTTCTTGAAGTACTTTCCACAAGCTTCACTATGAATGTGATCACACAGGTAAATTGATACCAAAACAACAAACAATGTATCATTTTATATAAAAATGCTTCTTACCATCAAATGGACCCTAAAATCAAAACAGGACTCATTAGTAATGGCTATTTAAAATGTGAATCAATATCAAGAAAGTGTATTCAAAATATGCACAATAAAAAAATTCTTTCGACAAACCTGTTTCTCAAATGTATCTTTTATCAACTTCAATGATTCTTCATGGCCAAATTCAGAGGATGACACTTCTGTTGCATTAAAAGAATATTTCTCTTCCTCGTGGCTTGAAAACCACCAACCAAACTCTTCTTGATTTTCTAAAATTGCAAATTTAAAATAATGCACTGAAAATCTGATGATAGAATTCCCTAGTGTCTCTTCGAGTAGGTATAACTTAACAATGTCATTTTAAGTCATCTAACAAGTGGCCTAATCGACCTTGCACAAACCACTTTAGTAATTACAAAATTATGTGGACACAAATAAATTTTTAGTATTAGAAAAGATATTTACCTGCACTAGCACTGTCTTCACTATCTCTGTTTATTTTGTTGGGTGCAGTGATATATACTATTTTCAAAAGAGAAAGACAGACAAAATCTAATAGTGTATGTAAAGATTTAATGGTACATTTTTCCATTGCAAAAAGGGCTCACCCAAGTCCAAATACTTCTTTAGGCCTTTCCGAAAAGAACCAGTTTTTTCCCGAGAAATTTTTGCATTTTGCCTAGAAAATACATTTTACAGTTATAATTAAAGACAATGAACAATTGTTAACAGAATTGAGGCTCACAGTATGCTGATCTCAGCAGTAAAAATCTTTCATTAGAACACTAAGATATGAAAGTCATCTGAATGAAACCTGGTCGCTAATGTTTGGAAGCGGATATCTCGGGATTGGCATGGCATTACACGCAAGTGTGGCTTCATACACAACCAAAAAATTGAACAAAAAAACGTCACTCTCTAAATAAAAGTGGGTTGCACACTTCATGATAATTTTGTTGCTTAGTAATATTTAGTCATTATGCATAACGATATGTTGTATCATTGTTATAAAGTAACAATATTTTTTTTGTAATAACGTTACTTTATAACGTTTTATCGTTATCTATATATTAATAGCCGATTCTCTGTCTGTCTGTCTGTCTGTCTGTCTGTTTGTTTGTAAGTCACGCAAAATGGTAGATTGAGTTGTGAGCGAAATTATTTCTTTTTTTGTGTGCGACGTGAGTTCGAAACAAATACATTGCAACTCCAATCAAACGTGACTTTTTTGGCTGATGAACTAATAGGAATAACGTTTTGTTTTTATTATTATTGTTAGTTTTATATTCCATGTTGACTTGGCTTTGAAAACAATACATCAACTAAATACAAAGAAACTAACTGATTAAACGTTTTGGACATAAAGCAGCAGTGGCAGAACGTGGCAGAGCATGTGCGGTTTACCAGTGTATCCTAACGTATCCTTGCCTGACTGCCTGAGACGGGTGAACATTTTTCCGAGCAATCAAAATGTTTAAAAACAACCGATAGGTAAAAAAAGAGTATCATGATACAAAATATTTTTTTTTGCTTTTGTCATAATAGTTGTCTTAATTTGTTTTAATCGATTTGTTTTAATCTATTTTAATCAGATCGAACGTTTTTTTTATTCACTTTATTCATTTAGCACGTGCCTTTTTTTCTCTCCTCCCGTGTGATCTTTTTAAGAAGAGAAACCATTTCCCCCTTACGTTTGATAGCACCCATGTTAGAGCGCGTAACTTTTTTAAAACAAAAGTCAATAACAAGTTGAAGTTTTCTCTCTATACGTTTTGAGTGTATTGTTACACTGATAAAAGATTGCTTTTACCAGAGGTTGTGACTTCGAATCTGCTTCTGGTTGAACACAAATTGTACGAGCCGTTTATAAGGAAATTTGACGTTTATTGATACAGTGATACAGAGCAGGTGGACATGGGCGGCAAGCGACGCCGCCTTGGCGGCTAGTGCATAATGATAACTATAACCATAATAACCATATAACGTTACAACATAACGATAAAACAATAACGATAAAAAGATAAAAACGATATACGGTTATGAAAACGGTTTCTTGTAGTTCTCACAAAAGTAATTACCATGAAATTTCTTTCAGATTTTTCAGATTACAGCCACTTCGATATAAACTTAATAAAAACGAGGACACTGCCCCTCCATTTCCAAAGTAAATGATGAATTCATGGTCCGGTAAATTTAATAGTTGTTTTTCAGGAATTGCCTTACAGTTCTAACTCTCTCTCTGGTAGCTGTGAAGGTGTGTTTTGAATCTCAGGGAACGATGTATTATCTTTTATTTCCAATGCTTAGGGATCGTCTCCAAAATATCGATTAAAATTCGCTTAATTTTTTCGCTTATGATTTTTTTTATTTAGCGATTGTAAGCGAATATTATGTGAATCAAATCGTCAGAATATAAGCGATTAAGTTTAGCCAATTTTTCTATAAGCGAATGTTAATCGATTTGCGTAAGCGATTTTAAGCGAATTGATTGATTTTGAAAAATACTTTGTTTTGAAATTATTTCGTTTTATGCATGTATTTCTTTTATTTTTCAGATGTTTCAGATTCAACTGGCAAACAGATATAGCTTCTTCGAATTTGCCTATAGTATTTTGTTTTTATTTTAGTTTTCATTTTACCGACAAAATTTTTTCCGCTTTTTGAAAATCTATCTTTGGATCTGAAAAACACAGAAACAGTATTGATAAAACAAATTTATTATACGAAGCTTTTCGTAAGTTACTTTTTACATCTTCAGGTATTATAATTCTTAAAAGCTAAAAATACAAATTATATACACTGTTATTTACATTTAAAAGCCATCTTGGGGGTTTACGTAATGCCATTTTTAAACAGATTTAAGAAACGTATGTCTAATTGGTCATTTATAATAGGTTTGTATCTTCTTATAAAAAATGCCTCAATTATCTTTCTTCTTTGATTGTTTAATGGAGCTTGGCAAAGTATTTTCCAATTAAAGCTATGTCCCGGGTTGTCGATTAAATGCTTAGCGGGCTCTGAACTGCCCTTAGGATGCGCATGCTCCGACCATCTAACTTCCACGTTTCGTTTAGTTTCGCCTATATAACAATCTCCGCAGCTACATTCTCCTTCGTAAATTACACAATTTTTGTGAACTACTCTGTCTTTCAGTGGAAAAAGACTTCTGATTTTTCTAGTGTTCCAAAAAATGCGTATGTTTAGTTTCTGATGTGTTATTAATTCTAAGTGGTTGGTGAAGTCTCTAATTGAATCCTCATTCCTATGGCAATATGGTAATTGAATTGATATTGTTCGTTTCTCTTCCTGAAACAGCCAATGCGGGATAATAAACTCTTCTTCTTGTGCGTTAAAAGACTTAAACACAGAATTTATGAATCTGCTGGGGTATCCTGCGTGTCTGAACTTTTTGTAAATTCTCTTCTTTTCTTCTTCGAAAAATGAACTGATCCTATGAGCTCGATGTAGTTCACCATTGATAACATTTCTCTTGTATTTCTTGGGCACTTGGGAATTCCAATGAAATGGTAATTTTGTGCTCTTTGGGTACACCATAAATTCTAAGTGATTATCGTTGTAGATAATTTTTGAGTCGAGAAATTTCTCTGGACGAATTTCAATCGTTAATTTTATGTTAGGGTGATAAGAATTTAATTGATCGAATAAAAGATCTGGAGTATCCTTCTAGATGGTCGGAGCATGCGCATCCTAAGGGCAGTTCAGAGCCCGCTAAGCATTTAATCGACAACCCGGGACATAGCTTTAATTGGAAAATACTTTGCCAAGCTCCATTAAACAATCAAAGAAGAAAGATAATTGAGGCATTTTTTATAAGAAGATACAAACCTATTATAAATGACCAATTAGACATACGTTTCTTAAATCTGTTTAAAAATGGCATTACGTAAACCCCCAAGATGGCTTTTAAATGTAAATAACAGTGTATATAATTTGTATTTTTAGCTTTTAAGAATTATAATACCTGAAGATGTAAAAAGTAACTTACGAAAAGCTTCGTATAATAAATTTGTTTTATCAATACTGTTTCTGTGTTTTTCACTACCAAACTATGGCTTCCTTATTTATATCTTTGGATCGTGATCGTGATTGATCAGTGGACAAGAAAGCTAAATCATGACATCACCCAAGCCAATGTTTTCACCACTCAAAGACGAAACTTTTCAGATCTTGCTCGCGATGCTCATTAAAGGCGGATTTTCATAGCCGTAAACAATCAAACAAAACTTTTCATTTCGCTGGAAAGTTTATTAAAAAGTGCCTACAGTAAATGCTCTAATAAACGCCCACATACAAACACCCCCTTTTAAACATGCAAAAGCTGATTAAGCGCCCAGTCTCTAAGTAACTCGTACATCCAACAAGCGCCCTCCACCCTCCCTATCTCAATAAAAGGGGCGTTGATTGAAATTTTTCTGCTGAAGTCATTTCTGATATCCAGTACCGAGAACAAAAAAGATATGAATTATACGACCACTGTTCACTGTCTCTTTTAAACACTCACATCTAACTAGTACCTCAAGGAACCAATCTCAAGAAAGATTATATTCTAGATAAAATATCAATATATAATAACAATATAATTAATAACTTCATAATTAATTGATAATAGTAATACACATTTTTTTTTATAAGCAACCTCGATTTTGGCCTCAGGGCTGGAGTTTTTAAGAATCCAGGGCTAAAGTTGCTTGTAAGGTTGCTTAAAAATTTTTCAAGTAATAAAGTGAAGAAAAACACATTTGAACTATTTTACGCAGTATTATTATAACTATTTCTATCAAAGAGTAAGAAAAATTTTTGATTTTGTAGATTAAAAAAAGTTGTTATGAAGATTTCAGGGCTTAGGGTTGCTAAGCAAGTTGCTTATTTCTTTGGCCATTTTGAGGGCTGAGCTCTTAGCAACTTGATTGCTTATAAAAAAAATGTGTCAATAATAAATAAACTCTAGATAAAATATCAATATATAATATATATACATATATAATAACAATCATCTACAGATGCAATAGGAAGTAATATAATACAATATAATATAAAGACAATATAAAGAAGCCTTTATGAAGGAACCAATCTCAAGAAAGATTATATTCTAGATAAAATATCAATACACAGTGGCAAATCCAGAAGTTTTTTGAACCAAAAATTCAAGTTAAAGGGCTTTTAAGGCTTTGCTGATTTAAAGTTATTTAAAGTGTACTGTTAAAAGTTATTTTACGAACTTATACAGAGATAATTACCCTAGCAGCGGTTGGGAGAAAATAAAAGGGAATTGATATCAAACATTAACTCTCTTTCATCTCTCTTGCAGTTCTGAAAAATTGATACAATGCCAAGAAGAAAAGGAAGTAAAAATAGAGAGATGAGCACATTGTTTATTTTTGCTTTCATGTGTTGTCACTAAGTATATAAGTATATATATCAGTATATAAGAAAACGCTATGCCCAAAAAACTTCTGGATTTGGCACTGATATATAACAACAGTAAAATTAATAATAAATTAATAATTAATTAATAATAATAAATAATAAATAAATTATAGATAAAATATCAATATATAATCAATATATAATATACTTCTAATAACAATGACCTTGTGTCAATAGTATAGCTGAAAGGAAGTACAATTTAAAGAAGCCTTTATGCAAAAACCAATGCCTCAAAAGTTATACAACACTCATATTTCAATATCATAATACAAAAATGGTAGATCTTCAAAGCAGACAAACTGATATTTGATGACAGACATCAAAGTAAAACACTTATGTATTTCCTTTCAGCTGTTTTCTTGCTGCACGGGTTTTAGAATTCACAACTTCTGCCAAGTTTAACGAAGCTATTCTATTCCCATATCTTTTATGGGCACGTTGCATAATCCTATGCTATCGATTTGGTGAAAGTTGCTGGCTTTTTATGATAGAATGTTTGTATTTTCTTTCACCAGCATTGAACGAACTGACTGCAAGTTCCTGAGGAGTGAATTCTTTTGAAAGTTCTTTTTTTATGAATGAAACACACTCATCACGATTACGTCTTTTTACAACAAAAGGTTTACTGCTTCCATAATTCACACCACCATTTGACACCACACAACAATCAGTATCATCAACAGGAACATTTTCTGCACAACCACTACTACAAACATTTACTTCATCTTTACCTGGAACTTCACTACCAACACTCATAAGACCTTCAAAATCAACTTCAGAACCTTGACAAACATTAACATTTTCTGCACAACCACTAGTACAAACATTTACTTCATCTTTACCTGGAACTTCACTACCAACACTCATAAGACCTTCAAAATCAACTTCAGAACCTTGACAAACATTAACATTATTTTCACTAACACCTACTTTCACTAACACCTACATTATTTTTACCAACACCTACATTTCCACAAACAACTTTACTACCATCACAAATACCTATACTACTACTACCTTTAACCCCATTTAAGACACTACTACAACCTTCTTCTTCAGCGGAAACAACATCAAAATTACCATTATTACCATTATTACCATTATCAAAATTACCATTACTATTTTTGTTAACATCATTTCGGATAAGCTCCCTTTTTTTCTTTTTCGAATACACGTGGTTCTCCAGCTTTTCAACTTTCTCACTTATCTGCTGGATCATGAAATTATTTTTTGCAACCAATGTAAAAATATTGCTGCAGGATTGAGCAATGAAGGCAATATTTTCCTCCACTTTGCTTGGCTCGAAGACAGGTTTAGATGATATTAATTTGTTCAAAATGTCAATGTTAGAGTTGTCTTTGTTTGCGGCCTCCACTACTTTTTCATTTATTTCACCAATCATATTAGAAGAGGAAAGCAACATTGTAAAGTCATGATGACTGCTGATGCTGTTGTTGACCGATGGTACTGAGTCATTAATTACATTTTCGACATATTCTTTACTTATTATTTCTTCATCATTAGAACTGCTGCAAAAGGATAAATGGGCACCCTCATCTTGTATTGGGAGCTCTTGTGATGTTTCTAACGCATCAGCTTCTTTCAGATACTCGTAGAGCACCACAACACCATCCTGGGTTAAAACCTAATAAACAGAGAAGTAAAAAACATGTAATATATTTCAATACCCAACATGAATTCCCTGTGAATTAGAGGGGATTGCCTTTAAAATATCGGAGTGTATGCACGAAGTAAAACATAAACAAAGAAAAAAAGGTTCAACTTATCTCGTTTGTTTGCTTTCATGTACTGACAGATGCATGGCATGAGGGTTCAAGCTGCCATTTTTGGAGTGTATGCAATAGAATCTCCCCCGTTGTTTATTTGTAAACGAAACCACTTAGATCTCGGGCGCCAAAAATGGCAGGGCGGGAAACTGGCGAGTTAAGGGAGTTGATGAAAGTCCTTACCTGGCAATTAAATGGATCGTTTACATCAACTATAAAATTCTTCTTTCTTCCCGTGTCAATTACTTCGTCTCCACCTTCTAATTTTCCGGGACATTTCCTCAGTGGAAAATTATTGCTGTCGATCGCATTTCGTCTTATCATTGACCTTCGTTCCACAGGTGCACGGACTTGATGTTCGGGTAACCAAGAATTAAAATTTTTTCCATAGCCTACCCATTTGATTTGATACTGTTTTTTTTTTATGTCAACATCTGAAATTGAGCCTGGAGCCCACCAATTAAAAACAGGATCTATAGCTTGGCAACGAGCCTTAATTTTCAAATCCATGATGGAGCCAGTGACTTTTTCCTTGGTAATGACCAAATGTTTATATTTGGATTATCTGAGTTATTTTTATTAATAAAAAGGATCCCCCGCAGAACAAAAGCAAATGATTGGCTACTATATATATATAAAATTCGAATTTTTATTCGAAGGTAGTCACGTTTCTGAAAATCTAATTAAGCGATTTTGAATCAAATTTTAGCGAATATTTAAGCGATTTGATCAAATGGGCCCGGGGATGAAGTTGGTAGCAGCTCATCTTAATCAGTCTTACATGAGATGCCCTCTGAAATTCTTGGGTCGGCCATTATGATTTGCCACCAACAATCCATTTAGTGAGATGAGCCCAGCTACGTTCAATTGGGTTAAATCTAGAGTGGCCTGGAGCATAGCACTGTATCACCAATACATCAAGTTTCAAGATTTCCCAAAGCCTAGCAAATGCCATCAAATTTGGAACTCCTCTGACAGACCAATCAGGCCCACCATCAGCAACCATAACAACATTATATGTGACATGTTCCTTTTGAATATCTGCAATGAAGTTCTTTAAAAAATTGGTGTGCATGACACTGGTACTTTCTATTGTACGTGACGGATAAACTTGTACATGCAGTGGACCAGACCTAGGCCAGATGACTTTTGCTCTGTTAATGTTGTCACAGGTAATAAGTTTTGACTTTCCAAATATATCTTTGTCTGTGGTCAATGATAAGGAGCGCTTCCTTCTTGTTGATACTGACTTATTTGGTTTTATTGGCGACAAACTTCTTGAACGCTTGATCTTAATGACTCTCCATTGATAGCCAGCTGGTACCAATTTCGTATTTCTATATGGAAAGTCATGGTCATTATAGTTAGGGCCATCACCAATAGTAAAAAAGCGGCGTATCTGACTTCTTCGGCTAGTAGCTGGATTTCCTACGTCAACTTTATTTTTGTTGTCAACGGACAAAAGTACTGTGCTCTCTGAACATAAAGAAGCCAATTGATTAACCAAACTGACCTAAAAATAAATTGATGTAATGTATTATTCTTTTTTTATTTTAGTTTGGTTGTTGAATCATGAAGTACCACTAATTTTTGTTTAAGTACTCAGCTTATTTCAATTGATGTGCATACTCAAGACACTTAGACTTTTAAATGTGGCCTCACTGATATAACATGAAAGTATATTATAAATGAAGAGCTTAGAATATAAATACTGTAACTTTAAGGCGTGAGTAAGGGAAATTTAGCGTTTTTCTGTTAAAGTGAACATATGGTCAACCTCTACAAGCGAAAACGTTAATTGTCAAATGTTTCCACATTCCTAAAAGCTACTGGTCGTTAATAAGCAATAAATTTATGAAAAACAGACAAAGTTATCTATACCGATAAATTTAAATTGATTAATAAATGAAATTTTATGCAAACTGAAAAATCATAACAAAACCATTTCTAAAATAAAGGATTAGTGAAAAAAAAGAAAAAGCAAAATTTTCATGAAAGTTTCCCTTACTCACGCCTTAAAGAAATAAGAAACAATTAAATAATACCTGAGCGCAAGTGTAGTGAAAATCAGGGTGCTTTTTCTTTTCACCAGTATTTCTTTTAGGTGGGACTCGAGCTTTAACCAGACCTTTAAACCTCTTGCTTGCTGTTGTATTCTTTCTATTTGGCAACATGAGGCGATGTATTGTATTTCGGCTGACTTTGACTCCCAATTTTTCTTTAACATGGTTTGATATTTCCTTCAATGTCACGCCATTTGTGTACATTACGCTATCCCGTCGGCGCAGATGGGCTTCTGGGGCACTCTGTTCAATAAACTGCTGTACTGTAGCAACAATACCAGGTTGTATGTCCACCAAACTTGGTCTCCCACGTTTCTTCACTGAAATACGATTTATGAAAACATCATTAGTTATTGTATATTATAATTGTATATAAAATTTTGAAGGGAAAAAATTCGGACCAATGTGTGACATGTCATAAATATATAGATATGTATATTACCTTTTGAAGTTGAACTATTGCATATGTTCGCTGGCCCTATTTCATCATCACTGCTTTCAAACAGCCAATCAAGGTCGCTGTAGTCACTGTCACTCTGAAATAATATTGAGACTGATGGCTAAAAACTTGATGAAAAACCTGGCGGGGCGGGCATTGCTTTCTCTTTCCCAGAAAATCTCACTATGTACTACCTCTAGAATGTGAGGTACTCTTGGGCAGCTAATTGTAGGGGCGGGGTGTTATAGCAGGGAAGGGTCGATACTTCAAGAATATTTCACTGTATATGCATCTACCGGTTTCAAACCAGCTAATCTTTACGGTCAAAACCTTGTTAAATTTGTTTGGGAGGGTGAGGTTTTGGCCAAGTGATGTCTCGTTCTTCCAAACGCTTTTAACAGAGTTTTCACTGAGAAGTTTGCTGGTTTGAAACCGGTAGATGCATACACTCTTCATAAATGGGAGGGGTGTTAATAAATGGAAATGGGTGGGATTTTGGATAAGTCATAAGTGGGAGGGGGGGGATTATTTTTTTTATTAATTTTTCACAAATAAATCGTTTTTTGTTGTTAGCGGAGAAGCGATCATTTTCAGCTGAGACATGCGATCAACTTGAGCATTCAATATTGCAATTTCGTCTTTACTTTTAGAATTATCACTAGCAGATTGTTGTACTTCCTGGTTTTTCGATAATAAATTAATAAGCGGGTGGGGACGTCTATTCGGGACCTTAGAGTATGACGTATATTACGTAACTTTTTACGTATTAATAAATGGAAATGGGTGGTGAAATTTTCGGAAAACTGCAAATAGACCCCAACCCCCCAACCCCAACAATTAGCTGCCCAAGAGTAGAGGTAGCCTGAGGTTTTTAAGTGAAGTTCCTCGGGCATTATAACTTAGTTAAAGTCAAAGAGAAAAAAAATTCGCATGATTTCATACTAAAGCCTTCCCAGTATGGAATTTTTTTAAGTCTAACATATTAATGGAACTGAGAACGAGGTTGTATTTCAATCGAGTTTCAATCGAATGTTTTTTCGAATAGAGAATGTTTGCAAACAACTTCGTAGTTGTCATTAAGAAATGGTTCGAGACTGGGAGCGTCAAGATATTCGTAAGTTTTTTTCGTAATTAGCACACTTAATATGAATAGGAAAGGTTGTTTTTCTCGTGCCTTCATTAAATTTAAATAAATGCAAGTAGAATTGATACTAGGATGTTAGTTTCGTAGCGGGCCCCTCAGAATTTAAAATAAATCAAATCATTTGTTGAACATACATCATCGAGACTGTTACTACTCACAAGATGCTCCACGTGAAGGACCCCTAGCATTGCATCTCAATTAAGTCAACTCACCATTGCAGCTGGCAGATAAAATTGCAATTGACAATTGGTCGATGGAATGTCTTTCTTCGTTTCTCGTGTACGTGTTGCAGAAGTTGAAAAACATAATAAAACAAAAAACATGGCTTCAAACGAAATTTATACTCAAAGTTTAAGCGGATTTTTATCGATTTTTGCCGATGATAAGCGAATTTTAAGCGAAAAATAAACGATTTAAATGATTTAAAATTTGTTTGATAGTTTGTACAAATCGCTTAAATATTAAAGTAAGCGATTCATTAAGCGATTTTTTCCGAAAATCGCTAACGTAAATCCGCTAATAAGCGCTTATAATATCGCTTATAATTTGGAGACGATCCCTTACAAACAAAACACAAATAGTCCAACACAACTATATAAAATCAAAAAGTGATTTCAGCCAAAGCATCAGATAGCTGATATCGAATAATTACATGCATGAACAGTCAGAGTGTGTTCGAATGTTTTTGAAATGAATATGTAATGCAATGCAAATAAAAGATCCTCCTTATGTTTTTCTCATGTGTAGAATGAAGCAAAATTTAAACATTTTACAAATTTTCCATTAAAAGTGTGGATGCGGCCCTCCAAGATCTTTTTTTAATGCTATTGCAGTATAGGTCTTCAAAAGGTTTCACAAAGAAAATCTATGTTAAAAACTTTTTCTGAGTTAAATTAATCTTTCAGAAAATAAAACGTTTTCCCGAAGGGATTGCAATAGACTCTGTCGAACACCTTAAAATACAATTATTGCAGATGGTTTCTATTTGTTGTAATTTTTTAAATACATATTGTATCTTTTATCTGTAAATGTATGAGAACCAGGTAATTAATTCATTTTAATATGCAAACAGGTCAAAAGAAATAGATGTTATGTTAGTATGAAAGTAAAACACAAATTTAGAAAATAGAAAAATGGGTTTGACTGAACAGAATGAACGTTTTAGAGGTTTATGCTGTGATCAATACACAAAAAAACAAAAGAATCATTCTGCATCCACATCCTAAAGTTGTTACATCTTCTTTTACAAGCGATACTTTTTGCCATGATTTAAAATCAGAAAAATTATTATTCGAAGCACAAAAAACTCTCTCTTATTACTTGTAAGATTATTTATTCTTTGAAAATGGAATAGTTTTAAAGTGCAATTACTGTTGTTGCCTGCCATAATTAACAGGAGACACATTTATTTGTTGTTATAATGATAAAACGATAAAACGTTATAACTTTAACAATAAAACGTTATAACGCTACTAAGAATATAACGTTACATGTTAATGTTATATCATCGTTTCAGTGATAACGTCATAACATTACTTGAGTAAACGTAATAACGTTACAGAAGAACGATAAATATCGTTATTTCTTTTGTTCTTTTTAACGATAAAACGTTATTTATAATAACGTTTTTATCGTTTGTTATCAAAATCCCGTGGACAGTCACATATATAGTTTTGAACATGTTTAAAATTTTTTTTGTGGTATGCAACTTGTAGTATCACCTACTTTCTGCAAATATCTTCTGTTCGGGTCAAAAACAGCCTCAATTAATCGTCGGTCGGTCGGCATCAAAAAATATCGAAACTTTAACATGAGACGCTCTATACTAGCCTTCGTTCTCTATCGCTCTTCGTTCTTAGTTTACATGCTTTGTTGTTGTAAGTAATGACCATTAGATTGAAAATGTACAGAAAACTGGTCTAAATCTGCAAAACATAATGGCAGACGAAAGAGAAAGGCAAAGATTCGGTCAGCATTATTGCGGCATGTTATGTTATCAATATTTTTCCGACAATTTTAAGAGATTTTCTTTCCGAAGACAGTCGGTCGGAGGACCCGAACAGAACATAGTTGCGATTGTTGCCTAACCATTTTGTGATTTTGCTTCAACTAAACATTTTATAATATTATATATTCCATTCTATTGTCAAGTGCTATGAAAGTACAAGTGCATACCGATATCCATGAATAACCAACACCTAAAACGCAAAAAAAAAGGAATTACATTATATATAATATAAAAAGGATTACAACTGCTGAAAATTTGATATATTGTTCCTTATTTGTGACGATTCAAAGGAAAATCACTACAAGCGATAATAGTGCTTTATACCAAGCGCTAAATAGCGCTAAAAAACAATGGGTTTTAGCGCTAATTTGTTCTTATTTACAAATGTTGTAATAATATTAGTGATAAATTTAGCACTTGTAGTTTTATCATTATCATTATTTACGTTTATAAATATCGCTCTTTACAAAAAAGCGCTAAATTTTAGCGATAAGTATTTGATTTATCACTAAATTCTTTGTATATATAATAATGTTGGTTCAATTAATTATGTGAAACGGACAGAATATCGATTGAGATAAAAGTGAAATCGTTAATATCATTAATATCCTCTTAGGGCACAGACATATTTTTCTAGAAATAAAAAGTTCTGAAAAGCATTTTATTTTACTTGTTATTCCGGCGCCTTCAGCACAAATCTGAAAGCCAATTTCAAATACTGTGTTATTCGATTTGGTAATGTATTATTTTGAAATGTACATTTACAAGTAGCGCCTGTTTGTGTATTAAATTGAACTTAATTGACTGGTTCTTATATTCAGTTGGAGATTAAGAATATATACAGAAGTTAGTTCGAAAGCAACCACAAGTAGAAACCATCTGCGATAATTCTTTTTTCTAAATTGTTTGATTGCCATTCTATAAGCTCTTGGGAGAAAACTTTTACAATATTAAAGACACATTACATTAAAAATTTTTTCGATAGCAAAACCTATTCGAAAGACATTTCACTTGCACTGGGTGGAGATGTACCCTTAATTAAATTGATCACAACATTTTTAGTGATCATTATTGACTTCTGTCACTGCATCAATAATGTCTTTAGGTTCAACATTGGGATGAAGTAGGAAGGGAAAAATGAAAACATTTTAATGTTGCCTTGACGAATTGCGAAAGTTCTCTTTTGAAATACTCACCTTCGTTTGAATAAAGTATATAACACCTGTTTCCTTCAGCTTTTCGTGAAGTTTATGTGAAAGATTGTCTGAAAGTTGTGTTTACACGCATAAGTAAACTTCAAAACCATAATTGAAAAACGTATAAAAAACACGGAAAGATGAATAATATTTATGATGAATATATTAGCAACAAATTATTCTCGAATAATTAAACAAGAAAGCGCTTTTTGTGCTGCTTATCGCTAAGTTCATCAATGTTAGCGATAAATTTAGCGCTACTTCACGATGTGAGTGCTATTATTATCACTACTTGTTGATATTTTCCTTTGAATCGTCACATTTATTGTTTCACTTTGATTGTCAAAATAATGTTGGCGAGACAGCAATGAGAAGCAAATTTTGAGAAAGATAGCAGTCTGCTTAACAGTTGCAATGAGACCATTCGCCAAGAATGGATTGAAAAATTGGTATATAATATAAATGGCAATTTTTTACCACTCTTGCAAATAATGTTTATAGGTCCATTTTTCCAACTACTCTTTTTCCTCATAGAGTGATCTCTTATATGTAAAACCACTCAGACCCTGTTTGTTTGTTTTTTTATTAAAAGCGGGTAAACAAATTACAAAACAAAATAAAACTGAACACGTGTACTCACAGACCTTCAGAAGCCTTGAATCAGCCATTTTTCTAACAAAAATTACCACACTGGCGTCAGGGCGCTGAGACGTAAAAAAACTGGAAACAAGAGGGACAAATTTATTTTGAAGTGGAACTTGTTCGTTTGTTGATCATACATCACGAAATTCTTTACCAGACAATCTAAATTTATTAAAGGATCAATTTCTGGACCTACATTGGTTTTGATTGACATCATCCATAGAACAAAAAAATATAGTTCGCCTAAAATTGTTAAGTAATTTTTTTGAACTGATCTAAAGTTATGATGAAAAGATCGCATAGAACTTGTTTATGCCGAGTCATTCATCATTATAAAGTCTTTCTATGACGTCATCGCTCATGGAATTTGACGAATTAGAGCAGCAATTCTCTGAATGAAATTCAACAGCTCAAAGAACAACACAATATAAATTATTCAGAGTCACTACCAAAATCATTGGAATAAGAATCATGGTCATCTTCATCCGAGGAAAGATTCCGGTATAGTTAGCACCACAGTGACATTAATTGGGACACTTCAGATAATGGGATTCACAAACGCATTCTACATTACGCTTTGCAACATCCACAATAATTTATGAGATTGAGCAAATTTTCTGGTGCTGTTGGCAAAAGTATCCACTTGGATTTCTGGAAGATTTTCCAGGGTGCGTTTAATAACTGGCGTCGCAAAACAAAACTTCTTCCTTACAATGGCACAACAGTGCATCTTGCGTCGACGGCATCTGTTGTGGCTCAGGGGCTTTTGGCTTGCTGGAAAACTTAAAATGTACCCGACTTCATTAACATTGCTGACAGTCTTGAACATTATACGGATACGAATGACTGACGCTTTTGGATCAAGTGCAAACGAATCTCCAAGCGTTGTAAATATTTCCTTGAATTCAAAAAATTCCCGCATCTACCTTACAGGAGCCTTTGCCTTTCACATTCCATAGAATGAACGAGTGTAGTCATTGTCAGTAAAACAATGATGTTGGTGATTTTAACATTTTTTTAGGAAGGTATATATTGCGCTATAAAAACGTTTCTGCGTGTTTCCATTATGGTGCATGCGATGTTCTACGATAATTCGTAATTTATACCTCTCCAGGGAAAATGATTTGATACAGTTGACTTTCGTTATCTCGAACTTCCCGCAATCTCGAACTAATTACCTTTATCCGGAATAATTTCGTCGGGGAAAAGTGACGAAACATTTTGCTTTGGGACGAAAAGTTTCCCCATTTAAAAGTTTTGAAATAGTGAAATTTATGAGAAATGTATATCGCGTATACAAAATGTCTCGAAAGTCTCGACAATTTGCTCGCGATAATTTGTGCTCGCGACTTTCTGTGTACTATATCCTGTACTATATCGTGGTCCTGCCATATGGAACAATATTTTGCAAAATGTAGAATAGAACTCCCGGTCTCTCAATCAATTCAAAAGATCTGTTAAGTTTAATATGATATTCAAAAAAACAAACAAAAATCAATTTTATTATTTCCATTATATTTAGTTCCCTAAATTGATCAATATCTTGTTTTTGTTTACATTATCTCCATTATATTTTTCACATTATTTCCATAATATTTAAATTTGAAACATAGTATTGTATTATCTCTTTAATATTTATCTCCATAATATCACGTCTTAATAAGTGCACTCACTTCAATTCAGTCAGTTGTCAATAATCACTCAAAGAGTAAGGAGCTCAAACTCACGAGACTTTGCTAACTCAATTCAATGCTAGTCTATTTCATTTGCATGCTTTGCACAGCCAGCTTCAAGGCTTAGCAATTTAATTCTGGAAAGCTGGTAAGCTTTTGCTTTTGTTCTTGCATGGAAGCCATTTTGTTTTGGGTGTGTCTTCTCTTTTGTATCACTGAGGCACCTATAGGTTAGGAACACATATCAATACACATAACTATTTGAACTTAGAATTTCTATTCATATTTTCATTAGACTTAGACATTGTCAACATTTATTTAGTTTGAACTCTCTCTCGCGATCACTGAGTTACCTGACATGCAAACTGAATTGACTCCTTGACTCGCCCCACAAAGTTACTTAATAATGACATTGATGTTTCCCAATGTTTTTAGGCAGTCCCTTTTCATATTCACATTCGTTTTGCAACCTCGTTCCCAGGGCTTCTTTGAAAAAGTCCACTGAATGAGAAAATCACCCGTATTTTGGGTGATTTTTTATAGGCCTGTGCCAGGGCTTTCTTTCGTTTCGAAGAAGCCCTGGGAACGAGGTTGATTCGTTTTGTTGATATGTTTTTCGTTTGTTTCGTTACTTAGTCCGGACGCTGTCCTCTTGCTTGTATATTCCTACCTAGACATGTAATATTGTAGTATTATTCGTGGTATGTTGAAAGTATACTAGTTATTTTGTATATATCTGACTACAAGGGGCTTGGTGAAAAGGCACTTCAGCCTTCTACTTGCTCCAGCCATCAGATACGGTCATATAGATTGTAAGATTTATTTATACACTGGCGAAATAAAAATAAACTAAACTAAGGTACCTGCGACGAATTTTTGTCTTCATCTCGCATTTTTTTAGAAAATGCTACTCGTAGAAAATCATAGAAATCTTGAACAGTTTTGTAATTTTCGAATTTTTGAGTGTTTTTGGAATGTTTTTAATCTTTCGAATATAGTGTTTGTCTTAACTTCGAACCCAGGGTCCCTACCTTTTCGATATGCGGATAGGCCAGAGACCTTTATGGTCCGAGGTTGGCCGAAAAGGAAACTGAAAATAAGAAAACTTTACTTAATCATGAAAAACGCAAAACACTTATAGAAATCGAGAAGGGGCAATCAAATAAAAATGCTTCCGTGAAGTATGGAATAATGGAGCCCAATTCAGGAGGGGGGATACAGACCTAATCAAACCTTATAGAGTAGCACACTCTGTCACGAATTCTCCTTTCAGTCTCAATTATTATTGTTTAGCAATTACACGTTTTCCTTTTCTTCTTTTAATAACTTAACTCTCCTCCAGAAAGTTTGAGTCTGTTCTAAATTCGCCTGTGCAATGCAATTTCGACTGGGTCAAAAATTATTAAAGCTTTAATTTCTAGAGAAGTGTTTCAAAGCTTCGGAAGGCAACTGTTCCAGCTAAAACGAAAAAAGAGTGACTTTGAAAAAATTGACAGCGTTGTGTTCTGCTGGTTTTTGTCAAAATAGGTGTTAAGAAATTGAAATCCCGTTATCTCGAATTTTTTCCTGGTGTCATCTCGTGTAATCTCGTGTAGCCTCGTGTAATCTCGTTATCTCAAAAATCGCGCTGAATTTATACACATTATCTAGTCACCTACCTAAGACTAGCGCGTAAGACTGAGTAAGATTAAAGCAGGGATATCCTAAACAAACTTCATGCGAACAAGAGAGAAATTCATGTTTTCATGCAATAAGTTCGAAGACCAAGTGCACATGTAAAAATCTAGATGTTAACTCTGTCATGAAGTTAAATATCAAACATTCAAAAATCGAATATCCGTAAACGGAGCGCAAAGAATCAAAAAGAAACGACATTTTTAATACCTTGATTCTTCTAATTTAGCGTGGGTCAAAAAATGATTATGCAAGGTGACTTATTTATTTGCTACAGTATGTTCCTACCTCAATGTGGTTTATTGTGAAGAGGTAGGCAACTTATTCTTCTCAAGATAAGTTGGCGATGACCTTAGATTTCAACTCCAATTAACTTGATAAGATTCCCTTAATGTTAATAGTTTGTTAATACTTTTATCATGTTCGAAAAGTACATTCGTGTCCTCACTGATTGTCATTTAGTCAGTCACTCAGGAAGGAGCTGTTATTTCCTTTTGCACACCCAATTTTCACTAAATCCAATTATTTTCACTAAACTAGACGTCCTTGTTACCTGAAACAATTCTGTTGCTTGTGGCTGTACCTCAAGTCCTAAAGTCTGTTTCAAAAATATGTGGACTGATTTCAGCTTTTATATAAAAACCAGGCTCAAGGGAATTGATGTAATTTGCTAAATCTGGTTTCCACATGGTAACTGAAATCAGTCCACATATTTTTGGAACAGACTTTAGTTCTGTATCACTAACTGAAATTGGGTCAATGCATGGTTGTACACCACCAAGTTGTTCCAGTAGACTTACGGTTCACAGATCACAGCTGTGATGTCATTTCTGAGATCACGCTGCGACATTGTGTTCAGTTTGAGTAACTTCACAGAAAAACGTCTATTTAAAAATCACAAATCTTTTAAAAATATATTTTAGCTGGTGGTCAGGCTACATGGAATAAAATATATAGACTTCATTTATTGAAATTGTTTATATGACTTTGTTTCACTGTTTTTAATACATTCAAGCCCAGGTATTTCTTTATGTTGCATTTTGATCCCCATTTTTATTTTCATCAACAACAAACACGACAGGCCACAAATATACGGATAATACGGAGACAACGATATACAAGCTATTGCTTTTTATTATTTATATATTTCATCAGCTTAATCTTTGAGTATACATATTTCTGTGGGCATATATTACTATACTTTTCTACCAATACATACTTGAAATTAGAAAAATTAGAATTTATTAGAAAAATTTGGCATTAAACTTAGGGATTGAAATTATTCTATTATGATTTGCAGCAATTTCAAAAATAACTCCATTCTAGTGTAAATGTGTGTCTAAGGGTGATAGGAATTTCAGGAAATTCGAAAACATTATATCAGAAAATATTGTTTCTTCTTTATAAGTCCAAATGGGTATTTAAAACAACAAAATAGTGATCCAGTTAAATTCATTCTCGTGTTAAAAGGGTAACCTTCAAAAGTATACCCTATTACCTCCATTTTGAAGCCCATGGGCTTAAAAGCGGATTTTTAATATTGAGTCATTTTTTTTTCTTTCTAAAAGTGCAGGGGCGGATCTAGGATTTTTTAAGGGTTAGGCAAATTTTTTTTGTTAAACACACATACGGGCGCAATCGATGAAATTTACGCCAATTTACGCCCAATCTAATACATACTTTTCGAAGTGTAAAAATTATTAACTCGAATTGATTCGTCCTAACGTAAAGGGGTGTTATAATGCAAGCCTGTATTGTTGCACTAATGGAATAAGGGAAATAAACAAAAGAAAACTAATTGAGTATGAATGGAATGTATTGAACTACGTTATGTAGGCCAAAATAATATTTTCTGCCAGGTTGGAGGTTAAGTAAATAACCAATAAATTACTTAATCTGTTATCTTCTTCATTTTCTTGATTGCTTGTACATGAACAGGAAGCATCCACCAAACGAAAACATACTTGTAATGAATCAAATAAATAAATTTTCAATCACCTATCATGATAGATTGGAGCACTCAGATAAATACATGATATATACTTTATGATATTTTACTTCATATACATGATATTTTATCTATGTACTTCGCAAGATGGTCAGATAGAAAGAAAAGAAAAGAAATTATGTTAAGAAATAGAGTAAAATGACCAAAATCAAAGTTAGAGACAAGCTCCTTGATCATATCCAGCAGCAAAATAAAAACAGATTTCTGCACTATAGGTTCATGAAATCAAATAGTATACCCTACCCTAAAAATGATCCATGGTTAAATAATTAATGTCAACCACATTATAGTAAAAGATGGTGTTTACAGAAATCCCTGAGACAAGTCCAAGAACCTATATATATAAAACTACACAACAACAGATAAATTATGTACTGCTTCCTCTCTAATAAGAGCTACAACATTTTTTCCAGAATTTAATGTATATAGCATAGGAAACAAAGAAGTCAAACTAAAACATTATGTAATTACCTTTTTCAAAAGAAGACATAAGGTAGGTGGTTTTTATAAAATGAAAGAATAACTCCAAAGATGTTAAAGTGTTTCTGCATCCAAAATGATATTTCGAGGGATGATAGAATGCACAAAGTTGTTTCAGAAGTCTTATAGTTTTTGGAAATTCTGTTTCCTTGGGCAGATATTTTGATTTAAAAATCATGAAATGATACAATAGATAATTATGTAATAAGATTTTTATTCTTTCTTTATGTGTATAAACTCTCAATATATTATAACTTCATTTTCTTATCACTCACTCAGAGTGAAAGCCCTTTCTCTCTATAGTAAATTAGAAAGATATAGTATTAATGATAACTTGCGATGAGAAAGTTAACCTATATACTATCTTATTATACAGTGGCGGATCTAGAGGTATGTCGAAATTTGTGTAGGAGAGTGTTAGCAATCTAACCATAAAGGAAAAGCGTCCAAATAATCCCATTGGAAATATAAATTGAATTCACAAATTATGTTAATGCTCTCATACACAAATTTCGACATACCTCTAGATCCACCACTGTTACATATCATAAAATATATGCATTGCATAAAGTGAATGTAAGATTTTAAAAATTAAATACATATCTCAGAAACTGGGAGTAAGTAATACTAACAAGAGGCTTTTTGATCTCTATCATATTGGTTCATATCATTTTGGACACAGGATCCTTTTAAAGTTCTTTAATTCAAAACCAGACAGTCATCTCGAACCAAGAAAAATTATATACTGAACTGTACAAATAAGTTACCAGGTTGAGATACTGGTGCTAAAAAAACCATGCAGCTGCCTACGCAAAACAACTCAGAAAAATAACAATGACTTTGTGTATTATAAACTCAGTCATTCAAACGTAACTCCATAACATTTTTACAGATGTATTTTTGGTTAACAGAAACAGATACCAAAAATATTTATATACATCATTAATCAATAAAGAAAAGGCTTCGGTTCAGTTGACACAAACAAACTTATTATACATAGCTGAGCTAATAATTAACTGTCGTCATACTTATGGTCAACGAATTATGGTGCTAATGATCCATGCTAATCATTTATATTACATAAAATAAAACACTTGCTTTAAAGCAGCCACAATCTTTTCATTTCGCATAAGCAAAAGAAGAGACATGACTCGAAAAAAATGCTTTTCCTAGATTTTGAAGTCTGTTTTCAACAGATGTATTAAGTGAATTCAAAATTTCCTAATTAATACTTCATTATTGCTATCAAAAGCTGCAACGATGTTTTCTAGCGAATCCATGTTGAACTGGGTCTAATTCGAAGGTCTCCCACGTCGTTTTGTGCAGATTTGGTGACCATTCATTCAATAAAAGTGTGTAAACCCATGGTTGTACCTTAGGCAAATTTTCTTCTGGTTCATTCAATAAAGTGTTAACCCATGGTTGTACCTTAGGCAAATTTTCTTCCAGTTCATTCATTAAAGTGTGTAAACCCGGGGCTCCTTAGGCAAATTTTCTTCGCCTAGGTGAGCGTTAGGCACTAGTCTGTGTTGTCAATGTAACTATGAGAAGTCGTTTTCCGGGCAGAATCAATACCTATAAACTCAAGCTGTAAAAAACATTAATTTGTAACATCATGGCGCGCGCCGCGCCTCGCCGGAGAAATAATCCTATTTGCGAAAAAGAAAGGATATCGGATTGATGCGGGAATAATCTCTTGATATTTTCGATTATTTTCTGATTATTGTAATACAATACCTTTTTCAATTTGTGAAAAACATTATTTAACTGATTTTGGGTTAGGCATTTGCCTAAGTTGCCTAACCCTGGATCCGCCCCTGAAGTGGTCCGCATTTAAGCCCATGGGCTAAAAAAAATAAGTACAAAAATTCTCCAATTTGGCCAAAAAAGATAATATGCACCACAAATATGGGAAATAGATCATATACGAGGGAAGTATGACACTACGTATTTAACGTGCATTTTGGCAAATGGTAGAAATGTCACATTGGAAGGGCATTGGCTAATTAAGGATTACTTTAGAAAGACGCCGTGTAAATTTGACTGATATTTGTAGAAAAAAAAAGTTGCACCTAAGAATGATTTTGTTTTTTCTCGAAAGCTGAAAATGGGTCAGTATGAAAAAAAATACCAGAAGCTTTTCATTGCAAGTAATAAGGTTGGTTTGACAAAAGGGAGGAAGGGAGGGACGGGGAATTGAGGTCAATATTAGTAGTCGTTAGTAGTATTTCAACATGGCCATCAACTTAAAATTATAATTGAAACATCAAAATAAGTTGTCCAAGAACAATCAACTAGTAGCATGTTTTAGTAGCACAACCTCAGTTGCCTTTCATTTCAAACATGAAGTTATCACGGGGAAAAAAAATTATAGAATAATTTTTTTTTCTTTTTAGCATAATTTTTTAGTGATGGATTGAAAATAAAGATATTGAGGTGATGATCAGGGTTATTCTTTAAAAGCAAACTAGAATACCGTAATGCTTCGAATAAACGCCCGGAGCGTTTCTTAAATTTTTCGAATTTTGGGGGGCGTTTATTCGTGGGGGGCTCTTAAAAGACGGAGGCGTTCTATAAATTTCAGAAAAATAGACAAAAAAGAATGCTCTAAGGTTCTATGATCGTATTGAAACGTACGATAAGAAATATTCAGAAATCCTGGAAAAAGAGCTCGCCAAGCAACACAACTTTTTTCCACGCTTCGTTTAAAATTTAAGAAGAAAGGAGTGTAAAGAAAATTTCCAGTTCTTGTAAAAGAAAAATAAAACACATTTATTATATTCATTTTGATTCCTTTGTAGAGAGGCGTTCATTCGAGGGGGGCGTTTCACTTTTTCAGGGGGAGTTTAAAAGAAGAGGGGCGTTTATACGAAGCATTACAGTATATCTTTTAAAATATTCCAGGGCTGTTTCTACCTTTGCATGTTTGCTCTGTGATGTTACCCACAATACTAACAAGTTCATCAAAATCAGCTGATCTGAAAACAAATTCATCATCAGATGCAATATCCAACAATTCACCCATAGCAATATCCTTTCCAATTCCAAGTGAGTATACTTGCACACCCAAATCCTTCAAAGGTCTTGAAGCGATATGCAAGTCAACTGCGTCTGGAGCCTCCTCGCCTTTAGTTTGTTGCCCATCTGTCATAACTAATGCAATCTTTCCGCAAAATTAAATCAAACATTACATTACAGGTATACACTAAACTTGGGGATGAATTTCAAAGGGACTACTAATTTACCTTTGGTTTATCAGGTCTCATTCCACCTGATTCACTGAACAAGCTACGTTTGGCTTCTTGAAGTGCTAAATCAATTCTTGTTTGACCTTCAGTAACAGAGATTTTGTTGATTTCTTTTACTATAGCTTCTTTATTCAAAGCTTCTCCTTTGAATTTATTGAAATCAAATGCTACCACAGCATCATTTGAGTAGTATATAACTCCAACATGTGTTCCTTCTTCGCAGATGTCGAAAGCACCAATAATCTTTGCTACAAATACTAAGATCTTCTGGAAATTGACAGCACCAATACTTCCAGAAGCATCAATCAGAAAACCAAGATCAACAGGAACAGAACAAACTAAATATTACACAGAAATTAAAACATCGAATGAACAATTTTTTAGTGATGGATTGAAAATAAAGATATTGAAGTGATAATAAAGGTTATGTTTTAATAGCATACTAAAATACCATAATGCTTCGAAGAATAATTGCGCCTCCCTTAGATATTTCAGGATGTATATAACACTGATAGTGATGGCTTAGTTATTGTGAAACTGAAAAGACAGTTAGCTTTTCATGTACTAAAGTATTAATTTTTTATGATCAAATAAACAATTCGTTAGGTGAGAATTACTTTGTTCTATCTCCATTTTTGGAAAAAATGAGCCTCGATTGTTTTCAAGCTTTTCAGGATTATTTTGTTCTTTCTCCATGAGCTTTTTCCAAAAACAAGCGCAAAATCTTCTTCTAAAGGTAGTCTTATCTTATTGGTTGCTTAAAGATTCAGTGAGGTTAAAACTTAATTTTCTCATTTTAAAAAAAATTGGAGATAGAACAAAATAATTCTCACCTAACGAATTGTACCAATTGGTTTAGAATGGTGGATAAGCTTAATATACTATACTTTGCTTGCCCCATCTGTTATGTGAAGTACACAGTCAGTTTTGCCTGAAGTGTTTTGAATTATTCCAGAAAAAAGTTGCTTACAAAGATTAATCCACTTCAGGTAGTATTTTTAATTCATTAAATAAACCGACGATCGAGATGTGTTGAACTATAATGAGGAGCTGCAAAGGGGATGCGTATCATCCGTTCGCTAACGGAAACTAAGTAAGAGTACGTTTACATGAAAGCCGCCTTTAACTCAAACCGAATTGAGATTTCAGTATGGATAGAAATATCTGACGTGGCATAAAATTTAGTACATTATACGCTTCTATTTCTGGACGTGTCTGCAAAATTTGATTAATACACGCATGTTTTTTACCACGTGTTATAATGAAACAATGCAATGTAAACGTTTTCACAATTTTTCAAGTCGTACTGAAATTTCAAACTTATTTCAACGGTATGCTGTGATTGTAAAGATCATTGGGTTATACTTAACATCCGTGGAAATGGGTCCAAAAGTAAAGAAGTTTCCCCTGATTAGTGAAACTGTTACCGCAAAATTTGGGAGTTAAATAAAATTTTTGTAATTGTGGCTAGTCAGTTATGGAAAATTTGCGGAAACCAAAAATTGGTGCATCGATGAATTTCTGCACTCCACCAAATATAACAATGTTTGAAAGATCGAGGTATCATCACGTGGTCAAATGCTCACTTTTCCAAAACAATATTTCACAAAACAACATGTTTACACCATGAAGTTTTGATGTTCCAAAATTGAACAATAACGTAAAGAAAATCAAAAGTTTTTAGAACAAAACGATTTATACACATGTTGTAGTATTACAAGGTAAACGAAAGGGAAAGTCCATGATTTATGGTTTGATGGTGGTATTGTTTATTTCAAAGTTATTTTTAAATTCTAACTGACATTATCGTTGTCGTTGATGTGGACGAAAGGTACAACTTCTTTCTATTGGTCGTCTTCCTTAGTCGATTCTCCACGATCGATGTTACGTTCTGGTGGCAATGTTTCAAATGCCGAATAGGAACAATAGGTTAGCAGTGGTTGAATCGTAACAATCACATGTGAGTTCTGATTTGTTAGCAGGATGATTCTTTTAGTTAAATTTTAATAAATTTTTTAATTCTTTGTTAAAGTGAGAGCGATAAAAATTGTTATGTAACCTTTATAACCTGTTTTAAAACCTTATTATTAAGATTTTCTCTTCGTATATTTTTTTGGATTTCTGCGTAAGCAAGAAATACTTTACGATCGCCCGTGTTTTTCTGTTTTTGGATTTCTGCGTAAGCAAGAAATACTTTACGATCGTCCGTGTTTTTCTGTTTTTTGGATTTCTGCGTAAGCAAGAAAGCCTTTACTTTCGTCGTTTTTTGGATTTCTGCGTAAGCAAGAAATACTTTACGATCGTCCGTGTTTTTCTTCGTTTTTTTTGATTTCTGCGTAAGCAAGAAATACTTTACGATCGTCCGTGTTTTTCTGAATTTTTTGGATTTCTGCGTAAGCAAGAAATACTTTACGATCGTCCGTGTTTTTCTGAATTTTTTGGATTTCTGCGTAAGCAAGAAATACTTTACGATCGTCCGTGTTTTTCTGTTTTCATCTTACTGTCCAAACCGGCGCATTTTTGTTTCTTAAATTTCATTGGTTCATAAAAAAGCCGTCTCAATCGTGATTGGTGCATAATGCCCGATTTCTACGAAAGGGTGCTAATAAAGGGTGCTTAACTTCAATAGCGACAGTTTATTGGCTTGATCTGCGCCGTGCCATGTGATCATCCGGGTACTTTTTGACTTGCCATGTGGTGATCGTCTTCCAAACGTTTTAAAAATGGCGGCAGCGAAGGAACGTGCTACTTAGTTTTCTAAAAGTTTCTGAGATGATGTAAATATGGATTTCTTAACTTTAAATAAAAAAGTTCATCCATCACAGTTGGAAACTTATCATATTTGAAAAATTAAATTACAGTGTGGTTATTCTGTTTTTTAAAAGAAGCTCTCTCGAAGTAATGTAAAAACAATCGTGGTGTGGAAGAAAAGGTATTTCTTATTTTTGGCCTTTAAAGCCTTTGTGTATTTGTATGTGTACATACATCTCTGAAGTCGACTTTTTTTAAGCTTTTGGATTCCTACAGCTCAGCTCAGCTTCCTTTCAGCTCCAACATCACAAAAATGGGTATCATGGGTATTTATTTTCTCCCTACGTAGCTATTGTTATTAACAACCTTTAGAGTAGATTTTAATTTGAGCTAATATTCAAGTAGTAATTATTGTGATATTATATATTTCATCCTGAGAAGACCAATAAAGAAACTTCATATATTATTTTATGCTGTCCAAATTAAGGGTTTGTAGTAATTATTGTGATATTATATATTTCATCCTGAGAAGACCAATAAAGAAACTTTATTATATTATTTTATGCTGTCCAAATTAAGGGTTTGTTACACAAGCCCTACTTGTATAGCTTTCATAATGCTTATTGGTGGTTTGTAATTAAAGTATTGTGTCAATGTTTTTTTTCTATTTTCTGGAGTACGTGGTGATAAATAGTTCCCAGTGTAACAATCATACAGCTTATTTTCATAAACAGATCTTTATAAAGGATTTCAACAATGGCATAAGGAAAAGAGCCCCTGTATTCTGTTAATATAGACTGGTCTTTACAGCCAAAGTTGTGATTTGTTTATTTTTTGATGATGCTTGTCGAACCATGTGTTTGCCTAGTAAGTTTTGCATGACGAATCAAGGCTGCTGGCTTTGCATTTTTGTTGCGTTTCCAGTAAAGCTTGCAGAAATCCTTATGCCTCTTAAGGCATCTTGTTCTGTTTTCATCTTACTGTCCAAACCTACGCATTTTTGTTTCTTAAATTTCATTGGTTCATAAAAAAGCCGTCTTAATTGTCATTGGTGCATAATGCCCGATTTCTACGAAAGGGTGCTAATTTATCCACCTCCACTTAAATAGCGATAGTTTATTGGCTGATTTTCGCCATGCCATGTGATCGTCCACAAAACGTTTCAAAAATGGCAGCGAAAGAACGTGTGTAGTTTGCTAAAAGTTTCTTTGATGGAAATATGGCTTTAAAAGAAGTTAATACAGCTTATAATTTTATATAAAGAATTGCATTACTGTTGGGAACTTATCATGTTCACAAAATTAAATTACAGTGTGGTTATTCTGTTTTTTGAAAGAAGTTTTCTTGAAGTTTAAAATATGAAAACAGTGCCAATACATGGTGTGTGGAAGAAAAGGTATTTCTTGTTTTATTTTTGCTCCAAGCCTTTTTAAATATGAAAGACCTTCGTGTATTTTGTGTGTGTATGCATGTTTGAAGTCAATTTTTAGAAGCTTTTGGATTTTTAAAGCTCAGCTTAGCTTCCTTTCAGCTCCTCCCCAACAACATCACCATCAACATTATGCACTTTATACAGCTATTTATACTATATTTAGTAGCAATTTTTGGATGTATTCTGGCTATATCAGCTTATCTCTTTTCTCCCTACGTATGTTTTTAACTTTTAGATTAGATATGAGCTTTAATTTCTAAGTAATTATTATTGTGATATTTATATTTTTCATTCTGAGGAGATCAATATAGAAACTTTATATATTAGTTTGTGCTGCCCAAACGATATGTTGGTTACCGCCAGTATACACAATATTTTTATAGGATTCGTTATATTTAATGTGGTTAAATTAAAGTTTCGTATTGTGTCGATGCACTTTTTTGGAGTACGTGGGTGGCAAATATCCAGTAACAATCATTCAGCTTATTCGTACGAAAAAAACAGATCTTCATAAATGATCTCCGCGATAGCATAAAGAAAAGCCCCTTTTTTATGTTATGGTAGGCTGACTTTCTTGACGAACATTGTCAGTCGCATCAATATTTTTGTTTATTTAATGCTGATGCTTCTTGAGCTGAATGATGTGACTGTCTTAGTTTTGCAGGACTAGTGTGCTAGTGTTGCATTTTCGTGGCATTTTCAGCAGCAAAGCTTGCAGAAATCCTTCTGCCCGGTAGGGCATCTTGTTGTTTTTTTTCATCTTACTGTCCAAACCTACGCATTTTTGTTTCTTAAATTTCATTGGTTCATAAAAAAGCCGTCTCAATCATGATTGGTGCATAATGCCCGATTTCTACGAAAGGGTGCTAATATAGCCACCTTAACTTCAATAGCGACAGTTTATTGGCTGATTTTCGCCATGCCATGTGATCGTCCACAAAACGTTTTAAAAATGGCAGCGAAAGAACGTGTGTAGTTTGCTAAAAGTTTCTTTGATGGAAATATGGCTTTAAAAGAAGTTAATACAGCTTATAATTTTATATAAAGAATTGCATTACTGTTGGGAACTTATCATGTTCACAAAATTAAATTACAGTGTGGTAATTCTGTTTTTTGAAAGAAGTTTTCTTGAAGTTTAAAATATGAAAACAGTGCCCAATACATGGTGTGTGGAAGAAAAGGTATTTCTTGTTTTATTTTTGCTCCAAGCCTTTTTAAATATGAAAGACCTTCGTGTATTTTGTATGTGTATGCATGTTTGAAGTCAATTTTTAGAAGCTTTTGGATTTTTAAAGCTCAGCTTAGCTTCCTTTCAGCTCCTCCCCAACATCACCAACATATGCACTTTATACAGCTATTTATACTATATTTAGTAGCAATTTTTGGATGTATTCTGGCTATATCAGCTTATCTCTTTTCTCCCTACGTATGTTGTATTTTTTTTTAACTTTTAGATTAGATATGAGCTTTAATTTCTAAGTAATTATTATTGTGATATTTATATTTTTCATTCTGAAGAGATCAATATAGAAACTTTATATATTAGTTTGTGCTGCCCAAACGATATGTTGGTTACCGCCAGTATACACAATCTTTTTATAGGATTCGTTATATTTAATGTGGTTAAATTAAAGTTTCGTATTGTGTTGATGCACTTTTTTGGAGTACGTGGGTGGCAAACATCCTGTAACAATCATTCAGCTTATTCGTTCAAAAAAACAGATCTTCATAAATGATCTCCGCGATAGCATAAAGAAAAGCCCCTTTTTTATGTTATGGTAGGCTGACTTTCTTGACGAACATTGTCAGTCGCATCAATATTTTTGTTTATTTAATGCTGATGCTTCTCGAGCTGAATGATGTGACTGTCTTAGTTTTGCAGGACTAGTGTGCTAGTGTTGTATTTTTGTGGCATTTTCAGCAGCAAAGCTTGCAGAAATCCTTCTGCCCGGTAGGGCATCTTGTTGTTTTTTTTCATCTTACTGTCCAAACCTATGCATTTTTGTTTCTTAAATTTCATTGGTTCATAAAAAAGCCGTCTTAATCGTGATTGGTGCATAATGCCCGATTTCTACGAAAGAGTGCTAATTTAGCCACCTCCACTTAAATAGCGATAGTTTATTGGCTGATTTTCGCCATGCCATGTGATCGTCCACAAAACGTTTTAAAAATGGCAGCGAAAGAACGTGTGTAGTTTGCTAAAAGTTTCTTTGATGGAAATATGGCTTTAAAAGAAGTTAATACAGCTTATAATTTTATATAAAGAATTGCATTACTGTTGGGAACTTATCATGTTCACAAAATTAAATTACAGTGTGGTTATTCTGTTTTTTGAAAGAAGTTTTCTTGAAGTTTAAAATATGAAAACAGTGCCATTACATGGTGCGTGGAAGAAAAGGTATTTCTTGTTTTATTTTTGCTCCAAGCCTTTTTAAATATGAAAGACCTTCGTGTATTTTGTATGTGTATGCATGTTTGAAGTCAATTTTTAGAAGCTTTTGGATTTTTAAAGCTCAGCTTAGCTTCCTTTCAGCTCCTCCCCAACATCACCAACATATGCACTTTATACAGCTATTTATACTATATTTAGTAGCAATTTTTGGATGTATTCTGGCTATATCAGCTTATCTCTTTTCTCCCTACGTATGTTGTATTTTTTTTAACTTTAAGATTAGATATGAGCTTTAATTTCTAAGTAATTATTATTGTGATATTTATATTTTTCATTCTGAAGAGATCAATATAGAAACTTTATATATTAGTTTGTGCTGCCCAAACGATATGTTGGTTACCGCCAGTATACACAATCTTTTTATAGGATTCGTTATATTTAATGTGGTTAAATTAAAGTTTCGTATTGTGTCGATGCACTTTTTTGGAGTACGTGGGTGGCAAATATCCAGTAACAATCATTCAGCTTATTCGTACAAAAAAACAGATCTTCATAGATGATCGCGATAGCATAAAGAAAAGCCCCTTTTTTATGTTATGGTAGGCTGACTTTCTTGACGAACATTGTCAGTCGCATCAATATTTTTGTTTATTTAATGCTGATGCTTCTCGAGCTGAATGATATGACTGTCTTAGTTTTGCAGGACTAGTGTGCTAGTGTTGCATTTTTGTGGCATTTTCAGCAGCAAAGCTTGCAGAAATCCTTCTGCCCGGTAGGGCATCTTGTTATTTTTTTAAACAACACAAATCTTGAGAAAGGTAAATAAAATAGGCTCTGTCATAAATTTTATTGGCAGTTGATGAAAATTCATTGAAATAAACGTTCTAACTTTGGTTCCATTATTAACTAGAATATAACTTGTATGCTGTTTTTTCGTTGACGCGTGTTGGAGTGTCAACAAAACCAAAATACCTTCTACACAAGTTAATCATTTATTGCCAGCAGAGTCTTTATAGAAAGATCTAGCTATCTCCAGTAAAATCAAAGTTTGATTGCTAGTTTCTAAATAATCATTAAATGAATCGAAATGTCAGTAGATTAATGTCAATTGATATTATTCTTACCTATAACTTGAATCGTAAGATTTTCTTTCTTTGGGACCATCACATTTGATGTTCGGAATACAGCACGCACGTAAAGCTTTGTGCCATCATCAGCTTTGTTTAGATTATTGATGGTGATGGTAATGATATCACCAACGTATTTAACATCTATGCGATTTCCAAATACAGTGTTTCTTGAGAAGGAAATAAGATTTCCATTCCTACTTAAAATGCATGATTTATAAGTGGTATCAAGACAAACTTGAAAATCGCATTCATCCTTTTCTTCATTGTTTTGAAATGATAACTGCCATTTTATGTGTAAACTTCCTCCAACAACACCAGACAGATTCCCAGTAAGTAACTTGAGAGTACCGCATAATACTTAAAACAAAACGATCTATTGAGCACTATATAAATGAACTAGAGTTGATTAAAACTTTGATCCAACCTATAGAAACCTTGACCAAAGAAACATATGATATAGCAAAATGATGATAAATGATTCGTAAAAAAGTCAGAGTTTTATGTTTTTAGCAGCTTTCGCTGATGGTATAGCACAAACTTAATTGATTCCAATGTAACATTTCTTTCCAAAAAATGTATATTTTAATTTAGTTGAGATCGTTGAATAAGCAACTGACAAATAGACCTACAATAAAGAGATCTTTGTTTACGTGTGTATGTCAATCTGAAAATGATAAATTCGATTAAATAAAATCTTACGCAAATGCACTTGAACGGCAATCAAAAATAACTTGATCAAAACCATGATATAGTTTCATAAATCTAAACGTAAGAACTTGCTTTTTGACATGTTGCACAAGCTGTAAGCAGCCTCTAAAAGTAACTTTATTGGACAGGTTTATTTTCTCTTTCTTACAACAAGAAATTGTAACATGAATTATGACATATGAAGTTGCTCACTGAAAGCCAATAACAAGTTTTTATTTTGTGATTCGAAGATTCATTAACAAACTTAAACCCACAAATTGGTAGTCTAATAGTACAAATAACACAAAAAGAGTTTTTGTTGTTCGACTAGCTCTAGAATAGACACATTCAATTATGACACGTTCATGTATTAAAGCTTTCGGCTGACAACAGCCATCTTCAGTACGAGTACATACAGATATGAAATATTTTTTAAACAAACGCCTTTTTTTTTATCAATTATCATAAAATAAAATATTACCTAATAAGGTAAATCAAATGTCGTTGTTTTACAAAATAATGGCTCCTGGATTCGTTTTCAAAATTGGTTTAGTCGCATGAATGGTATGTCAACATGTTTATAAAAGTTATCAGTTTGGTTTTTCTGTTCCTGGTTCGATTACGTTTCCCTAAGGGTAAGTCCATTATTAGTATCATACGTGAGAGATATGGTAACGAAGTTGTGCGCCAAGTCTGAAGTTTGGAGAAGACTGATTTTCGCCTTCGCAAGTGTGAATTAGACTTAGACTTTCTGGAAACATGTCAGAAAAATTACATCATTCCAAAGTTCTTGAACTTTCGCCTCAGTAACAAATACTTGCAGTCATCTACGGCATAAAATATCTGTCAAAATCGTTTGCTCAAAGAAGAAATAAGTAACAAAAAGTCTAGGTTACGCTTCTTGAAGAGAAAAATTAATCTGGTTAAAAATGGCTTAAAGCAAAAGTTGAATCGGATTGACTTTGGTCATGTTTGTTGCTTATTCCTCTGTCAAAATAATCATACATTAAAGAAAGTGTATAATACCCAAAACAAAAAGTTGTTAAACCTTGGAATTGTTGCTTCCGTTGCTGGTCATGATCCTGATGTCGTCATCAAAAATTTTTCGTCTGCCGTATTATCTGATGCTGAAAAGTCGTTACTTTGCAAGGGACTAAATTTTGCTGTTCCACCTAAAGACCTTAACTATTCTGATTATGTAGCTAATTTTGAATGTTTGTACCGTGACATTAAATCTCTTGAGATCAGCAATGATTCGAAGGATTTTTTAAAAGCTAGAATTAAGGATTGTGCTATTTCTTCGTTTCAGTCTTACAATAATAACAGAAAGCCTTCTAATTTGTCTAAAGAAGAGTGGAATGCTCTTCTTTCCTTAAGTAAACGTCTTGACTTGATTATTCACAAGTCTGATAAAGGCAACTCCGTTGTTATTGTTGACAAAACAGCTTATCTGGAAAAAATTGAATTATTACTTAGTGATTTTAGTAAGTTTGATAAAATCAACATTCCATCTGGCAAAGAGCTTAATAATATCATTTCACAAGAACGTAAGGTTAGGGATTGTTTGAAGTCACTCTTAGATAAAGGGAGCATTGACAAAACTTTATATGATAAACTTGCTCCTACTGGCTCTAAATTTGGTATTTTGTATGGTTTGGGAAAAGCTCACAAGTCTTGTGTTAATGGTTCTCCTCCCTTTAGGCCCATTTTGTCAGCCATCGGTACTCCTACCTATAATTTGGCCAAATTTCTGGTTCCTCTTTTGGCACCTTTAACGTGTAATGAATACACTGTTAAAGACTCGTTTTTATTTGCAGAGGAAATCAGAAACCAAAACAGCGATCTTTTCATGGCAAGCCTTGATGTTGAGTCTTTGTTTACCAACATCCCTCTGGATGAAACCATTAACATCTGTTGTGATGATTTATTTTCTGATTTTGACAAAGTTGATAATTTTTCTAAAGATGATTTTCGAAAGTTGTTGTCTATAGCCACGAAACAATCCTATTTTTGTTTTCATAATTCTTACTACAGACAGGTTGACGGTGTTGCTATGGGCTCTCCTCTGGGACCCAGTTTAGCTAATGCATTTTTATGTCATTATGAGAAAATATGGTTGGATATGGATAAATGTCCTAATGAGTTTAAACCTGTTTACTATAGAAGATATGTTGACGATGTTTTTGTTTTGTTCTCGTCTCCTGATCATGTCACCAAGTTTAAAGAGTACTTGAACAAACAGCACGCCAATATTTCTTTTACGTCTGAAGTTGAAAATAATGATTGTATTTCTTTTCTTGATGTTAAGGTTAGTCGTAGTAATAGTAAATTTATTACATCACTTTATCGGAAGGTTACTTTCGGTGGGGTCTATTCTAACTTCAATAGTTTTATAGCTGATGAATATAAACATGGATTAGTGTTTTCGCTTTTATATCGTATTTTTCGCATTTCTTCTGACTTCAAAATTTTTCATGTCGAAGTTGCCAAATTGAAAGATATTCTTCTTAAGAATGAATACCCTCATAGTCTGCTCGATAGATGTATCAGATTGTTTCTTAATAAGGTTCTCATTCCTAGATCGATAAAATCCTCGGTTGATAAGAAAATGTTGCACTTGTATTTACCATATTTGGGAAACTTATCACTGAATATTCGTAGTAAGCTTGTTAAAGCGGTGCAAAGATCTTCCAATATATGTGACCTTAGAGTTATTTTAGTTCACGATCTCGTATGTCCTCGTTTTTTAGGTTCAAAGACCGTGTTCCTAAGTCCTTACTTTCAAATGTAGTGTACAGATTCACGTGTAGTAGCTGCAATGCTTCTTATTTTGGTAAGACCACTAGACATTTGAAGGTCAGAGCTTCTGAACACCTGGGCTTGTCCCCGTTAACGGGAAAGATAGTTAAGAACACACAGAACACAGCAGTTAAGAACCACTTATTATTTTGTAATTCTAGTTCTTCTTTTGATGATTTTCATGTCATTACATCTGCACGTAGTAACTATCTTCTTGAAATAAAAGAGAGCTTAATGATCTGTAAAAAAAAACCTATTCTCAACAAAAATATCTCTTCTGCTCCATTGTATTTATTCGACAAGTTCGGTTAATCAATCGTCTGAAGAGTGCTTCCGTAATCGCAGCATACCGACATTTGATTTACCTTATTAGGTAATATTTTATTTTATGATAATTGATAAAAAAAAAAAAAGGCGTTTGTTTAAAAAATATTTCATATCTGTATGTACTCGTACTGAAGATGGCTGTTGTCAGCCGAAAGCTTTAATACATGAACGTGTCATAATTGAATGTGTCTTCTCTTGATCAATTTACGTTTTCGTCGTCTTAATAGCTCTAGAACATTCTTGCGATGCAGTAAAATCAGAAGCAGCTTCTGAATGGTATAAACATGCCAAGAAAAATGTAAACACATATGTACTATATATATTTTATATGTAATATCAATGCACGGTTACAAGCACAGTGGACTAATATAATAACAACAATAATTATTATCTCAAAGTTTTTCTGAGTATTATGATTCTCCAAGTCAAATAAAAATATTCAGTTACCAAGCATTGTGTTTTATACCAATTAAACCTGGTTTATTAAAACTTGTTTTGATTTAAATCCAGTTTTAATAATATACATTCATGCATTCATATACATACATATACATATATATTCAGTTTATGCTGAAAAAGATCTCGAATTTTCATTTTTAAAGAACGGTATCCTGTTCCAACTATAACTATAATGCGAAATGACGCATACAAGAAACATGAAAATACAGTGGAATCTCTCAATCTCGACTACCCTCTATCTCGAATATCTCCCTATCTCGAACGCAAATCTCTGTCCCTTGAACATACAAGAAACATGAAAATATTATTATATATCTGGTATTGTAGAAGAAGGAAACATCATTTCTCTATTTGATTAATGCATTGATATTAAGGCATGTTACAATGAAACCACAAAGCATCGCGTTACTTTCTTTCTAGTACATGTTTTAAGCCTCTCCCGAATATTTTCTTCTCCCAATTTTAAAACTAAAATTTTTGTCCCTTCCTCTTTCCAATGACGCGATCTTTTCTTCTTAGTTATGGTTTCCAACGACTCTACCGTGTTTATTTTAATAAAACACACTTGAAACTACTTCAAAAATGTTGTTTTATTTAAAACTGATAGTATATAAACATGATTATGGTTTTTGTCTGTGAAAAGCTACCTAGCTTCCTCAGTTGCGAAAAAGAAACGAAAAAAAAAAAAACCAAACAAAAACGATAACGTTATCGTTATCTCTTTTTCTAACTCTTATTCATCTTTCTCTTTGAATGAGATGGTATGTCACTAAGTTAAGGTTACTGCTTCCTTACTGAAAAAGCAAATCACCATCTTGAATTGCGTTAATGTCGATCGTCTCGAAGTCGTCACATACGAATGAATTGGTAGCCCTATTATAAAAACCAATGGAAAGAAAAAGAATACCAATAAGAACATTTATACTGGCTTCACAGCGATTAAAGGGCATAGAACCACAGTTATGGCTATCATCTTACATGGTTCTTGAGTGGGGATTCCCTCACAAAAACAACTGAGTCATCTTTTCGTGCTACTCTTATCATCGCACATTATCTTTAAAACTTGTTTAAACGAAACGTAGTTTATCAAAAAAGGTTTTACTTCTAATCAAACGTTTTCAGGCTGAACTTGACCATGCTTATTTCATATGAATAGTAAGAAGCTAAGCAGATGTAATATCAATGCACAGTTACAAGTTATAATTATAACAATTGTTTCAAAGTTCAAAGAGTATTATGATTCTCCAAGTCCAATTAAATTATTCAGTGACCAAAAATTGTGTTATATGCCCTGTTCACACCAACTAAACTGACGCATTTGGCTCGGAGGCTCGGATTAAATGAACCGTAAATGGAGAAATTCTTGGGCGGAGGAAATTTGGCGCAATCGGCGCAAAATGCTTAAAATCATCAAAATAAAACCACGCCAAATTTATTTTTTTAGAAGGTGCGACAAATTAAATTCGCACCAACTTAAATTTTTCTCCAAAAAACTAAAAATTACCCTTAGAAAAAGGTGAATTTTGACTTTGCAGTAACTATCTCCAACTCCTTCTGGCAGCAAATGTACAGTTAAGATTGCTAGAGAACTATTTTAAAAACCCTCAATGAAGTTCGAAAGTCAAATAATGTTATTAATCAAACTTCCAGACAATTTAACAACACTGCAAATTTATTAGCAACTCAAATTTATACAAATTGTTTAAAACATTCAAAAGAAAGAAGTTAAAAGGGTACGACGACGCCGAGTTGTCGCAATTCTTGGTTTATTCCAGGCATTGAAGTTGAGAAAAAAAATTGAAAACTTTGACACCTCGGGGCCATTGTAAAAGTGGCTACAGTGTCAGGGCAGAGCATCAGCGTTAAAAAAGATAACGATGGAAACAAAACCAGTAAGAGCAGTATGGTGCTGCGAAAAATATATGCTCGATGTGAATTGCGAACAAAAGCAAAATATTCGTCGCATATATGTCGAATGAGAGTAGTGCGGGAAAGAAACAGAAAAAGGCGGAAAGGACACCAACACTAACCAGATTGGCTGCTGGAGAATACACCTAAAATCGTGTACAGAAGGTAGGTGATACGACAAGTCGCATGCTACAAAAAAAAATTGAACATGTTCAAAACTATGTGATTGTAGTACGTTAGCACTAGTTGTAGGAGTGTTGATGGTGCTAATTGAAGCACTAGTAATTGTGGTGTTGCAGGTTTTGGCGGTGAGAATGTCATGTGAACATGTTCTTTTGTTTTGCACTACCGTAGTTATCCTAATTTAGTGTGCACCATAATGAGGATCAAAAAATTATTTCTGATAAAAGTACGCACTAAATAAGGGCCCATCAAAATTTTTTTTAATAAACAGGAGCGAACTGTCAATTAGGTACACTTTTATTAAAAGAAAAAGGAGAGAACAATAAATCGTCAAATAGACCTTTCCCGAATTTCTGTTTAAACGCCGTGTTATAACCTGGCCTCTAAGTTTCGCCTCATTTTCAAACTCTTAATTACTTCTAATTATTCCACTGGGAACTGAAAGAACGAGTAACTATTACTTACTGAAAACATTATGCAATTAGAAAAACAATGAAAAACATAGAGACGAGGCTAAACTTGATAACTAAGCATTAACTCAGCATTTAAACAGAAATTCGGGAAGGTGTATTTGAGTTCAAGCAATAAATCATATCATCAGTATCATATCTTTGAAAATTTATTCTACAAATGAGAAAGGATCCTCATCCTCAAGTAGTTCTTCTTCGTCATGCGACAATTTTTCTTTTACAGAGTTCATTATTTGATTCAGAAACACATTATTCATTACTTTGTTCGGGTCAGTTGCCGTGATCCCACAAACACAAATGAATTTTTGATAATATCAGGAAGAAAATTACAAAGTGCGCACTAAATTAGGTGCCTTGAAAATTATTTTTTAAACAGGGTGCGCACTAAATAAGTCAGAAATTATTTCAACTTGGGTGAGCACTAAATTAGGGAGCGCACTAAACTAGGATAATTACGGTACTTCCCTCACATCCCATGCTATCAAATTCAAACTCCGAGGCTTCTGTCCAAACTTTATTTCAGGGTTTCTTAAAGGTCAATAACTTCCTTAAGACTTCCACTTCTGCTGCCATTTATTTGAGTTTTTGAAAATCCTTTTTTGTTGGACTCGGTTGTACACTTTCTTTCTTCAATATTTTCTGCAAATCTTTTCATTTATTGGTATTCATTTCTAAACAGTTACTTGCTCTAGTTCACCATGAGTTGGAAATAATTACGCCACAATGAGGCCCGAACAAACGAATGCTACTGATGCTACATACACGATTTTTTTTATAAGCAACCAAGGTCAGACCTTTGTAGTAATGTAGCTTAAAATATGACCATTTTTTATTAGTAATGTTGCTTATTTTGTTGCTAAGTATTAATTGAAAAATATGTGTTTCCAGTCTTGAAAATCTTTGTCTAAGCTTAAGTATTTAGGTACAAAGTGTAGGACATAGTATTGCAACCTAGTGTAACCATCTAGTGTGGCAATTTTAAGAAATGTGCTGTAGCCATGCTAGTGCTACATTACTTCAAAATTTCATGTTGCTAATTTATGTAAGATCCTTGTAGTACTGTTGCTTAACTTTTTGAGAAAATTTATTAGTGTTGCTTATAAACATGTTGCTTATAAAAAAAAACGTGTACTACAAAATCACACAAGTTACATTTCAGCATTCGTTTCGTCACACAATATAGGCAACGGTAGTAACTACTGAGCATGTTCATTCTTGTGGCATGTTGTATGCCAAAAGAAATTCGCGGTATGTAACACAAGAAGTTACATGCATGTGACAAAATCGCATGCGACTTTGTAGCGATCGTTTGTTTTTACTACATAGCACATTCTGAAAATATGCATCTTGAAAACTTTAAAATTCAAAGTAAAACAAGATAACAAGATCTAAAAACGTCGAATTTTCGATTTATTTCTAAACCATCGCCAGGACTGTAAACCTTAATGGTAACGATAACCTTACGGTAAACATTCCGCACGTTCGTTACTATTTGAAGAAATGATGTTATTGATTATTTAGTCATTTAGTGAAGAAAGATCGGGATAAAATGGCCGGCGATTAGTGATGGTTGTTATGTTAAAAATATCGGTTTCTAAAACTCTATCTACACTTCAAGTTATAATGACCCGACTTACCCCGCCGACCCATCTTACCCCATATTACCCTAAATATATCCCATCGAGACCAAAACGCAAATTTCTGCCGAATAACGCATTATATGTGCACTATTTTCTAATGGATTCATCGAACGGAAGTCGCCCTTACTATAAGGTAAACGTTATAAAAGAAAACCTTGCGTTTCTACAACAATTACTTAAATCCTTTTCCTTATTAGTCGGGAGATTTTGGTGACAACATATAAACAACATTTCTGCATCAACAGAAATCAAATGGGCAAGAACGACTACAACAATTTCGATACCGTATTAGAAGCCTCCCTCGAACAGAAGCCGCAAAATTTCGTCAAGAAAATTTAATAGAAGCCGTCTTCGATTAGAAAATAAATAGAACCCGCGGCTTTTATTGGAGAAAATACGGCACTTTAATCGATTTTATTTAAGCTTCAAATTTCAATTTTACAAATTGGACTCTCCAGCTTTACGTTCTTACAGGCTTACGTTAATGGTTAATAACGCAGTTAAACTTTCGTTTCTAGTGGTCCTCGGATGAGCTTAAACGAAGATCTAATGCCAAGCAGTTGCTGATTACAGAAAAAAAAAAAATAAAGAAAAAGTTATGTGCAAAAAGTTATGAATTACAGCATCATAGTTCTAACTCTAATATTATACCTGAAGGGAAAATAGTTGCTGAATTTCTTTATTTCGTGGTCAATAAAAATCTAAATTTATCATCCCTAAAAAGATAAGATTAAGGCTATGTATCCATTAGACGATTTAGCGGAGCGTTGCGTTTTGAAAATTAAAACGGCATATTACGTATAATGGGAACAGCTTTTTAGTAATTACAAGTTGAAATCCAAACATTTTAAAGTATCACAATCTGTTTGCTCAAATCAACTTTACTCAGCGCCATATTTCATACACACATACAACACAACACAACAAAAAATAAGATTTCGTTTTGAAAATTATACCGAAAGGCCTTTTTTACCTGTTCCCATTACAAAAACATCGTTTTAAAAAGCTATCCGATAGATGATGTATCACTTTCAGAAGCGGAGCGTTGTGATAGCTATCCGATACGTTTTTCATGCCGAAGTGACTCGTTTTTAATGGGAACAGACCCCTCTATCCGATATGGTTTTTAAAACGCAACGCAACGCAACGCTCTCAAATCGTCTAATGGATACATAGCCTAAGTTCATGGAAATTCAAAGGAAAATTTTTCTTTTTCTGTGGTTAAAGGCGGTTTTCCACTTCCAGAAAATTTTCCACAGACAGGAGCGGAACGGACAAGAAAAGTTACGGAGCATCCGTGCAAACAATGTTTACATCACGTGCTCAGAAAATTCCGTTCCGTTCCGTAGAAAGGTGAATCGAGTTCAACTTTTTTCGTGTTGTCTGCGCGGAAAACGCGGAAAAAAAATCAAGATTAACCAATCAGAGTACCTATTTGAGTACTTTAAAGGAACTAAATTTCACGATCCTTGTTTTGATACATTGTTTAACATACATTCTGACCAGACGGCTATGTTAGCAAAGAAAATGTCTCGTCAAAAGAAAGTATTTTAGTTCAATAGCCCACTGGTTTGCTTATGAATGGCTTAAGGAAAACAGAATTCTCCAAAAATTAAGAATTATTCTAGTCATCTGCGAAATTAAATTCCCGCGAAACACAAAAATTGCCTTCTTGTCCACAAAATTTAATTCCCGCGAAATTTAGTTCCTTTAAAGTAACATGAGATAAATAATCTATGCAAACCTAACCCTAACCTATGAGTTTTTCTTTCCCCTTAATAGTTTTTTATCCTGTCCAATTGGGATACGTGTTTGTAAATATCTTGATTCAATGTAGTTTAATAGAAGTTTACACTATTGTTATTTTATCGCATCTGTAAAACTAATTCGACTGTTAGAGAAACCAACATGATATACTTCTTGGTCCTTGGTGATAAGTTTTAACGGCATTTCGCTCCCAGAATGCACTACGTTAAAATTAAAAATGGGTAGAGAGTGAATTACAACGAACAAGATGCCCTTACGGGCAGAAAGATCTCTGCAAAATCTGAAAAATCTGTTGAAGCATGGAAGGCAGAAGATGTTGCGTGATCTAGGTGGGCTCGAACCACTGACCTTTCGGTTAACAGCCGAGTGCACTAGCCATCTGCGCCACGCAACCACAAGTTTATCTGTATTGTTTTATAGAGGATGTTTGACTCTTCTGTTTACAAAACGTCTAGAACTTCTTTTTCGTTAGAAAAGGATGATCACAGTCAAAGATAATTAGTTTCTTCTATAAATTTTCTTTTTTATCTTAAAATATGTTTTATGTCTTAAAATAAATTTAATATTGATCAAAGAAACTTTTGTAAATCTTTCGCTGACATGCAATGCACGGTGCTTTGATTTCATGTAAATGCACGCACGAGATTTCAAAAAACCGCTAGGTTTGGACAGCAGAAAAAGAAAAACAAAGTCGGTTTTAAAGTATTTCTTGCTTTCTCAGAAATCCAATAATTCATTTATTCATTCGAATGAAGAGAACTCTTTTTGTATTGTAATATATTTACTTCGTTACATCCTACCCAGCCGTTTAGTGGAAAGATCATTGTTTACACCCGGAAAATTAATGAAATCATAACAGAGTGAATATGTTAAAACATGCGACCAAAGTGTCTTGAATTATATCTTGCGATCTATTTTAATTTTTTGAAAAATTATTTCGCCTTTTGAACGATCAAAGATTGAAGTTTGTCTCACAAAAAATTGAGTTGTTTTGTTCTTTTCTATCAAAAGCTCGTTTTTTTTCATCTTCGTTTTTCTTCTTCCATTTTCATTATTCTTCCAAATTTTTTATATCATGAAAAAGGGCTTTTTAAGCTTGACACAGCGCAAGAAGAATTTTTGAAATATGTCACAACCTTCAAATTTCCCAAGCAGTTATAAAAACTGTGCAAGTTCATTTGAAACGTACTTTAATTATCAACTACAACGTCAATGCAACGTTGTTTTCGGTCTTTTGACCGTTGCACAACGTCCGTGCAACGTCATTTTTGAGTTTTCTTAATCGTTGTTTTGACGTCAAAATCCGACGTTGTTTTGCTGTTTCCATTTCGACCATTAAACAACCGTCATGCGACGATGGAATACGACGTCGAAACAACGTTGAAACAACGTCTTTGTGCTTACAGGCCTAACAAAGAAATAAAAAAAGAACAGCGAGGAAATAGCTGAAAATTGGATTGTTAATCTCCTTAAAGATTGGTTATTACACTGATGGTATTTTCTTGTTTTGATACATTGCTTAACATACATTCTGACCAGACGGTCAGAATGATCGTCAGATATGGTCATGACTAACTATGACCATAACACGACGTCGAATAAACGTTAGCTTTGGTCAGTTTTGGTCGCGACGTTAATGTGACCAAATCCTGACCGTCATTTAATCGTCGGATGCTTGTTGGGTAGTGATATATTTTCCGAAAATCAAAATCATGCTTTAAACTTTTTGATTTTGAACTGTAAAATTTAAAGTTAATGATAACGGGCGTTTAAATGGGGGGCGAGAAGAGCTGCAATATTACACACCCACATATGGACGGAAGAACGGACTGACAGACACGGGTAAATGAAAGATCAGCTAACTTGCGGCGCTGACCAACAAGTTGAGCACAGGACAATTCAATTTTGGATCAGCGAGGACTTTATGTAATAAAATCGATGAATAACTGTAAGGACGCAATGCGCTCGTAAAGCAAAATTTGAAAAATGATGTCAGAGCAGAATCTAACAACTATGCAATATATTATAATGTTGAATCTCGTTTAATGTTATTAAGTTTTGAAATTTAAAGATGGTAATATTGATAATATTGGTAATATTGATCAATATTGATCATTTTTCTGGGAACCTCGCGCACGCATCTTCAAAGGTTATCAAGTACTCTTTTCATATAAAGAAGTTCTTTTTATACGACCTTCTGTCCGATTATTTGTTTTCTAGGAGGTCCTTTAAAGACAGTAACTTATGATTTCCTTTAATGAAAAATGGAACTCAAATTATTTTTGTATTATTCTTTTTGATCTTTCGTTTAAACACGAAACACGAGTGTAAACCTCTAATACACATTGTGTTCCATTTTTTCCATCTTTTTTCCAAACATAATGACGATGATGACGATGAGGAAGAAACACGTTTTCTTTTCTTGACGTTTTGGGCTTTTTTCGTTTGCCCTTTCCAAGCAAAGTTGGTTGTGTTTTAATAAATAAATAAAATTATGAATACATGACGTCCAGGAAATTCAATCTTGTTTATTTACTGATTAACGAAAACAAACAGTAAAATCTGTACAAAATCATTCTTGATGGATTTTTAACAGAACGTTGAACCAAGTACGATTTATTGAATCGAAACAAAAGAAGTAAGCGAAAAATAATAACATCAACAACTACGAGGAAGGAAAGGTTTGATGACGTCACATACCCGTCCCCAAAACAAATTAGACCCAAATTTTCGTCTGTATCGCCTGTATCGCGAACCCCGAAAAATGTCAGTTATCCCTATTGGTTACCGAGATAATTTTCCCTAAAACGTCACATTCCATTGGGATGTAATGTATTAGTTTCGCACTGACGTTGCGCATAAGAAAAAAAATAATCTCTTCACAACTCAAGCTACCATTTTGCGTGACAGACAGACAAACAGACAGACAGAGAATCGGCTATTAAGATATAGATTAATGAGGCAATGACGAAACAGTAGTTCAGAAAAACAATCCTTAATTGACTCCGAAGCTTTCTTGTTCGACAAATCTGTTTACATTAACTCGATTTCCCAATTATGAATTTCGATTAAAGATGAGTTTCATAATACCAATTGAGTTTAAAATTGCATTCTATTGTATTTCATCATTCAATAGACTCTTTAATACTCAGCTTGGTAGCGGCTGACTAATTATTCTTGTTTGCTGTCATCTGTTTTCCTATAGAAATACTTTTCCTTACACACCAATGTAGCTCTATTTCTATCAATTTTTTATGGATTTCGCGCTCCAATAACCACTTTATGTTTTGAATGGAACAAATGTATTAAATCGACAGAGTCTCTACAACAACAAAACAAAATTATATAATATTCATGAAGTTCAGATAAAAGTCGACAACGAAAATACAGAACAGAAGGAAAAATGTCATCGATCATCAAACTAAATATCGGTGGAACAAAATATGAAACAACTAAAGAAACACTAACGAAATATCGAGATTCAATGTTGGCTCGAATGTTCGATGGATCGTTACCATCTAAACCAGATGAAAATGGATATCAATTCATCGATGCTGATGGAGAAATGTTCAAATATATTTTGAGCTTTTTGCGAACTGGAAAAGTGTTGGCGCCGGATGATTGTTTGGATCGTTTACATGCCGAAGCTGATTTCTATCAACTGCTGAAACTGAGCGAACGGATTATGAAACAAAAACAAGGTGTAGATGAGGAAAAGCGAGAGCGAATTGTCGTACTTCAATACAATAGAATATGCTATTCTAATTGGATAGTCAGAGTTATCTCAAACAGAAACGAGGTTGTTCAATATACATGTTATCAGGAAATTAGGTGCATCGAAGAATGCGAAGAGATGTCACTTAAAAACTTTACGTGCGTCTATCAAACAGTTAAAACGGATAACTTTAGAGCAGCGTTATTTTTAGCATCAGAAAATATCACAAATGCATTCGATGCTGAGAATGTAAACTGTATGCGTTTCTATGCATTGCTTCAAAAGCTCAAATGAGTAAAATAGAAAGAAATAGTATTCCACAAATAAGCGTTGAACATATTAAAGTTCTTCTGATGAGGCTGGTGTAACTTTGTAAATTTAACAAGATTCGCAAAAATGCTACTACATATTTCTCCAAAGTTGTGATTTTAGAAGATATTGTGCGTACATATGTGTCATTAAATAATTACAATGGTATAACTACCATCAAACTGCTTAGGTAAAAGTGATGTCCTTAATAATCAGGGTGGAATTGCATTTAATACCACAAATAAACTTATTTTGAACTTATTATGAAATGAAGATGTTCATGGTCAAATGATAAGGCTTCACTTAAAATTCTTGCTAAGGAGTGACTATGAGCATAGAAGAGAAGTTATTATGAGCATAGCTAAAAATTATGTGACAAATATTTCCCCTTAAGCAGCTTAATATTTTTTAATAAACGTATAATCTTCATTACTGCAAGTTTCCTATGCTTTGTATATACCATAAAATCACGAGAAGCAATGTAAATCAACAGAACAGTCGCTTTTTGTTACTCGCATAAAATTATCATCTTACATTATACAATCAAATTTGTATACAGGTTTACAAAATAATAAAAGAAAATGGGGCAAACCTAATTACAATACTACAGTATTATAAAATATGTGTTAAAAATAGTATGGCGTAGACATAACAAGCAAAATAGCTATCAGAGGCAATCAAAAACCAATCTCTAATAACAAATATTATGTGTAACATTTCGAATTAAGGAAAAAAAGAGTCAATATTAAGAAAGAGAATTTATAACAATTTATAAATCTAAATTCAAGTATTCAGATTAAACCTCTCTGATTCAAAAAAATATGTTCACCCACATTATTTTATCAGAATAAGAACTCCTAAACATACTGTCAATGTGATAAATGTCCTTCCTAAATCCCAAGTGAAAAAAACAACAAAAAAAAACAAAAACAAAAAAACAAAAACAGAAACAGACTATTACTGCATATAGTTGAAAGCTGGAGTTTGTGTTCTGGCTTAATTGACAACACGGGAAGTGTAGTGTTTTTAATTTACAGACTGTTATGTTGAAGTAGGAAAAAGGACAGAGTATTAATTTTGACGAAATAAAACATCATTACATAGTATCAACCGATATATGATCACAGAACTCATCCATAGTAAATTATGTTTCTGTTGTCAGATTAAACGACTATGCGAGAAGCATATTCTTTTAAGTTGCTATATATGTCTCGATGCTGTGTATTAAAAATTTAATTGGTTTCCTTGTTTTATGTACAATATCACGTTTTTACTTGCAGTTTTTATTATGTATATACTCTTTCAACTAATATAACTGACTGTTCTCCACATAAAGCATTTCCTTATCATGACAGTCATCTTATCTTGTGTTTCTAGTTGGGCTACATTATTATATCATGATGTAAAATAGAAAAGATGTTTCAGCCTGGCTTTTAATAATGATGAACTTCAATGCTTTACTGTTCCAAAAAATTTAATTCCTAATCATCATACCACAAAAGCTAGCAGAAAACATAAATCATCGCTGAAGACTAGCCTTTATTTTTATCTACGTTCGCTAGGCCAAAGTGCAATGATGAACTACGGCTATAAAAGTGAACGGAGAAGAAGGAAGAGAAGGAAAATCCTGGTTTTAACATTTTTTTCGCCCTATGGGGAAATAAAGTTGTTTTTTTTTTATTTTGTGATTATCCTCATGAACTAAATTGGAATTGGATTTCGTTTAATTGATTTCAAAATTGAAAAACGGTATTGTATGGGAAATAGTTCCAGACTCAGAAATATACTTGTCCAAATTTTAGGCATTTTTGATCGCACCCAAAATCTTTTGATGTATCTTTGTGATTACATCATATGTAGGGGATGTCTGGAAATGCGAACTTCTAAAGTCTATTATGTTTCAATATTCATTTCTGAAATGATCGGCCAAGTGAATATTAGGGTTAAGTTTGCTTTCATTTTTTTTTTTTTTTAACGAATATTTATTTACAGGATTATCATAAATCATAAATGCTGTTATCAATATCAGTCCTGCGTTAAAAAAAAGAAAAAAAGTAGGATCTTTAAATCAGAAAAGAAAGCAAATATACGAAAATGAAATACACCAGTATACTGGAATAACAGTTGTGAGAAAAATTGTTGGACACACGCACTGACAAAGATAAGAATAAAAAAAGGCACACACACACAAAAACAAAGAAACTTGAAAAACGAGGTTATATGTCACAGTTCACACAAAATGGTCATTCAACCTCCTGCAGAAATCTTTATAAGATTTGCTTTGCGAATGTCATTATATATATGTTTTTGATCCCATATAGAACGCTGACTTTCTGGCAAATTCAGTCCTTAATTTTGTAAGTTTTATTGAAAAATCCACGTTTCTAGTTTCTAGTCCATCTATTCTAATATATGTATTGGTTGTTCTGTCATCGTAAATAACAAAGGAATATTATAAAAACCTTCATTCGAGGCTTGTTCAGGTTAGGATCGGATGGTTATCCAACACGACCTTATGTCAGATTACTGGGTAAAGTATGTAATCTTACCAGAAAGTGCTTGCACAAGGAACATTGCACACTTTTATGCACGGCTGCCACCCAACACACTGTACCAACATGACACACACAACATATAACAAACACAAACGCCCTTATGAATGTTCACAACATAAAATGTAACGAGAAACGCTAAGCTCAAGGGAAATGTTATAACCAGAAGCGTGACTAAAAAAAAAAAAGACAAAGAAACGTGAAACAGAAAAACGATTAAAGAATGCTCGTTTACTAAGGCAAAGAGAACAAATACGATGGAGGGAGCAGGAAACACCACGTAGGAGTGCATAAAAATATAATAAGCAAATGTGCTGCCATACACGGCAGTAACATATGAGTTCCTATTTGTGCTCTTAGACATTTTGAACTCCCAACCTCTTAACTATGATGGCAATCACATTACTGTATGAAACAATCTGGCCTACACTATAACCCAACAATCGTGAGATATTTATAGATTACTGTTTTCATTCAATAAACGCAAATTCAAACTTGGCAAATTTGGGAATTTCAAAAATTCCATAATGTTTTTGAAAATCAAAATTGTTTTCGAAAAAGAAAATCCAATGATAAACAAAAACGTAAAGTCAAAATAAAAGTTTCGAATTTCGTAATCTGTTATTTTATTTTGCAATATCTCTTATTACATGTCAGACAAATGATTACGGGGTCGATGTAATTACATCGATTTCCCAACAAAATTCATCTTGCAATACTCGATGAAGTTTCATTCCACATTCCACTATTGAGCAATGTTGTGAAACATCTGTGTTGAACTCAACATAATACAAAAACTTCATTGTATTCCAATTTGCACATGGAAAACCGTGAATTTGTAACAGGTATAAAATTTGAATTTCCCTCCCAGATATTCTTTTAACAGGCTTATAGTTTTCCCAAAAATTATCGAATCCAACTATATCTTCCTAAAACCTGCTTCATTCACATCCACCCACATAAGGTTATATAAGGTTAGGTCAAAGACCTGGCTGTGTTAACTAAATCAAAATTGGTCGGAATAATAAAGAACAAGAAGTATAAATTGGAATGAATATTTACAGAAACGTTATAGTTTTAACGTATAGTGTTAATATATTAAGTTGGCACCAACTAATACAGGGCGTAGTCCCGTATAAAAGTTTCTGTCATTAAATATTTGTCAGCGGTAATAGATTTCTGTGTTTCTCAAATTTCTTGACTTTTGTGGGCAAATGTTATGTTGAATTTGTATTTCCAATGGTTTTAGATGAGTGGTGAAATTGATAAATATCTTTGTTGCGATGACATCAAAGTACTGTGCCAACTTTATGGTCGTAAATAGTGCAATGTTATTCTTGTTTCTCAGCTTTCAGTTGTTTGTTCAAGTTGACATATGCTTGTCAGTCGAAATGATTACTGAAATAACATTCACATCATTACTACGTTGTCAAGTGTGTGGTGTTGAGCAACCTCAATAAATCTTTTCTCTGTAGATCGGCTTGTTGTCATTCATTCATTCAGCGACTCATAAATATGTCATTATCAGGGCTTTTAATGAAAATGCAAACCCCAATCCACCAGCAATTAAACCAAATACGATTATACCAACTTCCAAAAGGAACTCCCATCTCTTTAAAGTTGCCCATCGTAACTTCATGTGAAAAAAACATGGAAACAAAAAGCACAAGCACGTTCCAGTGAAACTTCCAATCACACCCATAAGTAGTCCAAAATGCGGCACCATTATGGCCAAAAACAGCGCCAAACAGAGAAGAAGCGGACGCGAAATTGCCAGCCACACCCAATGATACTTAGAATCTCGATTGAGATGTGGAAAGTACTTTAAAAACGCGTCATCGAACGTCATGCTAACAACAAACATACCAAGAGGTACAGCGAGAACAACATTAGCGATCACTAACCCGGTTGCAATTCGACTGAAGTATGGATGTTCGATCAGATTTATGGTGGCTACCTCTGCTGTATCTTTCCCAAATGTCAGTACCATACACGTTCCAAGTACACCTTTGATGACGGCTGCCAGTAAAAACGAACAGTTCATCATTGAGTTGAACTGGCTGGGCTTTTTCATCGAACCTTCAATGCTAGGAAAAACTGCGTGTGCGCAGTAGGAAAACACCACTATACCAAAACCAATTGGGAATGTTTGAGGATCGAAAGATGGTATGTTTGACAGATTCCATACTGGTATCTGCGTGAAACAGAACGCAATCAAGACCAACAAAGAAGACATCAGGGAGAAAACCGATAACATACTGAACCAGGATATGATGGACATCTTTGTTATGAAAAGGGACGGTAATGCGATACAGCAGTTGATTGCTGCCCACTCTTTCACTCCTAGTCCAGTCACACTTTCAAGCATATCAGCCCAAACAGTTCCCAGCAACACAACATACATGATAACAGCACCGAACATTTCGATACTTTGAACTATACTCACAATGACATGGCCTTTCTTCCCCAAAACTGCTTCGCCTACCTCGGGGTAATTTATACGAAGTCTACGGGCGATTCCTGTCTTCTTTGATTTTTCGTACATACAATCGATTAAAAGCTTGCCAGTGTGACAACATAACACAGCCACGAAGAAGATCATTGCTACAGCTGCCCAGCCTCCCTGTTGTACGGCGTAAGGAACCCCCAGAATACCTGTCCCTTGTATAAGATTACTAACGTTCCAACCGGCTAAAAACGCATTTGCTTTACGATCATCAGAAGGCTTGGCGAGCATGGAAATGCTCAGGGACGCTGAGCGAAAGTTTCGAAAGCTTTGACCGCGACTTCTTCTTCTTTGACTTTGTTCTTCCTTGCCACTCTCGACCAGGGCGTAATTTATAGACGACATGGAAGCATTCCTTTCTGGGAAAATATCTCCGCCCTCTTGCTCCAGCAATTCATCCGGGTCATCAGTGGTCGGTACGTAATTGCTATCAGTAATGACAGGAGAGAGATCACATGTTGACTTGTCCATCGTGCACAATTTCGAATTCTGAAAGAAAAGAGGATAGAGTAGACATTTTCATGAATTACAACACAACAATCAACGTCTCGTTCTCAAACTGAATATTAACGACGTTTGCACTGTTTATAAAGAGAAACAAAACCACAGGGGAAAATTTCCCACAAAATTAACCTAAATAATAAGGGTTAACCTTACAAATCCATAAGCGTAGAAACGAGGTGATGTTTGTAATGACGTAGTTTAGGAAAAGGTCTGATGGCCATAATAAATAGCGTAAAAATCAAGGTCCACTCTCAATAATTCGAACGGGCCAAAAAGCGGAAGAATAATGGGGATTCATTTGCAAAGAAGTAATAAGAGAAGGCCACTTGAAATTCGTTGTAAACACCCCCTCCAGAATCTATGATATTAAGTAAACGAACCTTGGTAAATAGAATATTAAAGTGTTAATCAAACCAATTCATAAATAGTTCTCTCAAGTGGAATTACATGGATTTCCTCTTCAACGTAAAATCTCATGTATGTGTTGGTGAAAAAAAGCTTTGATAAGTGTTGCAGCTGTTGTTGTTTTTTTGGATCGAAAAAAATCACACAAAAATCGAAAATTCGTTCGTAATCTCACTCATTCAATCTACGCATGCGCACATATTTCACATTTCATTTCGAAAAAGACTTTGCATAAAACTTCATACGAAAGAAAGCTTTTGAAAATATTGTGAAGAATAACTTCACGAACCAAAACGATTTTAAAGAAAGTGTTTTTACGCGAAATTTGTCCCAAATTTAAAATTCGCGAAAGTCTTTGTCGCAAAATTTCGCGTTTTTCGAGCTGGCGTAAGTTTCTACCCGCGACAGTTCCTCCTTTTAAAGCACTTACGTTGAAGAGAAGAGTTTTACTAAGACAACACATTAAACAGTAATAGCATACCGCTCAACTTGACCATGTAACAGCAATGTCCTTTGCTTAGAAATGTCGTGATTTATGTGATAGCTTTCAATCAGAAAAAAAAAATGTATTGTCGGTTTTGTTTGTGTGTTTATTTACAACTGCAATAATTGAAAAAAAAAAACAACAAAAACAGATGGAATTCTTCAATGTTTACGTTTCGATTACCAAAAGATGTTGAAATAACAACATTGACAGTTGCAATTGCTGGCTCGTGTGTTTCAAAATCCACTTCAGAGTGGTAAGAGATTATGCTACATAACAAGAAGTTGATTTCAACTACGCTTTGTTGTTCTCTCACAATAGACATTGTTTTTATCGAAAATCCTTTGCTTATATAGAGAATGTCTGATATTTGATATGTGCAATAGTATTTCATTTTTCATTGTCCACCAGAACAAAAACAAAGGTCGATCTGATTGAGAAATAGATTCGCAATCCATATCCAGATGAACGAGATTAAAACGTAAAAGACGTGTTAAAGGAAATTTCTATTCATTGATGAAATCAATACAGCAATTGAAGAAAAAAAATGCTTTCCTGTCGTTTCGTAATACTAAGCTACAAACAGTCACTTATACCTTCAGCTATGAATGAAATCATGCAGATGTGATTAACATGTATTGAGCACACTTCAAAATACAGGACATTTCAGGTATTACTTGGTAACTTCATCGCTATTTCCAGGAAAAAGTTATTAAAGGCCTACAGTAACACTGTGAGAACTACTCTGTCTTTTGATGTTTTCATGAGGATGCGAACAATTCAAGAATATTTCTTTATATTTCTTTTCGTCACACTTGAAAGAAACCGAGTTGATGCAATTGGCTACGAAAGAGGTCCTTTAACTTCAGTCGCATCTAGTCTAATCAGTAAGAATACGAACGAACTGAAATAATCCAAAAATGCGAAATAAAAGGAAAAAATCCAACACTCTCTCCTAAAAAATTGTTTGAAATCATATTGAAATGCTTTAAATACAGTCAGATCATGTTCCAATGTAACGTTGACATGAATTATAATCACCAATCTGAAGATAATGCATTGCCATTTTAGAGATGTCATATCACGCATGTTGTTTCATTTCTCCATCCGTCACTTCGCTCAACTCTTCAAGCCGTCGTATCTGTTGTCGAGATTGAGAGCGGGTCGGGTGTCGTTCAGTCTTGCGTCATTGCTACGAGTTCCTTTCTTAACCATTTCAAAATCACTTGGAACTTTCGCAGCACTGAAAAAGAAAATCTTTCATAATGAGCCACAAGCAAAGTTTTCTGTAATCTAAAGAAAAACAACCAGTGTACGTCGAACTAATTTGTGCATGTTCTGCCAAAATTTAACTTCGTTATGCCAACATAGGTACTCTAACAAAGATTTCTACTAAAACAAGCGTAACAACGTCTGCTTTGACGGTCTATTGACAACGACTGATCAACGACTGAGTTGTTCAAAAACCACACTGTCATAAAAACTAAATATGAACATCCCCAACCAATAATACCTCGTTATCGTTTATAATATTATAGATCCAAAAGTCTAATTACAGATAATGAGTTTGATTAGGGCAGACAAAGTTTGCTTTATGCTTGAAATTCTATTCCTTTGGTTTAAAAGAGAGAGATATTGGGGTTCTTGCGAAACTACGACGGCAACGAAGAAGACGACGTACAAGATAAATCAATGAATTACAAAACAATCGAAATTTTACAATTAGGTTAAGAGGTTAACATAATAATGCTTATGAAGTTTATTTATCCGGCCCTAGAACAGCACATATGATCCATATACTGCGCAGCGATATCTTGAACTAAGAGAGACACAATCGTGAAGGTACCAAGGGAAACACAAAAAAACCGAAAGTTTCGAAAGATTTCGCTTATGTTTTTAAGAATAGGGCCCCTATAAATAACGCCCATTCTAAATACATACTCGAGGGTTCATGGGGTTACAAACGGAATTTATAATAAAAACCCGTTTTGCATAATCCTACGTGTTTTCGTTCTTCTGCGTGACGCCATTCTAAAGCAAATCTATGAAAAAAGGTGAATCTTTTGTTTGCCTCACGTCGTCGTCATCGCTGCCGTCGTAGTTTTGTGAGGTCCCAATTTATGCAATCCAGGGCAGTAATAAAGTTTTGCAAACCGGTAAAAAATAGACGGAGAAAAACTAGACATTCAACTTTTGCATCAGCAAGCCGACGATTTCATAAGTACAGGTTGATCAAATTCAACTGGTAAACGTTTGGCTGAATAAAATGACATAGTATATAAACCTCAACTCCTGGTTAGCAGCTCCTAATGTCGGGAATGCAGCTTGCGACTTGATATCAGGTGGTACACCAGCTCTTCTAGGTGCATCGGAACTCATTGCAGCACGTTTTAAAGATGGTGGAATATACTTACCGCCAACAACATTGGGAGAGCTTATAGTTGCTGAAGGCGCTAGAGAAAAAGACCATAGATGGTTATTACGTGTTCTTGTACAAATTGATAATTCATAAAGCAATATCCTTTAAGAAATAAGATAAGTTTTATACTTGGTTGTTGGGCCACGACGCCTGGATTAGTCTTCCATATGGTTTGCCTGTCTGTGGTCACTTTTTCTGAATAAAATGTTATAGGAAAAGATTACAAACTTGGAAGCGTAATGACAATAACGGCTAAATCAAATTGTTTTTTTTATTATACCTCCATCCAGGCAGTCATTGTCTACAACTTCTTCTTCTACATCCTCTCGCACTGGCTCTTCACTGAAAAGAAAATGTTATCATAAAATTTTTAAAGATCCTTAGGATGTTTCCTTTGGAATTACTATTCCTTGCATGGTAAAACAAAGTCTGTGTCAATAATATTTAGACTTGTCAAATAAATGAATCCCAGTACTGATCAGATCCCAGATGTTCTAATGTATGAATCTGAGGCTCTTTGGGAAGTCAGTTGACAACAGAACAACCTGTGATGTGGATGTACTACGATCTGAACTCGAAACAGTCTTTAGCTTTTAACAAACATCTTCTTATTCGTCCCCTCCTGCTGCTGCATTGATAGGAGTTTAAGGCGCAACACCAGTTTCGATCAGATTTTAACATCACTATCAAGCACGTTAAAATGATATCAAAAGTTTCAAATCTGACATAATTTGGCAAATTTATTTGTGGTCAAAATGGAACACCTATTTTCTTAGTTTTCTGCATTTCGGATTTAAACCAGTGGAAAGCACAATCTTCAGAGTAAAGTATAGGCATTTTTTGGAGAGGCAGTTTCTACTAATCATAATTCCTAAAGGGTTCATACTACTTTATCATGTCCATAACAAATCATAGTGAAAAAGTATGTAAAGCCTTTCATGAATCGGGACAACATGTTGGCCAGCATCCCTCACAAACAATATTGATCAACAATGTTCAGGCGATTTGCTATGGTCACTAACATATCAGTGGAGAAAAAATTTGCTACATTCTTCTTTATGAATGTTAGCCAACATGATCGGTGAAATAAGCATGTTCGCTTGATTTGCTGTATGCATCAACATTTGGCCAACATTTTATTATTCAATCAATGTTTTAAAATGCTTTTTTGAAGTTTTATTTCAAAATGGATGACAATAAACAAGACAGAGAAGTATCACAAAGCATATCTTAGATGATGAGAACGTGGACTAGGTTGGCATACATTCCTTGAATGAACAAGTGATAAATGTTGTTCATTTTATTTCTTTAAAAAAATGATAATAGAACTCAATACCAGCATGTTGGCTAACATATTGCTCTGATTTGCACTAACTTAAAGATATACAAGGCACTACTGTATTATATCCAACTTAGACCTGTTATGTAGAAAAAAATCAACTTTATGCTTACGAAATTATGAACAAATGTACAAAAATTTACTAACGTCACTCTTAAATCTTGTATTTTCAAGCTGGAGTAGTCCTTCTCTTTCCGCTCTTCAAAGTCATTCCATTCATCACCCTAAACATTACAAATAAAATCAACAAAACCATGTACAGATGACACAAGAGAATTCATAGGAGTGGAAAAATCAGGGGGACCAAATTCAAATTATGAATCTACTTATATACATGTATAAACAGGGAATTACTTCCTTGCCACATCAACATAACTATGCAAATTGCAAAATGAAAAATCATTATGTAAAACATTATGTATGTCAACACTAGAAATAAAAACAGCCTTTTGAAACTCCCAAAGATTAACTTAGAGTTTGGCAAGAAAGCCTTCAAGTTTCGGGAGCTAAGCTTTACAACGATTTACCTATATCGATCAGAAATCGTGTAAACGAATTTGACATTTTATTAGATGAACATATTCCATAAATAAATTATTTTATTTAATATAATTCATATATTAGATATTTTATTAAACAATCCTATTACGTTTCAATCCTTATTCTTATTTTATTTTTATTTATTTACTTATTTTTTTTTTATATTCCAATAAACTAATTATTATGTGTTAGGTATATAGACAGGTCACACATTGAAAGCAGCAATTCAGTTTGTTGAAGTGTTTTATATGTATATATCTTACTTTGTATATAACATCTTACATTGTATATATGTATAAATATTACTTATAATAATAATAATAATAAACCATAATTTACATCTGAATACCTAATCACACAAAATATATGATGCCTTAATACCAAAAAAACAAAATTAGTGTGCGGGACATACTTGTGTTTTTGTTGATACTTCACCAACTTGTGTTTCTGATGTCTCACTGGATTTGACTTTCTTCTTTTTCTTTGTTTTTTTATTTTTGTCTCTTTTTGCAAAAAAATCATCCAAATTTTCTTCGTCAGACATGTTTTTATTTTCCTAAATAAACATAAGACAGGGACAGAGGTTATACTGAATGAAAATTCAAATATTAAATCCACCCTGTTCGAGAGAAAAGATCTGTAACCTCTTTAAAGCTTGATTCCCACTGCAGTGATGAGTCTCATCACTTGTTGCTTATATGATTCGACACTTATTGTTGATGTGTTCTCACTGGTTGTTTACTTTTTCCACCACTTTTAAACATTAGAATGAGAAAATTATCTGAAAGTAAACCAAACATGGCTGCTACCAAGACAAGAAAAAATTGCTTCAAGCGTTATTTTTTATAATTTTAAGAAACATACATAATTAACTAACTGAAACTAATGTGCTGTATTTTATATATTGACTAATGACATCCACACACAATATATAAAATACAGCACAGCGAATTCCAGTGGAGTTACATATGGTTGTTGACAGAGAGAACAAGTGTTTTATTATAATGTTTGTGAATATTGTAAAAAGAAATACAAACTGAAGGATTAAAAATATAATAATCTTTATTTCTATGCACCAGACAAGATTGAAAACAGATCATTCTGCTGATTAATTAGGAAAGCTGGGAAGAAAACTGTAACACATAGCCTTTAGTCTGTTGTGAATCTATATTTAATTTGAATATGATATCCTGATGCTTTTGCATATCAACCTGTTATTTTTCTGGCTCCTTCTGCTTGATGCCAAAAAAGGAAATCAGTCTGCATATTCAGGTCACAATAATTCAGTATGTGACTGTCCAGGGGATTTTTTAACAAATGATAAATTTTTTTCAAAAAACATTAAAAATGTTGCAAAAACAATAGAAAAAAACGTTAGAAAATGTTTTGAGAAAAATGACAAACATTTTTACCAAAATTCAAAAGCGTTTCATGAATTCTAAAGAGAAAACATTAAACGTTTAATTATTTTTAATTATTTTTATAATACAATTAATAGAATTATAGCGGACGGTTTCTAAACAGATGTTGTTTCTTTAGTCTTTAACTGAATGAGAACCACAGGCCTCTGAATTAGGAAAAAAGACTGACAGCGAAAAAATGCCGTCGTATTAGAAAATTGTGACGGCACATCATTATTTATGAAGGCAAAAAAAAAAAAAAAATGCCACCGTGTGAGATGCCAAAAGACGGCAAAACTTGATTGATTTATTTCCAGTAAAAAGATTGGTGTAGAATAATGGGTAATAAAATGGAAACTAAATACTTTATAAATCCACAGTGTTAAAGTTAAATTTGTTAATTGCAGCGGTTTGCTGTGAACTTGTCCTGTTGTTGGTTTCATTAGTCATAGTTTAAAAACAACGAACCTACACGTTAACATTTCCTTACTAATTTCACAGCAAGTGGAAAGAACGACAATCTGCATTGAAAATAAAACCCAACTGACTTTATAATACTTTATAATACACATTCTGGCGTAAAGGCTTTCTATTTGGCATTATGTGCGCCGGGTTCGACAAATCCGTTTCCAGTATAACGTACGATAACATAACGCTGCTTGAGTGAAGATTGTACGTCCAAATTTTCTCTGCAAATATCTGACGTACAAAGTTTTGATTCATACTGCGTACGTGTCAAAAAACATGACAAAATAAATCAGAACTCAATTCCTATATAATATTGAGAGGAAAACCCAAGAGAAACTGGTGAGACTTAAACAATAGCAAAACAATGGCAAGTTATATCTATATGGGTAGTTTTGTGTAAAAAAATTCAACACATTTAGATAACTCCAAATAAGAAACTTTATTATTGGTCAGATTTGTGTGTGTTTCGCATTTCCTGCTGTCACCATGATTAGTAAATTTTGGTTAACGGCAGCTGGAAGAATAATTTTAAGAAGTATAATGGTCTATTTGCACAACATCCGTTTTGCTTATAGTATCAACCTTGTTCACACAAAAATGAATTCCTTTCCAAAGAAATCAATTCGTTCCTGCAAGTAATCATTTCATGAGAAAGATAACGCAAGAGAGTAGGGTGAATAATTGTATTCTCTGACACATGTATGTTTCGAAAATGAGGAAGAGGAATATGTTTTTTTATCTTATTAACGCACTTCACCGTTGTTATTAAACTTCAAAGTGGTTGATTAAAGTACATAATAAGTACAGTAAAGGAGTAAATGATTGTTACCGATGTAGTTCATTAATGACTGGGTATCGCAATTTTGGTTCTGGGAAACGATCGTTTCTGTATATTGTTACCCAAAAGTGTCACCTGATTGACGAATGGAAGTTGAATGAGTCCAGTAAAGTTAAAGGGTGTTGTTTTTTTCATTCAATTTGTCATTTTGTTTCATTTTATGTCGTTATCATCTCAGTGATTCAACTGTTTCTTCCACATATATATAAAGCAGAAATGGGTATATACTTTACGGAAACGGAAATTCGTTTCCCTAGATGATGCTATAAACCATTGTTTTGCTATTGTTTAAGTGTCACCAGTTTCTCTTGGTTTTTCCTCTCAAAAGATTAAATGAAATGTTCATTAGATAATAAAGGTGGCACTAGTTGTCAAAGAAAAAGAAATGAATGATTTTGTTTCATCATGTAATCAAAAAGCTGAATGCCGTCATAAATTCAAAGGACTAGAACCAAGTAATAGTGAATTCTAATAAATATACTTACTGTGTTACCTGCAAATGTATATTTATAGCATAACCTCAGATCTGAGCTTGTCTTGAAATGCCATCACATCAACAAATTCACTCTCGCGCGCTTTGACTCCACAAAGACTGACGTCAAACGAAAATGAAGACATTACATATTGTATTTTTAATGAATTGTAGTTTTTTAGCTTATTTCTAACTGAAGAATATCCGAACAGGGCATGAAACTGACAGTATTGGAAAAACGCTAGTCATTTTTATTTCTATTTTTGAAATAGTATAATACACACTTTCTCTATCTTTGATTTTTTTTTGCCCTGCACCTAACAATAGCATCTAATTAATTATATATTGATTTTAAAATAAGTTTTAAAAAACAATTGTGAAAAAAAAGAGTTGCATTTTGGATCTTATCCTTTAAGTATATATGATATATTATATACTTTGTTTTTACAATTCCTTGTTAGAATTCTTAATTCTGACACTGTTTACTACGACAATTTTCTACACTTTAGTTGTTTTTATCTGGTATCATATTGTTTAAGAATTTTCTTCTTTCCATTCTTCTATAGCTAGCAATATATACATAGATGTGTAAAGGAGGTTTCATCGACAGAGACAGAGAATAATGAGCCACCAGCACCACCAAACAGCAAAAAGAAAAATCTTTTCCATCCTGTGTGTGCAGGAAAAATTGAAAACACCATAATTCAGCTACGTTACATACAGAAAAAAGTTTAATTTGTAAACATTTTTACTTTAAATGATACCTAAAGTCTTATCAATGTGGCAGGTTTCATGACTGTGATAACAACTTGTTCCTGGTTTAGTCTAGTCTACACGAAACACACATGGGTGCAGCCATTTACCCGAACAGTACAAAAGTCTTATATGAGGCGCCAAAATAGGCAAGAAGACGAATTTTGCGAAGTGGACCCTATCCAAAATTAAAATTTTTAACTATGGAATGCCATAGCTGCCATAAGTGATCTTCTGATATTCTGCGCAGTAGAAATTTCGTTTTGCGCAGTAGATATTTCGTTTTGTGCAGTAGTGATTTCGTTTTGTGCAGTAGTGACTTCATTTCGCGCTGTAATAAAAGCGTATTGCGATGTAGTTTTTCTGTATTGCAAGGTGGATCTATTTGAATGCGCAGTAATTTCCTCGACTTGCGCAGTAAACAACTCACATTGTGCACTACTTAAATCGTTACGTGGTAGTTAAATCGTTACGTGGTAGTTAAATCGTTACGTGGTAGATAAATCGTTACGTAGTAGATAAATGGTTACGTGGTAGATAAATCGTTACGTGGTAGATAAATCATTACGTGGTAGATAAATCATTACGTAGTAGATAAATCGTTAGGTGGTAGATAAATCGTTACGTAGTAGATAAATCGTTACGTAGTAGATAAATCGTTACGTAGTAGATAAATTGTTACGTAGTAGATAAATCGTTATGTGGTAGATAAATCGTTATGTGGTAGATAAGTCTTTACGTACGTGGACGTCCCTCTATCGTAGAATAAAATAGGAGTAAAAAAACCTTCACCGTCTTTGTTTTTACATAAATGAAAGACTAGCAGCGGAAGCAGATACAGTATCAAAACACCCGTGGACTCCTACAATCATGGCAATTAGTCTACGATTTGGAGACTGTGAGACTTCACAAAAAACTCAATATAAATTCTAATGAAAGAACGCAGCCTTTTGAATTTTCAAAAGTTTTACATCTCAAACTTCTAAAGCTTTTTCTTCGATATCTTATCACAATTTATGAAGGAGTGGATATTAGTCAAATAGGTCTACATAAAACTGGGACTTTTAGTTACTTATGGTACTGAATGTACTTTGGTACTTGAAAATAGATGTTTTTCATGTTAGTAAAGCTCAGTTCAGACTTTCTTATTAACTTATACGTTTATTAGCTATCTATCACTGTACATTAAGGGGCTTTCAAAAATCCATTTCAAAAAGGCAGTTATTTGTTCGGTTTCAAGAAATTATAATTAAAAATATAAAGAAACGCGTGTTTTTTCTACGTAAATTCTTTTGTCTTGTAATAAATCAATTTGCTGTTGTTTTACTTTTAGACCCTATTTACAACAACTAGTAATTTTAAACAAACAACAATTTATCGTTTATGCCTGTTTTCCACCAGTAAGATATCGCCAAAAAAAAAGCTTTAAAGAACTTTTTAAAACTTTCAGTAAAATGTCGAAAGCATTTTTTTAACAAGTAATTTTGCTGCTACCGTTTACACTTGGAATCAGTATTCTTCAAACATGTCGAGGAAATCATTGAGAATTTGGAAATAGTCGTGGCAATAAAAAGTAAACTTGTATAATGCATTGAAGAAGGAAAAGCTTATTTCCTTTTTTATAAATAAATAAATCTGGCTTTTATATATACTATATATAACAGGACCTCCTATGGGCGTTCTCTTTCCGTCCTGTTTGGTTCCCGACGTCCAGAGGACGTGTCTTTGTCCGCATTCGTTTTGCTTGAGAACGGAAGTTAACGTTTACTGCAATGCATACTGGATACAGAGTCTTACGTTTCGTGTGGGGCAAACGCTACGATCAACCGTTACAGAGATATTGTCGATCAAAGATTTTGATGTCATATCATTTAGGCCCAAAACTTTCGTCGCCCCATCCCATGTATCGCCGACCCCAAAAAACGATAGTTATCCATCCCTATTGGTTCTCGAGATAAAAACGTCACGTTCGATTGGGTCTGCAATGCAATGGTTCCCCCATGATATGATCAAATGAATTGACGTCACACCACGTGCTTTTATACTAATCGTTAAAAAAGTCTCTCGCATCTACGCGGTTTTTTACGCGCAACAGTAAGAAGGACTTGACCGTAAAACTTGATTAAATACATCACTCTCTAAATGGTTCTTTTGTATCACTCTCGATGATCTGTGGTAGAAAATAATGACCCCTTAGAATATTTTCACCCCCCGTGGTTTACACGAATATTCTAAGGGGTCATTATATTCTACTTACAGATCACTCAGAATTTGTTAATTATTTTTTACAAAATAAATTTTTTTTCAGAAAATTTGTTTGTTTTTTTTGCCGAAAATAGACAGATAATATATGACCCTTCAGAGCCATCGTAGAAATTCCACAAAAGTTAGTTTCAACAAAAATTCCAAACGAATTCTTTAAATTTTGATTCCTTATTTTTATTGTTACTTTATTTGTTTTCTTGTGACTGGTCGTAGATTAGCAACACCCATCCATAGCAGCAGGTTGATTTAATAGTTTTCCACATGTTTCTTTTGTTCTCTATTTAAAGGTAGATTCAATTATTTCATACGTCAGAATTTGTGTTTATTCCATTTTGATATTGAATAAACCTTTGTGTAAATTACGTCATTACAAACATTGCTTCTAAAATCTATTATCAGTCTAAAAAAGCACGTAGTATACTTCTAAGAGAAAAATTATTTGCTGCACAAATGTCACACTGGAGAGTGTTGAGAAAACATAAGTGGAGGAGGGACGTAACGATTTATCTACCACATAACGATTTATCTACCACATAACGATTTATCTACTACGTAACGATTTAACTACCACGTAACAACTTATCTACCACGTAACAATTTATCTACCACGTAACGATTTATCTACCACGTAACGATTTATCTACCATGTAACGATTTATCTACTACGTAACGATTTAACTACCACGTAGCAATTTATCTACCACGTAACGATTTATCTACCACGTAACAATTTATCTACCACGTAACGATTTATCTACCACGTAACGATTTATCTACCACCTAACGATTTATCTACTACGTAACGATTTAACTACCACACCTAACGATTTATCTACCACCACGTAACGATTTAAGTAGTGCGCAATATGAGTTATTTACTGCGCAAGTCAAGGAAATTACTGCGCTTTCAAGTGGATCCACCTTGCAATACTGAAAAACTACTTCGCAATACGTTTTTATTACAGCGCCAAATCAAATCACTACTGCGCAGAACGAAATTTCTACTGCGCAGAACATCAGAAGATCACTTATGGCAGCTATGGCATTCCATATTTAACACTCTGAGGTCAATTTTGTTATTCTTGTAAAATATTCGCTTAACTTTAACTTAGTATTTAACTTTACAACGTTTTCTCTAACCTTAATGCTGTTAGTTTTAGAATAATTATTGTCTTTTTCCCCATTTTTCATGAAGGTAAATTAAGGTAAATTGACGATTACTCAAACAGTGATCAACTATCTTCCAGGGATATTCGGACACATTGTAAAAAGAAAAAGATCTAGTGCTTGAACTTATATATGGTCATCAGTCTTGATTTTAGACCAGTCCACAGATACGGTTACATGCGCGCCCCATACGATGTTTACTACGCTACCTCGCTGAAATAACAACTGTAGGTTCTTTCTAATGGTCATTTAAAATAAGCGAGACATTAGAAAAGAGCACACGACTTGACTGGTTTGGAAACAACACCTCGAAAAGAAAACAGAAGTGTTGCTTATAGAAGTGTTTCTCACATACTTTATTTAAATAGCCTACTTGTAAAGAATACTTCAAGATATTGAATATAGTGCATATGTACAAGGAGAAACTTTCGAGCAGTGGTAGAAGTGCTTTGTGTTGTATAAACAAAACGAAAAAAAGGTCTTTTTCTCTCGTCTTACACTTCTCTTGTGTAGTCTGACAGCGTGTGCATCACCCAAATATTTTTTTTATGAAATATGTATATTTATGAAATTAAGGGAGAATTTAAGTCCACAAATTGATGTGAAGTAACCAGCTTTTACATTGCGCGCTTTCTAGCAGAGTTGCACAAGCTTAAAAAATTAATTTTAAAATCCTTCATTTGGAGGTATATATATAATATCCATAAATCACAGAGGATCCTACATTTTGTTTGTTGTGCATAACTGAAGTTGCCTAAAATCTATAATATCATTCATTGATTCTTAATATTATTGCATTCTTAAGAAGAACCTTACTACAACGATACTCTGATTTCCATCAAGGAAAAAATAATAGAAATCTACCTACCTGCTCATTACCTCTCACCCTAAACTTCTCTTACTGTGCCATGAAAATTCTGACGTTTTCTGATCTAGTGATATCCCAGGAATTATAATATATAATATCTATATTTCATTGCCTTAAGCTCCCTATCAAGTATATACTCAAGTTCTATTATATAATACTTGATAATATACAATTGCTTCCTAGCTTTCCTGCCACAAGGGGAGGAAAAATAAACAACCTTGCTACCTGTATCTATTCGATATCAGTTCGCATTTGGAACACTTTTCAATCCCAGTTGTCAGCATTAAACTACACAAACACTATTTCTTGCTATTTCTCAAGTATATACAAAAAAACAGTTGTTCTACATCATCAGTTAAGACATCAGACCTGGTCGTAAGAGGCATGCGATCGCATGCGCACGCCTCCACACATACCAAAATTTATTTACGCGTGTGGCAATTGCACGTCTGGCATGTTATGACAAGTGTCACAAATGTTTATTTAAAAGTCAACAAAAATCTGTCCCGAAATGTTGAAAGTTTTGCTTCGGAAATTGTTAATGTGCTACGATTAAATTTTACAATAACGGAACGAAACTTTGCTACCATTTTAGTTGTGAGGTCTCCGGTTGCTTTGGAATACGGTAGTTGAATTAAAAATCAGCGCTCAAAACTTTTCTTCGTTTCGTAGTAGAAAACAGGTCTACTCAGCTGAGGAACGAGGAAGGAGCTCCGTGCGTGCAATTTTATTATGTATTATTTAATTGTATTTTGTAGTTTTCTCTTTCTTTTTAACATTCTTACAGAAGTATGCGCAAGGTTGAAGTTTTTCAAAAAAATAATCTTTTATTTAAAAAAATAGCCAGCCAGGTGGTGACGAGTTAATGGAATGGAAACATCTTTAATTTAATTAAAAAACAATTATACAAAAGAAAAGGCAAAATTATACAATTTTACGTTCCGAATCTTCAAAAACATGGTTTTATTTTACATATATGACACATTTCAAATTTAACTTGATTATCATACAGAATGAAGATCGTTGATCTTAACTGGAAAAAAATTGATCGCACATCTGTCAAAAATTTACACGAGCGCACGCCATAACTGATATCATCAATTAAGGCGTGCGATGACCACACGCCTGCTAATTTTATTACAACCAGGCCTGAGACATCAAAATGTCTCAATTTAGCCTTAAAATATGACCATCTCAAACGAATGCTCTCATGTGAACGAAAGCTGTTTAAAAACGAGCGTTGTAACCCAGTTAGATTGAGTCATTGTTTATGTTTTCTAAACAATGCAAATAATGTACTTACTTTCAGTTGAGAATGATGAAGTTTATTGAATCTTGAAAGGTATAATTTTGCCTTTTCTTTTGTATTTATTACATATCTCATTATATACCTGTTTGTTCATAATGCATTTTAGATTGACTTAGTTAACTTCACTAAAAATTTCATGATTTCCTTGAAAAAATGAATTTTGAAATATGACCTGTACACAACATCACTTTGATACATACGGCCAAACAACATATGGCAAGCAGACATGCAGGCAATGTTTACTACAAGCCTATCATGGAAAATCTTCCAATATTCCAAGAATGGTAAGATCAGCTGAAGGGTTGTCTGAACAACTCACACGCATCAAGGTAGAATCTCAAACCCCCATGGTTGATACTATCAGGTAGGTCTTTGATTTACTTTATAACAAATTGTCAGGATTTGAACAACTGCGAATTAAACCCTCGTTAAAAGTCAATGAATATGTGATTTGTGAAACTGAATGCACTTGTATACAAATAAAAAAGAAACTTGGCCAAATTACAATGGGAACCAATTGGCAAATGAATTGCAAATTTTTATCTTAAACCTTGGATTCCTCATATTTCAATTTAGCCATTATCCAAGTCCTGGTGGTGAAGCAATTTGTGGTGTTTATCAACCTCACCTCCCACTTCTCAATTGTGAGGATGAGATTCGACCAAAAGATGTATCTGAATTTATGAGCCATTGCAGTCCCCCATCAGAAGAGCTTTTAAAAAGATGTAAATCACCTTGGGAAAAGGATGAAAAAGGTCAGTTTTATGTGCTGAAACTCATTAATATAGGATTGATTAAAAAAACTGAACTCTTGAAGGATGTTAGTACTTATGTACCTTAAGGGAAGAAGTTTTCATGGGCAGAATATGTCGCGAGTTTTGCGAATTTGCCTTGAATTCGCTAAATTAAATTTTTGCGAAAAATTTGATTTTTTCAAGTTCAAAAGACTAAAATTCTCGTGAAAAAATGATTTGGGATTTTTAACTCCTGCCAAGAAAATCCAATTCATTATAATGGGAAATTCCTAAACTAAAGGTGTGTGATAGTCAGTGTACCTTTTATTTTTTATGCTTCTCCTGCTCAAATTTGCTGAAACGATCAGGATGCGGGATCAGAAAGAGAATAATGGAAAATAGTCAGTTAAATACATTTCAATTCCTTTCTTTTTGATTACATTTGGTCGTTTGGTCTGATAATAAGCTTCGGATATCCTAGAATGAAACAGGTCTTTTCTTATCAGCCTTTTTTGTTATTTTATGGTTATTGACATTTGATTTTTGTTGGTTTTGAACTGTAGATGGACCAGGTTGCGTGAATATTTCAACAAATTCCAAAAAAAATCCTATCCTTAACTCAAAATTTTGATTATTCTTCAAGACCATTAAAGTTGATTGTAGCCCATTTATTACATTCTCGCAAAAATTTAGATTTTTGTAAATTCGTGAAAATAAATTCTCGCGAAAAATCCATTTTTTTCGATTCGTGAAATTAAAATCCTGTGAAAATTTCTTCCTTTAAGGTGTTTGTTTTTCAATACCAGTATTCTACTTTTAATGACTGTTTCCACCAGTAATAGAATCAAGTTGGAACTTCCATGAGTTCAACAGGAAATCTATAAAAGAATTCTCCATGAAAAAGAGAAATACCTTTGAAGCTTTTTAATTGAGATTTTCTTTTATGGTTTTATATGTAACTACAGTAACTGTCTTTTAACTTTTAATATTCTGATTTGTAAATAAAATTTCACTTTGATGATGACCATTTGTTAGTGCTGGTTGAATATAATAGTAAGAAAGAAAACATCTCTCTGTTCTTTCTTTCCAAACATGAATATAAGAATTACATTTGCATTGCCTAGATCCCCAGTTAGTTGCGGATATGGCAAATAACAAGAATGTGGTCATGGAAAAGTCATTAGTTGAAAAGACAGTAAGTTTTTTTGGTTAATCTTATTAGTTTGGATGGAACCTTGAATGCTATGATAGAATATTCATGACTTTCCACTTTAGTTAGATGATACTCAATATATTCAGCACCTGCTGCAAAACAGACAGAAACTGCACAAGTATTCAACTGAACAGTTTTATAAAACAAGCACACAAAGGTAACTGTTTAAAAAAAATATCTGTTATCGAAAATTCATAAACATTGAACTAATAAGGGTCCCTTAAACTTAGGGGAAGAGAGAAATGGTTGAGCTTTGGCTGAAATTTTAAGTGACAGAATAAATCTTAACTTCATTACTTTTTTTGTAGTTCTGACTCAATAGCTATTAATTTGTGGTATTCAAATTTTTTTGGTTGCTTTTGAGTTCCATGTGAGAAGGTGGTATTAAAGTTGGAGAAAAGTCATGAAAAACTCTGATTTCTTGAAATATGTACAAGACATCCTGACTTGTCCAAGCTTTTCTTCTTTCTAATTTGACACTTCCATGAGTCACTGACTGTTAATCTGTCAACCATATAGAATGTATGAGGGAGCTGACTGGAGGAACAAAGTCTCACCTTCTAACCCACCACCAATCAGACCTTTCAATCATGACACCAAGCAGCTTGATAAACGAATTATGCGATACAAAGAGCATCCACAAAATTTCCAAGTTAGTTGTTTTTTGGTATTTCACCTCACAGCATTGTCGAAACAGCTGTTTCAAAAAGATGTTTTACACAAATATCTCTTTCATAATGGTCTTTTTATCTATAGCAGCATAATATCTTTTTATAGGTCACATCATCCCATTTTTTGCAGCTGGCTCATAACATATACCCATGTGTTTCTTTTAGATCATATCTGGTGTCTGGGATCAGAGTCAATCCAGAGCTGGAAATTTCCATAGCAAGCCATATGCTTAGTAAGCTGATATATGATTACCTTAACACCTTGATTACCTTATTAAGAATTACTTTAGGCCATTAGCTATGAAGCCCGAACTTGTGGGTTGGTATACAAACAAAAAGGCCAGTGAACTTTTTATTGAATCAAAATAGCTCGGTTGTGAATGACAGTTACCAGATGTGCATGCAATTTGGATACCACTCAAATAAATGTGTCGCAATTTAAATTTAGTTGAAAAATTCCCTTTGTGTGCGATGAAATCTATTTTTAAGCAAATTTTCTTCTTAACAACTGACAACCTACTTGTCACAACAAAGCTACTTGTTATTAGGTCAGGGTTTTGATGAAATGAATATTCTTCGACATTTTTATTATTATTAATCAATATGCATTTCTGTAATCTTGATTAGTGGTTGTTGCATGGAGAAAATTCATTGCTGTCAAACAGCTATGGTATTTTAGATTATTTTGCTTAACAGTTTGTTTTCATATGTTTTAGTTGCAGCATTGCTAAAAAGAGCTCCCAGATTCCCAACTATCAGTAAGTTAAACTTTTGACTTTCAATGAATGCTCTCAGTAATATCTATTTTCATAACAAACGATTATTGTGAAAATTAAAATGAAGATAGTTATTTTTGAAGATGTTGCAGTTCATTGGGGGTCTGTTACAAAAGTACTTGTTATGTCAGACAGACCAATCGATACTTCAGGGCCGTATAAAAAACAGCACGGTTATGATACAATATCAAAGAAACGTTTTTCGAAAGTATACTAGAATAGAATTTACAAAATTGCAAAACATGATTTCTACAAGGATGATAGTCAAAAAATATTGAAACAAACAGTTATTGTGTCGGAAGGACTAAAATGCTTATACTTTTGTAACAGACCCATTGTTGTAAGGACAGTTGAATTCTAGTTTGCTGCCTTAGAGAGAAACCAACCATTTTGAAACTTCAATTGTGTTTCTTCTAGAGGAATGATTGGTGGCCATGGGGAAAAAGACATAGAAAAAGAAAAATTTGAACCTTTAACAGTTCTAAGAACACAACAACCTAAGTATCAAGAAACGTCAAAGTGAGTTCATGGTATTTGTTCTGGAAAGATATTGATCGCACCTATTAATTCAGCATAATGTTTGCATAGTCCTTTGGAATCTACTTCATCTATTTTCTCTATGTTACCTTTGTGTAATTTGTAGAGATGATGTTATGATGTTTCCATAAATCTGTTTTTTTCCTCTAGAAAACCGTTTATCCCTGGATATACAGGGTGCACTTTGTGGAGTAGATCTTATGATGTTTTCAGTAAAGAGAAATTGCCACGTGTTGAATCGACTGCATCTTGCCACAGGTTAGTAATGGACTTGATGCTGGTTAATTCTTATACCCATATTGTCTAGGCATTTGGGGAAGAATGATATTTAAACACCAAGTACTACACATTAAAAATAGTTTCACTTTCCCACTGATAGATCGGGACTACCAAGATTGTAACTCAAATGTTTCTCTGCATCAATACCATTAGCATGCTTTGCCATATAAATTGTATAAATTTTTAGTGATAATAAGCTGTTAAAACTGTCACATTAACTGCTTCTCTGAACCAACTTGACTTACAAACTTTTGTAAATCTTAACTCTTGTAGACGTTTTACAACTTATCCTGGAAATGCATCACCGTTTTCACACAAATCACCACTATCCAAGAGTGTCTCTCTTACTCACCCATTCGTTCCTTACAATAAGGTAGATTATGCCTTGAATAAAACAGCAAGTGGAAGCCGGATTTACTGATCAGGTATGGTTGCTGCTCTATCATAGTCAGTCCATCTAGTTCAGCTCATTTTGCGTATAGCATAGTCACTAGAGGTATGAACATATGAAATAGAGAAGGACATCCAACTTTTATAAATTTAGTTAAGTAAAGTTTGCCTTGGTTGTTTTGGCAGTTTTGACAAAGGCAGCGTTGAAATTCTGTTAAGTACTGTTGCAAGTATAACCTTCTATTGCTTTCTATGATCATAGTAACAAACCAGATCTGAATTTTAACATTTTACTTTTTTTTTTGTCGCTAATTTTTAGATTCTTTCAGATTGGAATGAAAAAATATTGTTCTTCTTGTGTACTTTCAGGCATCAGTCAAGTGGCTACTTCACGTTTCGAAAAAACTATAAACACCAAATCCTGCATAACATACTATATATTGCTGAAAACCACTATAACAGCCATTCAACATTTTCAAAAAGGTCAATCATCAATTTTGAAGTACTGATGGTAGTCGCAGATCTATAATGCAATTCACAGTTTTTCCATTTTTTTTTTTTTTTTTATTTTCCACAATGAGTGAGGCATGAAGTTTCGTATAAATCTTACCTATGTAAACCAAAATCCAGTGAAGTGAAGGATAGGTTTATACCAAAGACATGTCGACATAAAAGAAAGGCTAACAAGTTAGAAGTCCTTTTTTATTGCGTTCATTCTTAAAGATAGCATATAGATGTATGGTAGTATGTAGAGAGTGGTATGTGAAATGACTGGTGGTTATTGCTGGCATCGTATGCGATACTGGATTTTTTCGATTCCAATTGTGAACACATAATAGGAATTTTTTATGTTGACTGGAGTGGGTGAAATCCTTATTATAATCAAATTTTAATGCGCCAGTTAGGAAGAATACATAATTGTTCTTGTGTTTCTTACTCAAAAAGCTCATGCAAAAATTCAGTTTTTTCCAGCTACGTCTCGTATTGGCCATTCGACTAGATGAAGGCGACTTTAAGACGTTTATTTATAATAAATCATAAATCTTCAGTTGGACATCGTATATAAAGAACTAGCCCCTGATTCCCTACTGATGTGAGCCTTTATAATTTTGCAGGTGACTTCCTCATGTCCTCATGTTAGAAGTTCAAGAACTATAATATGCCCAATATGCATGTTATGACTCTCCACATACCTGTTTATACTCCAAATATCAACTTATTTCAGATTTTCATATTATATATTCTTTTTTTTTAAATATTTTTAACAGAGTGGTAACATATTGTATAAAACAAAAAAAACACCAGAAATAGTATAGATTGTAACGAATGCGCTAGTTTCTCTATAAAGATACCATAATTTTTTGTATGTAATTTTAATGGCGAACGTTTTATTTTCTATAATGATTTCCAAATAATAATATTACATTATGCTTGAAACGATTGTTTTACTTTCTTCGTAGACTTTTGGGAAAAATAACCCAAACACCCCAAACGTCGATTACTGTTTTTCTCTGTTGATTCATATGGGGGCATCTAGCAATAAAGAAGCTCAACCCTGGTGTCGATGAGTCAAACTTGTTTAAATGCAAATTTTTTGATGGTACTTTGAGGTTCCTGGTCCATTTTTTACTACTTCCCAATCATTATAATTTCTGTTTCTGCTTACATTACTATCGTCCCTAAGTAGTGAAATAAGAAGTTTTTGTGTCTCTGGTGAGAAGACACAACAGCATGTTTTCCTTCGCAGAAATGTCGGTCTGATGACATAGGGTCAGCTTCAGGTAAGTGAAATAAGGTTATGAATTTGATATTGACTACAAAACTTGCATGATTATACTATTGTTTTAGTAAGAATTTTTTGTAACAAGATTGTTTAAATATGGCGGACACAAGGAAGGAATTACCATGTTAAATCTGGGTTATTTCAAAAAACGTCACACTATCTGGATCCTTTTGAGATACTAAATTCATACATTCCAAATTTGAAATCAGGAATCAAATTGTTCTCTGTGCAAATTTATTGACAAGGTGCGTACACAAAAATTCAGGAAGGTCGTGAGTCTTTAGGCAACCAAACACTGAATCGGTTGATTTGTGAATGTCCAATGACGGACGATCAAAATATCACACAAAGAAATAAATTATATTTTACTAATCAGAGAAAATCCCTTCGATCGGATTGATTGCTACACAGACTGCATAATTGAAAGCAATCCCGATTGTGGTTGCGATGGCGAATGTTACGTATAAGCTTTTCAAAACCATAAATTTACAGAAATTTTAATAGGAATGTGTGGCTTTTGACGATCAAAAAGTTATGTATTGTATGTCTGTTGTCAGATGAAAGGCGCCACCGAAGAGCTGCTCTAAATATGAATGCATGCTCGAGTCTTTATTGCGCGACCAAAAACCTCAACATAACAAATGATCCTGTAAAAACCTAAATGCATTTTTCGTTTATGATAACGACAAATCGTTAGATGAGAATTATTTTGTTCTATCTCCATTTTTGGAAAAAATGAACTCCGATTGTTTTCAAGCTTTTCAGGATTATTTTGTTCTTTATCCGTGAGCTTTTTCCAAAAACAAGCGCAAAATCTTCTTCAAACAGCAGTCTTATCTTGTTGGTTTCTTAAAGATTCAGTGTGGTTATGAAATTTAAAACTTAATTTTCTCATTTTAAAAAAATTGGAGATAGAACAAAATAATTCTCACCAAACGAAATGTTGTGTTTATGTACAACTAAATTTTGTTTCGATATGGTTGGGTAAATTGAAGGGAGAGTTTTTTCAAGCGATCGCTTAATCTTTGGTAATGCTTTAGTCGCTGTGTAAGTGTCAATTTTCTCATTTATTATGTTCGAATTAAGATTGTTTTGCAATCAAAAGTTTGGGTTATAGAAAAACATAGCTGCTAAAAGATTTGTATTTTCAGTTCATTTTAAATGTTTTTCCATCATACCCTTGTCCCATATCTAAGTAGAATATTGTTTCACTTGATTCTATCACATCATCAGAAGTATGACTGACAACATCAACAACGCATAGTAAATTCCACATTATAGGAATGTGAATCAAAGTGAAATAATTTGTTTACCTTATGAATCAAGCATCTGACATTTTGAATTATAACTTCAATGATTTTTATAATTAGTAACGGTCTCATAACTGTCATTTTATCGTTATGAATAATAGCTATAACCATGATTCAATGAGTGAAGCATGATGATCACTACACTTAAAGGGATCCTTCTTGCGTCCGAAATCATTTGTACAGTTATGATAGAGCTCAAAAAGTTTATTAACAAGTCTCTTTTCAGTATTTCATAATGCTAGTTTTTGAGATATTTCATTTTAAACATTTAATATTTAATTTATGCAATGCATATTTTATGATGTAATGACGTAAGTTACTATGGGTTAAGGGCTTCCACTCTGAGTGAGTGGTAAGAGAATGAAGTCATAGTATTTATGTGCGAGAACTATCGTTTCTTTGTGTGTTTGACATATTTTCATTGGATGCAGATTTAAATACGGGCCTCGCTTACCCAGCTATTTACAAAGTTGATTGCCTTTCCGTCACAATTTACTAATTCAGAAATTAAACGTCAACAAAATGTTTTCATAATTATATGTTGCTTAATTTGATGATTTTTAAATCGAAATTATCTACCTTTGGTCAGGAAACAGAATTTCCAAGAAATTTATAAAGACTTCTTAAACAACCTTGTGAGTTCTATATTATCCCTTGGAATGTCATTTTGGACGCAGGAATCCCTTTAATCAGAGATCGCGTCTAGCAGGGACTTTACAAAACTACATCAGCGAATATGACGACGTACAAGATATCCATGAACAATGAATCACCAATTAATAACAATTCAACACTTTGTTTGGAAGTTTGTTTAAACTTTAATAAGTTTGCTTGATGAACTCGGAGAGAAGGAATGGAGAAGGAGCCAAGAAAAATCAATACGAAGTACTGTTATTCTTATGTTTTCGTTTTCAGCACGACTTCAGAGCACTACTTTTCATGCTGTGTGTAGAACGGCAAATTTTCTCTAACTCGAACCTCGAAGGGAAAAACAAAATCGTTCGAATTATGGAGTTCGAGTAAGGGAAAGTTGAATTATAGAGAGTCCACTGTTAAAACCCTAATGGACCGAAATTCCTTTCAAGCATAAATACGCACAACAGTCTTTCTAGTAGCTTGTGAGGAAGTGCCGAGAGCAGTTTCAGCATATCCCGAGTTTAAATTTGAGCATGACCTTGTTAACAGTACCAGGAGACACGCCTATTAGTGACGAATGTGTTTTATTTTTCAATCAATACGAGGTTTCGCGCTTAAATCATTAACTGAACGAGTGTATCAAGATAGTTCGATGAATTTGTTTATTTTTAGAAACGGTTTCACAACTGCCATTCCGTCGCATTAACTTTGCTCCGATTTGCACAATTATGTTTAGCCTTCCCAGATTTAGACTACAAGTAGCTTTAAAATCTTGACCACACCTTTGCAAATCAAATTTTCTTATCTGTCCATGAACTCAAAATAACTTCTGGAACAATATCTCAGTGTCGTGGCCTTATTAATTTCCTTCAGATCATTAAAATTGTTAATTTATGGTTCTAGTATTAATCGTATTTAAGTGACTGTCCGAATTTTTGCTTCGATACCAAAAACCCTTCTACATCAGTTGGTTCAAACCTATTTAACAACCTAAAGTGCTTATAAGAACAGCTTCAACAAAAGTCAGCAAAAGATGGATCTAATTTGTAGATTTTGATATCGATTACACCATTGTGGGAAGCGAAAATGAATATGATTATGTCTCTGGCGACTTTGAAGACATCCTTAAGCAAATAACAATTAAGAAAAGTTTTCGAACTGCAAAAAAGGACCTATTTTGCAGAAGAATTTGAAATGAGCTGTTTATTTCAACACAGCCAACGTTTTATCTCTAACGATGTCTTTCTGAGTTGAAGGAGACCTTCCGCCGATATACAACTACAGCCTATGCCTTTCCTCTATTTAATCTATCAACGACCATTTAACAAAACCAAAATCTACAACTCTTATTGAAACCTAGATCTCCATGCTTCTTGTATCATTTTTGTTCTAAACAACTTTTTATTATTATTGTTGTTATTATTATGTTATTATAGGGATAAGAACCATTTGTATAATGGAACCCGAATAAATGTCAAAAAAAAAAAAAAAAAAAAAAAAAAAAAAAAAAAAAGAAGAATTATACGAATAATTGAAATTATAATTCTAAGACTTTTATTAGTTAAACCCAAACATGTTGACTATGCCAAACGATTATCGTTAATTAGCTTAGTTGTCAAATTATGTCGGGTATGGTTGATAATTTAAGCAGTGATTTTTTTTATAAAATCCTTTTTATTCATGAAAGTAGTGATCCTCTATATCCCTTCGCTTTATAAATAAATTGCATTAACATAGCTCCATTGGACTAGCGTTGAGCGATACAATTAAGCTTTTCTTTTATAAGGAATCTATAGAATTTTTAAAAACGTTTTATGTTTGTAAATTCCCACGAGCGGCTTTAAAGCACAGGAAATCTATCGATGCACACAAGCATAACTGAAGTGAGATTCAAATCCTACAGGGGACTATCGATGCATCCGAAATATAGGTAGAGTTTTCGGAATATTTGGAATTTATATGTAAATAGGTAGAAAATTCTCTAACATCTCACACCAACTACATCTCATGGAAATAATCACTGAAGCTAACTGTAATTATTTGATATAGCACACTATGCAATAAATTTAAATTGGACCTTCTGAGAACAGTGTGCGTATTCGAGTCATGCGCTAATTTCACTCATAATGACGGATGGTAAACAAAAAATCAAAAATGGTAAACAAGCTTGTTACTACAATACGTAACCCTATATTTACATAGAACAAACTGTAAAACAAATAACATCTGTGGCTAATATTGGCCTCGACCTCGTTGTCCTGATAAGTGAAAAGTTTATTGGGATTTATTCGACCGTGTGTGTCAATTTTAAAGATGTGATAAGGAGTGTGTGCTTATCTAAAGTCATTTGCATAATTGCCTCAAGATGTTTTGCGCATATCGAGTCTTCAAAACTCCTTTTCAGCAATTTCTGATTCTTCAAAACTCACTCGCACTTAACTGAGCATGCGCCATTTTGATTTATCAACTAGACCTTGAATCTCAATCCAGCATCTACGTGAAGCATCTATGTGAAGGTCCTCCAGATAAACGTCTTTGTGTTTTAACCAGTAATATCTTTCATTACAATCACCATCATTCACCTTCAGGTAGAGGGCATGAGTTAATGTGTAATTATTCGTTTCACTGACTATATAAGAACTATAATATATCGGTGCAGCTTTTATGATGGAAGTAAAGTTTGTGAACTTTTTCTAACAGGGTCCGAAAGGGATAAAAAAATTTTGATTTAAATTTCCCAACCATGACACAGCACAATAAACAGATATTCGGAAAAAGCCTATGAACGATGCTAACATGACAAGAACTTTCCCGACTGAGAGGCTATAACCAGTTTATGACTTGTGTAGGGGATAATAATTTATGTATGGACAAAAACAAACTTATAGACTGTATTTGAGCCTTTTTGAGCTGCCCAGCTATACCAGCCAGAAACAAGCATACGTTAACCCGTACATCCCCAATATATGTATAATCTTTTCTATTTGATCGCTTAAATTTTAACTGATGCTAGTATAATGTATATACAAATTACTCTTATTTACGTCATTAATTCTTAAAATTGTTTAAGTTATAGGGAGAAGAACCATTTCATTGTATGGAACTCTAATTTTAAGTTAGTAATAATAGTAGCAATAATTTTGTTATTGTCAGTTATCCAACAATTTTTTAACGAGGGTCAGTAGAATACAGTTTATAACGTAGACCTATGATAGACCTAGGTAAAATTTGTATGAAAAAAATCGTTGGAATTCATTCAAATATCAAAAGAAGGTAAGAAATAGGTTATAATTGTAAAGTCAGAGTGATCTCCCCTTAGTGGATAAGTCCATTATGCTGGACTGGAATTTCTTATATGATGGCTTCAAAAACCCCTACTTTTTTTTTTTTTTTTTTTTTTGAAGAACTAAGGATTTGTAAATTTTTAATGATAAGACAAGCTGATCAGCATACCTTGTTAGGACGAACAAAAATGTTCTTGAAAGCAATCATACAGAAAACTAACACAAACTAGTTGCGGAGGCGGAAAACATGTGACGTGTTCTCTTTAAGTATAACGAAAAAGCGTTTTGATTTTTTGTATACGAACAGTAGAGTATATTGACTGCTTCGTAGGTGGCCTGTAAAAAAACCCGCTTCCTCTGATCCACTGTTTATCGGAAATATTCTCAGAAGAATGTTAGATGCGTCACACACGATCTCTAACACTCGGAGAGCGACATGTGTTACTTAATGAATTTGAGTTCCTGTTATTTTCATTTGTTTGGTTGAATTAACATCAAGATTGTTCATGATGGGTGTTCAAAAATAACTTACATATCATCACTTACTTATGTATACAATACTGACATGTCTACGGATAATTCAAAATGCTTCCTTAACGTCTTAAAAGTTAATTGGAATTAATCAATATTTTGACAGTAATATATCGAACCTTATTCGCATTGTGGTTGAACTTCGTTTCCATAATTGCGGTGCGGTAACCAATCAGCGTTGCAGCGTTACGCAAACGGATTGGGGTTTTAACGTGTATTTATCTGCCAATTTGAGACCATTAAATTCTTTGGTGAAAAGTTTTATAAAAGCGTTTGAACGAACGAGGTATAACCTGAACCTCATTTTCCCAAACAAATTTAACAAAGTTAAAGACATTTTGAAGGTCTCATATCGGCAGATAAACGGAGTGTTACTAAGTGAGTGTTACTAAGGGCGGAAAATCTCGTCGCAATGCATTTTGGGCAATTAAAGAAAGAATATGAAGCAGTACTGCTAAATTCTGTCAATTTTATCGTACTTATAAGAAAATATATGATGATGTTATCACTCGTCCGCGCTCTAAAAAAACAATGAAAGAATGTCTCCTTTTCGTTTATATCAATTGCGAAAAGCGGATGATATAAATTAGTTTTCTTATAGTATACTCATTAACCCTTACAATCAAATCGGCTGCCATCATTTAATAATATGCAGCATTCGCCATTTCTCATCCTAAATGACGACATTGAATCTAGATATTAGACTCGTGTTAGATTCCTAAACTTGGATAAACAAGTTTAGATGGTTCCAGGTTCCAGGACTTGGTTCCATGAACAACCCTTTGTCCACCACTACATTCATTTAAAATAGCAAGTGATTAGCAAAGTGGTTAGTGACTAGTTTTAGACAAGTGTGTTCGAAGAATTCTAGACTTTAGAATCTTTCAAAGGAAAAAAAATCTTATTTTAAACCTGTCTAATAGTTTCTATTCCAAAGTGGAAAAGTTCATTGGCTTTTTCGGGCTATGAAAGCTAATTGTCTTAAAGAATCAAACAACATAAGTGAAAAAGAGACTAATTTGTTCGGTTTGTTAATCGTAACGATCTTATCGTAGAAAATCGTCAAATATTTGCCTAAATGTGAATACCATTATCAAATTGACGCAATAAAACGCAAGATGATTAAATCTTGCAGAGGCAGGCGCATTTGTTTCGCATGATTGCAAAAATTCAATATTTGCTGACAACCGGCCGTCTTTTATTTGAAGTACGCGTGTTTATCTTCTAAATATAATCCCACATTTAAAACCTCTTCGACGACCTGTACATAAACATGGCTTGTTTACGGAATGCAGTCTTATCTTTCCCTTTACGAAGTGCGAGTACAAGGCTTTGAACAGATTGCTTCAAGAACACTAATTATACTCCAAATCTTAAGCATTACTCCTGTAGACGGCTTATCAAGACTTCTTCTAAAAAAAATGTCTTGTGGGCGTCTTTTTTTATCCTACAGTTGTAAATAAATACATGTAAATGTAGATCGAAAAATTCCACATTACTGCATCTGACGAGTTTCCACTTCGACAAAAGGTAGAAAATATATTTATTGGTGTCCATCTTTGTTGTTGTCGTTGTGTATTTCTGTATTTAGAACATTTCAATCCACAAGAAAGTCTTCTTGGAATGCGTTAATCTTATTATTGTTTGTTTTTCACATTAGTTGATTTGAAAGCTGTCATAGATGGCCTTTCCATCTCCTCATTCATTTGTCCGGTGAGGTTTGTACTTTGTATTAGCTCTCTATTTCTGAACGTTAGAATGAGAGGTCTTACAGGGTTCCAAGCAAGTTCAAACAGCTCTGGACCATCGAATTTCTCATTCTTATAAAAGTTTTTTAAAAAGCGAGACAAAGGTTGTTTGTAAACTCAATCACCCAAACCAATTTTACAAGGTTTTCACCAATGTATTTTAGATAGACTGGAATTTTTAAGATGAGCTAACGTGAAAGAGTACGTCGAGAGACTATACTAAATTATAAATTGATTTGATCAATATCATTTATGTTGTATTATACAGCAATTAAGCGATCAAAGAACACCAAACAATTTTCTGAGTCATAGTAATGCTACATTTGACTTGAAAATGTCCAGGAAAAATTCATTCTACCTGGAGATCTTTGAAAAGTAAAATTTAAGATCACCACACAAAGTGAAGCAAATTTTGTTTGATTTTTTTGACCATGAATACTGTATTTCCTCTATTAGAAACCACCCTCAAATAGTAGCCGCTTCTGTCGTTGTGGCAACACTTTCACTGGCAATAAGACTATAGCTAAAACTTCAAGACACTTTACATAATTCAAAGGATATTTTAGTTCACTGTGGTGGTTTCACAAATTCGAATGCAATGTAAAGTGAATACAAACCGCCCTCGAATAGAAACCGCCCTCATATAGAAGCCGCAATTTTTAGTTAAAAAAGTACAGTGGTCAATGATTGATTATTTTGATTGTATATGAATGCCTTATCGGGGATAATTTCCTCAGGGAAAATTTACGTCGGAGAAAAATTTCGTCATTTTGCAAAATTTTGCTAATGTTTTCTTATAAATTTCACTTTTTAAACTTTTCGTCTGGGAAAATTTTCGTCACGAAGCAAAAATTGCGGCACTTTCCCCCGATAAAATTATCCCCAATAAGGCAATTCCCGATAAGGCATATGGACTAACAGTCACGTTCTCCATTTTTAAAACAAGGCTTCTTTTCTTCTGCTTCTTGACATATGCTTGGTCAAACTGACTACTATAATAACCACTTTGTTTATTCCTGTCTTGTTTGGTTTGAACGTCATCCATATGATTATAACAAAGTTCAAGTTTTGTCCTGTTCGTGAATCAATTGGCACGGCGCTGTGCGAAAGAATTGTACTTTTCGTTCGAAAGTATTTCAAATTTCCAAAATATTTAAAGCCATCATTGTGCGTAAAACAAAATAAAAACAAAATGAACTCATATGAAGAGCGCAGTTATATTGAACAATTTGTTTACTTTATCGACATGTTTATTTCCATACATAAAACCGTCTTTGTAAATTTTTTTGTGGAGATAAGTCTTGTATTCTTTATATTGAGGATAAAATGCGGATACTTTGTGAAGAAAATTTCATTTTCAAATTCACTTTCAAGTTAGCTACTGCTGTTGAGGTAGGGCAATTTGATAATTTTTGTCTTTAGAATTCTATTGTCAATGTGGCACGCTTCTTGTACGATAACAACAAGATGTCAATAGGTCACACTTCAGCTCCGATTGCATGTTTCAGTGTGCATTCAAAATCACGAAACTAATTGTCACAGTTGAAATAAGAAAAACATCGCATGCATGGAGAGTTGATAGAACATCCAATGACGTAGGCTCTCCTGCACTATTTTTGTGGTAAATCGAATGTTTCTATCATTGTCTATCAAACATGGTGGCTATAATCATAACATTACACACTTAGTTAGACGAATTAACAATTTAGCGAAATTTTTCAGTGTTGGTAGGCGTTTCTTGAAGTCTATATAGTTGGGTTTCATAACAGAGAATACATATCGGCCTAATTTTTAGTTAAAACAACAGAAACAGAATTTAAACAACATGTTAATTAACCATTAGCATTATTTTAAGACGCATTTATTATCAATTAAAAGAAACTTATTTCAGAAGATCTGAAATTTCTCATAAACTAAATTATCAAGTTCTGGGAAAAACATCCAGGACACTATGTCAAGAATTCCTTGAGAAACCACTCTCTGAAGAAACCTTGTGAATTCCTTAGAAACTCACAAACCAAAAGCCCGAAAATCGTGATTTCTTACAAAAAAATATTCATGACGAAAAATTTTCCTTATTAAAGAAACTTGTCAAAATTTACATTTGTCGTCAGTTCTTCATAAAGAGTCTATTTTGAATCTAGTAAAATTAAAGGATTATAAGTGACAATCCTACTTTCATATTTTCGTAATTGCTCTGATGTCAACAAATATAAAAAAACTGGCACGTATCTGTTAAATTTTTATCCACGTTTGAAATGGTTCAACAAGGAATGACTCACACAGAAGTTTTGGGAAAACAAAACAAAAACTACTTTGAAAATTGTTCTGTTCTAAACATTTTCAGTAAAATGAAAAATCCTCGTCATAAATCGATTTCATGAATTTAAACATCGTTTGCACAAGAGAGCCATGTGATGTCCATTTCATGAAAACTCGTGCATTTTATTTAACAGACAAGTGGCTATGTTTAAAAATAACTCATGTGGTTACAGTAAAAGTAGAAGAGCTCTTGATAGCGTCAATAAATGCCGATGTTTTGCCTTGACCTGTGATTAGGCATTTGCAACACTCTTTCTCTGGTGTGTTCAGGAAACCATATTATACTGGTTTTGCGATTAATGTTTTCATAAATTTCGTCACAACATTCATCTCGCTATCAACGTAAATATTAATGACGACTGCGTGTATGACGAAGAGAAATGATGGGTCAAGGAAAAATGTAAAATAAAAAAGATTAGTGGAATAGAATAAAAAAAGGCTTACATGAACAAGACTGATATTTTCATACCTTATCGGGGATAATTTCGTCGGGGAAAAGTTTTCGTCGGGGTTCGTCGGGGAAAAAGTTTCGTCATGAAGCAGAGATTTCATCACCTTTCCCCGACGAAATTATTCCCGATAAGGTAGCTGTTTAGAATAATGCTAAAAAATAATGCCGTCGCAAGTGATGATCGCATTGCATTGTGGTTATTTTATGATGTATTCGAGAGTTAATACCATTTCAGGTGTACTCTAAACGGCCAAAGTTCAGTTAAATAACCTTCAGCTTAAATTTAGTTTAAAATTTCAGGTTGCTCTCAGATGATAAACTTCTTTTGATCATGGACATATTTGGTCCTTGGAAGCAAGAGCTCATCTTTTAATACTTTAGTTTCGAGAAAATAAAAAATGAAAACGATTTGAGATGTAGTGTGTATACTAAGCAACACGTAAACAACAGTGCTTACAATTGCAAGAATTTCATTAGTGATAATGTAAATAAATTCCTGCAGAGATTAACGAAGATTCTAGAAGGTTTTATTTCCTGAAGAAGAAGAAGAAAATCCCTAGTACTTGACATCACTTTAAAGAGAGCTGTATAAACATACCATCATGACGGGTTGAAAACAAACAATTGACAAGTTTCTAGAGCTCTCCGATAGTTATAGCAATATTTATAAAGTTTTCACCGGCTTGAATCTTACTGATATGTTTCAAGAAAATTTGTTCAGCCATGATCGATACTTGTCGGTTATTTCCCACCAAGGTCACGGTTAGGGCCAGTGTTAGGGTTAAGGTTAGGGTTAAGTATTTATTTGGGAGAGGGGAACAACCGACAAGTACCCCAAGTTCAAGTAGTTTAGTCCAAGGTAAACAAACCTAACATATGACTTCAACGTCATACGACATTTTGGATGGGAAATGGTGGATGCAGTTGCGTCATAGTATTTGATGATGTCAGGCCTGTATTTTTTTAAAAACATCTGTTCGCTTCCCATTTTTGTACGTAAGAGGAATACGGAAACTCACTGAAAAAAACCCCAATGTTTGCATATGTTGTTGGATCCAAATTAGAAAACTGCTGGACCAACATGTTTACCTTTTTTTAAAAAGAATGGTCGTTGTTTTTTACCTACGAAACTGAACTTTTTTTTATCCTGGTGAGAGTTTATTAACAATTTAATTTTATCAGAAATATTTTATGTGGGCGTTTTATTATGATGAAACTTTGACACGACATTTTGTGAATCGCCCATCTTTCTCTCTTTTGTGCTTTTATAGTTTTAGAATCTTGTAAAAGGAATGCTAATAAATACATTTATGGTGACTGTGATCGAGGGATTACATCTTAATTTGTAAGATATGCGACGAAAAGTGTTAGCAATCAGTGAAAATTAGATTCAAATGATTTTCTATTTGCTAAAATTATGTCTGCATGTTATTACAAGTTACCGCAAGAAAATTCGTCTCGAATCTATTTTTATGTTTTTTCATCGTTATACGTGAACATCTAATTACCACAGCTTTTTTGAGGGCAAACTTTCCGCAATACCGATAGCATACTTTATAAAAATAAATCACATTCTCCCATTTAGCGCTTATTATTGGGATTAATAAGAAGTGGAAATAAGTAAACAAGTTAACATAAACACATGCGCATCAATAATTATTTACCACACAGAAAGATAATGTTTTTTTTCTGATTTCAAAAGGAATGCCGTTTTAGGTTATGCAATTGTATCAATAGTTCATACATTGGTATAGTCGAGGATGTTAATCGATTCAACTTCCTTTGCAAGTGAATTAAGAATATAATGCACCAATATTGATTTTTGACTGATGAGATGTTTTACATTTTTTTGTATCTGTCAGGGAACTTAACCAACTCCATCAATCTTCTAGAAAATGTTCTTAATGTTTGTTTGTGTGTCTGTTTTTCTCTTGTTTCCAATGGCAACACGTGTAATTCATCTAAAATGTCTGGCACTCATTACTTCCTGCTGCATCGCGAATTATCATCACTTATAACCGTATTAGGAATCATATCCCTAATTAACCGAAAAAAGGTACTAATAATAACAACAAAATAGGAGGTGATAAATGCCAGGATTTGTTATTTGCTGTTTTGGTAAATATTCAAAACGTAATGGGGATCCACCTTAGCAAAAAAAATAAATGGGCATTCCGTTCTAAGGGGAGAAGAAAGCAAGAAAACAAAAATGCCAAAATGAAAAAATAGATCATTGAAAACTTTAGTAATCTTTAATTCATTTATTTTAATTTTTTCCAATTTTGTCTTTTAATGTTGAGAGCTAGTTCCGAAAGTCAGCGATAAATCCTCTTTGTTTGAAATTCCTCAAATAATTCTAATATCAGGAAAGAACCAATGGAAAGAACGTCGGGAAATTGTAATAAGACAACTGCAACAACAAAATATTTGTAAGCATTTTTATCTTCCCACCCATTGTTCCAAAACAGTTTGTCATCTTTTTTTTATTGATGTAGCAAATGTTACCAGGATATAGCTGGTGTTGTGTCCATATGGAACTGCATGAGCGAATGATTATGAATAGCTCATGAATTTCAAAAAGTTGAAATTTTTTGCAATTAAAAATTGCGTAATTCACCAGCATTTTTTTAAATAGGTAAGCAATATGTAGATTGTGAAATCAATAATGAGTGCTTTTTTTTCGTTACCGTTTTAAACTTTTCTTAGTAACTTTTTACTTCCTATAATTACCTTTCAGCATTGAGCATTGTCCGCTTGTTTTAATTTCCACAGTGTTTAAAATTAAACTTAGCGCCCTCTGGATCTGTGGCCATATTTTGAAGATATCCATTAGCAATGATTTTAGGGTATTTGTGCTTTCAAAAGTCTTTCAGGGCTTTTCTTTTCTAATCTAATCTTTAAATCACTTTTCCCCAGATAAGACGTTTCTTTAAAAATATTTCCGAGCAACTTTTCTGCGTTACCTTAAGTCAGTAACCAGAATTTCTAATACACCTTGCTTTTTTTTATAAGGAACCTTAATTTCGCTCTGAGCCTTATTGAGCCTCGTACTTCCTTAATGAAATTCTTATTTTTTTCCTGCTATATTTCACTTTTGTATGTTTGCATGTATCTTATTGGTAACTTGCTATTTCGATTTTTCAGCCTCGAGTTCCTTATAAAGGTGTTCCTTATATATGTATTATAAAAAACGTGTAAATTGAGTCCTTTTAAGAGATCTAGTTAAAGACTTCTCGAAACATTTTTCCCGCATCAGATGTACAACAAAGAATGAACTGAGGTTAAAGGAATAGCTAGATATACGAATGTTTAAGTATGGATCAATGAATAAGGGAAATAAAAATTACTGGAATACTTCAGATTTTTCATTGGGGAAGGTGTGGGAACATAAACAGATAGAATTCAGGTTACAGAGATAGCAGGTCTTGATCTGACAATAATTCAAAAATAAGGCGGTCGAAGAATAACGTATACACTGTCATAAAGCAAACAAAATATCTCGAATGATTTTCAAAAATAACATTTACTTCACAAATCTCATGTCACTTGTCACTCAATTTAAAATTGAAGAGTAATCGAAATTGTTTTGCGATTATAGAGGAACTGACTTTGAATGTACACGCGTAGATACTTCATAAAAGCGAGTAGCTTTATTCCATATTTAGAAAAAAACGTTATCATTTACACTGATACAAGATCACTGTGAAGATTAATACGAAAACGGTTTCCCAAAACAATGGTTGCTGTGAGTGGGAGGAATAATCAACCCATTTGCGCATTAAATATAGCTCAAAGATGAATTCCACACTGATAAAATGTTAGAATCATTAATTAAGAAAATGAACATGGTCGATAACAGTTGGAACACTCACGCAAAAACAAAACAAAACAAAACAACGCGATAACATTAATTAGCCCAGAGACGCTTCCAGAGCCTGATAAAATTTTTAAATCGTTTGTTAACAAAAAAGGAAAAGAGTTAGATGACATCTTGAACCAGATTTCAATTTTTTTTTTCTTTTATCACGTAAGATAGGATAAAATGCCAAATTCAATTTAAAGAATTTGATTACGTCTGGCATATACGTCTCCATCATTTGAATAACATTTCAGATTCTGCATCATGATACCACTGTTTTCGTTCATTAGGCAGTCTTCATTTTCTTACGTGGGGACATAAAAAACTGTCCTAGAAGAATTTTCCATGAAACCTTTTACTGAAACCTTCACATTCCGAAATATTCAATTTCCATGACAATATTTGTTAAAACCACGAAAGTGAGTAAACAATCACCAATTTAGAAGTGTTTATAACCTATTAAAGTGTTGTTTATTTTAGTCTAAAACATAAGAAGGAAAAAAAAAAAAGAAAAGATTTCGCGCCATCTTCGACAAGCATAGAGACGAATGTTTTCACACATTATTTAATCTGTGGTGTTAAAAGTACATCAGTTTAATAACCTTTCCATCCTATTGCCAACATTAACAAGGATTAAACAGTCTATATTGCTACATCCTGAATCGTTACAAGTACTATTTGTATTCACAACATAAAGTGGATTGGTGTTGTCAATGGTGATCTTATTCTATGCTCTGTATAATGTGAAATTTATCTCTATTATTTAGAAAGGAAACGTGAATGAATTTCAACACGAAATCTATAACATTTTCTGAAAATTATAACTAACAGGAAATTCAATTTGCTCTGAAAAGGATATTGAAACCGAGCCGAGCTGACATCATCAAAAAACAAGTTATTGCATCTGAACTCATTTCGGCATTTGGTATACTTTCGGCAAAGCTTTATGTGTTAATTGCACTACCACACCGCTTTAGATGTACTTTTAACTTCAGAACAATAAGGTCTTAAGCGTTAAGTATGTTGTTAACTATGACCTCAATCTCGATGGACGTTAGCTCTTTCTCAATGAAGCTTACAAGACATTTTGATTGGTTATCACCGAAGTTCATGTTTAGTTAATATTTCCTACTGAATTTAAAAGAAAATAATATTGGATGATATAAGGAAAGGTTAAATCTATAACTCAGGTTTCTAAGATGAAAGCGTGCTATATAAAAAATCTTGTCACTCGAACACTTAATCGTGGAGTGTCTGCGGTTTTTACAAAATTTACTTCCTGAGCTCTCACGTTAAGAGCTCGTAAAATTCAATATGCTAAATGTAATAAAGAAACGGACGTTGAAAGCGTCATGCTATCAAGTTAGCGTCAAGGAAATTCGAAAAGACTTCAAGAAATGAACGAAAGTCTTTCACATTTAGTGGGTTTCACAGCTTTTTTGACTCAATACGAGGTAACCACAAGTACCGCAAAAATAATTCACAGTAATTTTATTCATTCAAAGTTCTCAAATAATTGAAAAGAAAAAGAAAAAGAAAAAAATGGAGATCGAAAAGCAAGTAGATGATCCAATACTTTAAGATTGTTAAGTGTAATCGACGCCTTGGATTATGCCGTCTGCAAAGGTCCAATTTACACTACCTAATTGTCTTTAGAATTGTTAATAAAGATCTTGTTTGATTTGCAAGGCATCCTCATTCAATGAGCTTTGACGTCGTTGGGTGTTGCCGAGTCGATTGATGTTTGCGCCATTTTAATAATGTAAAATTAACTAATGTAAAATAGAAAATGAGGTGACCACGGGTTCTATTACTAAAGTAATTGGTCAAATTGGGATCACGTGACTCCTGCCACCCGAATTGAATGACTCTTTTAATGATTGCATGTATATAAAAAAATCCCATTGCGTGGGTTGTCTGAAAATCTAAAAATGTGCTTTCGATCTCTGCATTAAAGATCATATAAACCGAATTTGAAGTTGTAATAGTAAATTTCGCTGGTAATTGGATATAATATCAACGACAATAAAATATAAAGTAAACAACGAAAATAAACAGCGTAAACCTGAATGCTAATGGCAATTACTTTTTGACAACATTTTTCTTTTGATCGGACGGAACATAAGACTATCACCTTACTTAATCTATCATGATATCATCTAAGGGCGCGTTGTAAATCAGTTTTGTATTGACTAGGTAATTACTTTTAAATCATTCATTGGAACAGTTTTGTACCTATCAACCCTTTCATGTTTCCGGCAAAATCGTCTCCAATATTTGATCTGAGAGCCTTTTGCCAAAACGATGAACCATGAAGTCACTTCTTTTTGTTTTCGTCTGTTTTAATGTTTTAGTAACATATATATTAACCTTGCATTAATCTCTGGTACCTGTAGCAACACTTCCGTTAAATGCAAGTTCATACTTCCGGTGTCGGTCTTTTCTTTTGCATGTAAATCGACTTTCGCAGGAAACTAAGAAACGTAGAATGACTTTGAATCAAGTCTTTAAATCTACTCAATATATCATTTTCAAATTGCTTGATATTTACTGTTCTCCTGTTGTTGTTCCAAATATTACGTGTCGTTACGTAAAGACGAAATAGCTTTTGATGATGCATTCCCGTTATATTGACAATTACAACAGAAAACTGATCTCGCTGTAAAATGCAAACCTTTGTATTGATGAATGAAAAATAATCGAGTCAAATTATAACATAAACAAGTTGTCATAGACAGTTAATAAGTCTATGCCTCGATGGATAAAAAAATAATTGACATTTTTTTAATTAGTGTTGGTCTGAGCGTATATAAATGGATCGTTTAACATCGAGGAATTATCATTTGGACGTGAATTGTTTCTGTGTAGAGATATATAGAGCGATAGTGTTGTTGGCTTTTTTAAAAAAGTTTCAATGTGTGAAGGTCGTACTAAATTAGCAACAAGGCTCAATTTCAGAAAGGATTTATTTTCTTTTATGACCAATTATTTTAAATGATCGCAGTAATTACTATGTGTATATAAGAGGAAATACTTTACGAAACACATTGGTATATAAAAAAGCTTATAACACTTAGCAATACATTTTATTTTAGATAAACACACACATAGTTATATCAAAATCAAAACACACGACGAAAGAGGGTAACACTTAACCACAGAGTTACAGTATATTTTATGAGGACATTCGTGCAAAACCTTAACGATGTATATGACGACACATTCTAACTTATTGAGACTGTTAGTTTTTTTTATCACAATCAATTACATGGAATCGTGTATAAAACTCTTGAACAATTGGAAGCCAATATCACTTGAAAAAAGAACCAAGGGTGCTGACTTAGTGGTGACTGGTAAGATTGTTGCCACTGCACCTATAGCAGGACAGTTGCTGTTCTACACTGCTTCTTTTGAGGTATTAAACGTCTTAAAAGGCATGGACATATTACAAACGATGAATGAGCGCCAGAGTAAGTCACTTGTGAAGATTGACAACGACAAAGTCATTCTGTCCGCAAAAGGTTTTGGTGATAGTCGCTTATGTTTTTCCAATGTGGAAGTGGGAGAGTCTTACGCCTTATTTCTCGGCTACAGAAAAGATGTGAACGAACTAGTCGCCAAGTACGATGATATATTCGGAGCTGCGGAATTACTTTACAAAAACACTGAAATGGAAATTTTGGAATCTCTAGGTAAGATTTATTTTGTTTTCTTTGTTGTGTTTGTTTCAGTATTTTCTTCTTTCTCTTTTCTTTTTCCTTGGATTCTCCTAATTTTTCGTTTTTTAATGTTCCGACGGGAAAATAGGAAGACATTTGTTCATTTTCCTTTCATCTTTTCCTAACTTGGATTTGATTCTTTTTTAAAAATGTTTTCGCAATAATCCCTTTGACGACGTTATCAAAATGCCAGTTGGGTTTTGAAATAAATTGTAAAGATAAACGAAAACAGATATGAATTCCTTTGCGAGACAGCTTTAAATGGATAGCTTAAACTTATGCAGAACTGAAAAAAAAACGGCCAGTTTCTCTCCTGATCTTAAATATTGTAATACATTATTTATTTTAAATTGAAGGCACAACTGATTTTAGTCAAGTGAATTTTTACTTTGGGGACTAAACAAATCATTTTCGAGTTGCAATTATTTTCAAATTATTTGGACTTCCGCAAAATATTCGCGAAATTGCCGTTAATGGCCTGCAAAGCGCAATCGATAAAACCTTACATTAATTGATATTTGTAGACAGGATGTTAAACCAGCATGTAGAGGTGACACGCGTGCAGATATCAGTGAGCAAATAGATACAAAGACAAACAAAACGCTTAAATAAAGGTGACTCTAGTGCCCATACAAAATGGAGACAGAAAATTAGACAAAAAACTTTGGAAGGCTAATTAATTACCATAAAATACTAATAAATATTTTCGGGAAATTTCATATGTCTTTTCTTATAATTTGATATAAAAATCAATTTTCTCCTATAACGTAAATGCGTTTTTAATTTTTGAGTTAGATATTAATTTGTCCGGAAATCACAAAATTGGTCAATTTGGACATTTGTAATACTTTTGAAGTTTTATATTTAGTGTGTGGTCAGTAGGTTTCCCTCCTTCCTACAATTTCTGTATTTGTCACAATCAGCTCTGTGCGCATTTTAAAATCCACATATGAATATTTCTCATAATCATCGTTATTATCAAAACCAATATGTACAAGCAGAGATAAGATATCTACAAATTTTTCTAATCTAAAATGAAAATCTATAAACAAACATATCATAGGAAAATGAACCGATCTATATTTGCTTGTATGACCTGTTGTTTCTAAAATTATCTATGTTAAAGTTTCTCCTATATCATGGACTAGATGTAATTATATCTAATCACGTAGTTCAGAATTATAGATAAAAAAGAAAAATCAATTTAGATAAAGTAGATGATTATAAACATTTCAATGGAGATGTTGAAAAGCAATAATAAAACACAGTTATCAACATCAGGATCATTTTAAATGTTGTCGCTACTCATTCGGATTAGGAGCAGCTTAATTAGTACGTTTGATTACTATTTAGATTGCCACCATTTTACATTAAAATTCTCTTCAGATTAGACTGTAAAGTTATCGTTCTATATATTACTCATTCAACAGGCCACAATGTATGAAAGCAAATACCCACAATGTCTTTTAGATGTCATAAGTTTACAAAAATATCACATTGCATATTTAATGTTCCATGATGTTGTTTTCTATTAAATTCTGATACATTGACAAAACCCAATCTCCTGCTGTTTGTCTGCCAACTGTTTAAACGAATCATTTTAACAGAGTCACGTTCATTGCTTTCTGAGAGTCTATGGGGGAAAGACAAGACAAGTTCATTTACAACGATCAACAAACGTCAATTAGATTAACAAATATCTCCATGATCTTGTTATGTTTCCATTTGCTTAAAATGATGTTGAATTACATGAATTAAGAACTTTGGTGTATTTACTTTATATAGTCTTCAGAACTGAGTATCCCTGTTTATTTTATCTCTGTTAAGATTCATTATACTTTAACAAGATCGGCTTTAGAAAAATATTTCTAAGGATTTATTAGAGAACTAATCATTATACGCTAAGCGTCCACAAGGAAAGCATTAGCTATTTGATTGAATTACAAAGCAGCTGTTTGCTGCAAGTAACTTTTGTGTTATGTCCAGAACTTGTACATCCTCTGCTCAAATGGGCCGATATAATGTGTTTATAGATGTCCTAATCCAAATTGATACGTTGTTTTTTTATTCATTAACACCTAATATTTGTGAACGAAAATGAGTCAAATTTTAGTTTCCTGAGCGACGTGATTATATTGATCAAGTAGTTCACAACAAACAATGCGAATTTCTTTTGTTTCAGTTATTGCATTGTTATTTTTCACAAACACGATGTCCTCAAGGCACAACATTATAAATCATATCCGTCCAATGTGTCGGTTTGTCTTGACCACCATTGTCAAACAGCAGACAGACGAGTTTTTGTTTAAAATATATTACATTTATGTATTTTCGAATCAAACATTTGAGACACTGACAATGATTCTTTAAGACAGACATAACCGAATAAATAACAAAATCCCTGATTGACATGCACACGAATCATGCCTTTTAATTGTAGACACGGCTAAAAATAATATATGTATCTTCATTAATTTATATGGGCGTCAGGGAAAATGGAAAAGTCTTAAGGGCTTAATTTATTGTCTAGACCAACTGTAGATCTTCATTACCTTTGATATACTGTATAAGCATTATAAAAAAATACGCAACGAACTCTTTAATCTCTAAAACTGATCTTTTCCTAAAAACATCAAAAGAGTTCCGATATACTTCGCGTAAGCCGGCTATGTCCATGCTTCATGAGATGATTAGCAGTAAATACTTCGGAATTCACAAACAACCTTCTTACGATGGACAAATGCAGTCTTGGCATTAACTTATCAATAATTAGTTATAAAAACCGTTATAAGATAATTTAACTCCACATCAGAAGACGCAAATATATCATAAAACATAATATTATCCGAAAAACAGACGATTAAATTCCAATTATTTGTATATTTCGATGTGGCCATTTGTCCAAATGAACAATACGATAGGTTTTGGAATACGTGACTAGTATACGCATATCTTAAAGTCTAATGTGCGTATAATATTGCTCCAAACGAGCTTGGGACATAATTAAGCTAATATGAAACAGATCTGTTTCTTCATCAATCCTAATATTAATTCTGGCTTACTGAATAACTTTTATTCCTGATTCTAGGATGGGAAAATTGGACAAGCTGGTCAAAGTGCGATAAACATTGTGGTACAGGAACTCAAGCTCGAACCAGAAAATGTTTAAAAACCACAGGTGAAAAATGCACTGGTTCTGGTGATCAAAAGAGAAATTGCAACACGTACGATTGTAAAGGTAAGTCTAGATAGTATACGAAAGATTTCAGGTTTTAAGTATGATTGTAAATGCTGCGTTCTTGTTTTCAGATTCTATCAATCTTCTGCCACTTATTCTTGAGTATGAAAGTCACGGCGATCCATGGAAACCAAGAGGTGAATCCTTCGACAATCAGTTGGAAAAAAGAGCTGCTGCAAAGGCACCCACTCACCTTTTTTTTTCTGATGACTTTCCTCGTGATTCTGTGTTGCATATGTCTTTTCACGGACCAGTTAAAGATACGCAATATATATATAGTATCTACAACGCAGAGCACCAGATGAAAATGGGCATCAAGTTGTCCCCAGATTCGATTGATTTTGTTTATGAGAATTCTGTGGATCATACAAGTTCTAAAAGACAATCACGACGTTTTCCGCACGAGTTTACAGACAATATTTGGTACACGATGGCGCTGCTCCTAAAGGACACTGAAGTGCAGATTAACATCAATTGCGAACACGTCTACGCTGCCTCCTTGAATGGAAATTTATTTCGGAATTTTGACATCTTTGGTCATATGTATATTGGAGCTGACAGAAGTGCTGGAAGTCAACACGAAGTGAAGGTAAATGAGACGCCTTATGTCACGTCAAAGTATTTATGAAGTCATTGCGGAAGCTTTGCAATATTATGAGATGTTCCTATATCTCCACAGGTCGAAATCGGACAAATCACACTAGTCAAAGATCCGAAAAGCTTTCAAAAGCAGTGTGGCAAGGTCGAAATGGTAAGGAAAATTCAATCTTTTTATGGAGTATATCTCATGCTTAAAAGATGTTCCGAGTACAATGAAGTTTTATCTTTCTTTTGATAGCAAAGAGAAATAGGGGCGCATCCTACTACTCCTCCAGATTTCGTTTCATCTGGCGAAGGTCCCGTCAGTGGTCCTGACGATTCTGAAGGTGGAGATGTCGATGAGGAGTATGGATCTGGAATGCTTGAAGTACAAACAAAAGCTCCTGGTAAGTTCCAACCTTTTCACTTATAATTCTAGCTGGTGGGTACGTAAAAAAGCTTGTATATAAAGTGTATATGAAATTTGAGAGGAAGAAAGCGGAAGAAAGGCAATGGCATTTACTCAAAAGAAACTGAATAGAGATCTTGTTAACGTATTTCACTTAATATTTAGAAGAATGCAGATGTTATAATGGTGGTGTATGCCAAAGTAATGGAAACTGTTTATGTCCGATGGGATGGAGTGGGAAGAACTGCTTAAATGGTGAATATTATTTTCACAAACCATTATTGAGTGCTCATAATCACATTGTGTTTTGATTAAAGCATAGTGACTGAGAAAACTTGTCCTTTCTTTACTTTCAGCTATTTGCAAAAATAAGTGTTTAAATGATGGTAATTGTACCAAACCAAACACATGCACTTGCAAGAAGGGAACTAGTGGAAAATATTGCCAGTTCAGTAAGTCTTATTATATCAGCTATTTGTAAAGATTTACGTAATCTGATTTTGTGACTGTAAGTGCTTTCATGACTGTGGTGTTTTCTAATATATTGACATTTTCTTATAGCTGAATGTCAACTTCCTTGTAAAAATGGTGGAATGTGCGTTGGTCCAAATAAGTGTCAATGTAGAGAAGGCTTCGAGGGGCAACAATGTCAACTAAGTAAGCTTACTCAATTTTTGTGCATGTCCGCATTATATCATTTATGAGCTAATTAATTTATACTTGCGGTGTTAACTTTGTATTAGAAACATGTTTGACGAAATGTGAAAACGGCGGCATCTGCACCGAATTGAATAAATGTCGTTGTCAACCAGGGTTTAAAGGAGACAAATGTCAATACAGAGAGTAAGTGTGTATGTTAGTCCCTTATAGGCAATATTCATTAAAAAGTCAAAAGACTTGGTATCTAAATTGTACATTTAGATGATTTGTTTCCAGAATCTCTGTTCAATTTAAATTATGAAAACTATTATCATTTCCGTTTTAGAACATGTAAGACATATGTTACAAAACTGGTATCGTATCTAAAACCTGCCTTGGTTTACAAATACATTACTGTCGTTGAACCATGTAAACAAGACAGCAAGAAAAACTGCAGAACCAAAAAGTAAGCTTCACATCTCCTTTTAATTTTAGCCAATGAACGTTTCAATGCTGATGCAAGATATGACGTCAGAACTGCTCAAACTAATACTTACAATTTCAAGTACTTTTCCCTTCATTTTTCGTAATTTTCTTTTTAGACTTAAACGAGGGACCATTAATAAAGTACACTACAGATCAGAATACATCTGCAAAACTCAATTGGACGAAAGTTAGCAGAAGCTCCAATAAATAGCTGTCTATCGATCTCCTGGTCCTAACTTAAAAACCAAAACTGTAACGGATCTAAGGACTAATAGCTACAAGCCATAATGTTCAATGTTGCAAAGCTAAGGACAACCGTACCTTCATGTAGCAAAGAGCTCTTAAGAGAGACATCTGCTTCCATCTTTCAAGATCATGAACCTAAGTATCGTTATAAGATATACTTTTCAGAGAAATTATTTTTACCACATATCTTCATTCTGTTTTTTTTTATAAATAGATATATAAAATATATCAATATATATTACAGTTTATGTAAATAATAGGAAATTATTTATTTCACAATGTTCGTGTATATTATGTGAAGAAGAAGTATTTGAGCAAACTATAGTCTTCTCCTTTGCTGTTATTGTCAGTCAAGTTCCTTTTGCTTCATGTCAGGAAGTAGTGGTAAGGTGGTAGAGTGTTCTATATTCTCCCAAATTATCAATGTATACAATGTATACGATGCTTTGCTAACCATATTGTGTTGCTGACAAATAATTATAGAAATCTATGATAGCACGAAGTTACGAAAAGAGAACTAAACTCAAACAAGAAGCCGCTTAACTTGAAGACTGCAGAGGACATGTCACAATGATACAGTGATCCATGAAAATGTTTATGAAAACTTTTGTAATTTGGTCAAAATTTGGCCCGAATTGTCCAGTTTTAGTCAAACCAGACAAAATATTTTGTCAAAATCGAAATCAACACCTTTCATGTGCTTTGCGCAAGTTTTTATGAAAATTTGAAATTTTCGAAATTTTGTCCAAAATTGGCCCAAATTGCTCAATTTTGGTCAAACCTGTGGTTAGTGCAAATGTTTTGTGAAATGTGGTGAACTGAATGTCCAAATTTGGCCGAAATTGCAAATAATTTGTCAAAGATACCATGTAAATGTTGCACGAATTCCTTCATAACTTGGAGTAGTAGGAGAAGGAGAGAGATGAGAAACCACGGGTATTTTAAATACTTTACTCCACCATGGGTGTCCTAAAGTCAACAAGCCACAATTAGTGTTTATGTACTACAATAAATGAACATTGTATGTTGAGTGTCATGCTCTTATAGTTAACATATTATTAAAATATTGTTGGCATTGATACTCCAGCTTGGTTCCAGGTCTCTACTATTTTTGTTGACATAAAGATATGAATGAAATACTACTCACACAAAAAATCCGAAAAGGAACAAGTTTTACCGAACGTCATGCAAAGTGGAAGTCACCATAGTAACAATGTCAGATGTCAATTTATCACTCTGTCAGCGAAAACTAATAGAAACCTGGAACCTGGAGCCAGAGTATCAATCTTTTGAAGCGGTAATTATTTGTCACTCTACATTCAACATTCTAACAATACATCATTAAACCTGTCCAAGTTATTCATATATATGTATATACGTGTCAGCAATACACATTTCCTGAATCTTTTTGCGTAATCATGAAAGCGAGGCTGAGTGTTGTAGATGAAGTAAAACATGGCGACAAGCAGGAATAACAGTGCTGACAGGAATCTTTAAATGATTTATTTAATGCTTGATATTGAACAGATGATACATAAATCAATGAAAACAGTAATGCTAATTCTCAAGATAGTAACGACAACGCTAATACCAGTTCCTGTTCTGTTCTCTAAATAATCAATATTCAATATTCAATATAAAGTCACTTCCACTAGTATCAAAGAAATTGAAAAGCATCGTTTAGAAACACCTGAAATAGATATTATTAAAACATTACAAAATGGTAGAAAATTTGAGGAAGAAAGGTACAGCACAACTGAAACTATTTTTCCAAGAGAGACAATAAATATTCTTATGGAAAGGCTTTATGCAAAGCAAGTATGTAAGAAAAGAAGAGAAGTAACATAAGTCAAAGAAACTGAGGGTGTTAAAGTAGCTGAATGTTCTTATCCTGCTGGTAAAAGTGCGTGATGCAACTGTACTGCCAGTAAATGTCGCGATCGCCAGTACATGTCGCAAACGCCAGTAAGTGTCGCAAAATTGCCCGTAAGTGTCGTAATTCAACAGTAAGTGTCGCAAAATCGCCAGTAAGTGTCGCAACAGTAAATGTCATAAAAAATTAAAAATCAACAGTAAATGTCGCAACTTTATAATTTCGATTTCTAACCAATGTCTGATCAAGATGTGGTACTATTCATCGCACAGTGCGCTGATGGACCTACACGACACGTCAAGGGATTGCAACATTATCAAAATAAGACAGCTATAATTTTCAACATTATGTTTCACTTAGCAAGTTGCTTTTACTTTTTTTCGCTAATACTACTAGTTACTCTATGCTTCAAGATTTCCCAAAGTGAGTCCTGACCGATTGATTTGAGCAACGTTTTCATACCCTCCACATTATATGATCAAAATCACTTTGTGTAAGTTTGCGACAGTTGCTGTTGATTTTGTAAAACATTACGACATTTATTGTTAAAAAAATTATAACGAATGAAAATTCTAGTTGCGACACTTACTGGCGATTTTGCGACACTTACTGTTGAATAGCGACACTTACTGGCAATTTTGCAACATTTACTGGCGTTTGCGACATTCACTGGCGATTGCGACATTTACTGGCAGTACAGCAACTATGTGATGGCACTTTTATGTGAAATTAGTCGATTACTCTTTTAACTAGCATCAACCGGTTCCTGAAGAAATTGCCTGTACCTGTTGTTTACGTCAGTGTGGCAAGTAGTAGTAGGCGGGACAAGTTTCACCCACACCCACGATGTTCATAATTTTATCGAGAATTTACTATATTTTTTAACGGTGAAAATAAGGGGGATTTCCCCATGACATTATTAACGTGAAAACGCGTTAATAAGTGTTAATATATATCATTTTCAATTAGTATAGTGGTTTGGTGTGTATCCCATCATCGGCTACGATTCGTTTGTCATAATAAGCGCTGAGACCTAGTTTCTTTTGTGTATACGTGACGATCTTATGATTACTTACCCTAAACCCTGTATTTTGAGCCATGTCTTTACTACCATCCAAAGCTTCTTTGTATCGCTGCCAACTCATTTCATTTTGTCTTTTTGAAATCCCCTTACAACTAAACTTTGATTTACCCATACTTTATTCCTTCGCTAAAATCGTCGACATCGTTATCTTCCAACCATTCTAAAACATCGATGTGTCCTTTGTCACACGCATACTTTATTCCTTCACTAAAATCGTCGACGCCGTTATCTCTCAACCATTCTAAAACGTCGATCCGTCCGCTATTACACGCATACTTTACTCCTTTACTAAAATCGTCGACGCCGTTGTTTTTCAACCATTCTAAAACGTCGATACGTCCGCTATTACACGCATTCGATACTCCTTCGTTAAAGTCGACGACACCGTTATCTCTCAACCATTCTAAAACGTCGATCCGTCCGCTATTACACGCATTCGATACTCCTTCGCTAAAATCGTCGACGCCGTTATCTCTCAACCATTCTAAAACGTCGATCCGTCCGTAATAACAGATCTCTTTTACTCCTTCACTAAAATTATTGACGCCGTTGTTTTTCAACCATTCCAACATGTCGATCCGTTCGTTCAGATTTGCACCGTATACCCCTTCACTAAAATCAACAACACCGTTATCTTTCAACCATTCTAAAACATCAATGTGACCGTTACAACTCGCACCGTTTACACCGTCCTTAAAATCAACAACACCGTTATCTTTTAACCATTCTAAAACATCGATATGTCCGTTACAACTCGCACAGTATACTCCTTTCTTAAAATTATTCACACCGTTATCTCTCAACCATTCTAAAATGTCAATCCGACCATTAGAACTCGCACCGCGTACTCCTCTCTTAAAATTAATTACGCCGTTATCTCTCAACCATTCTAAAACATCAATGTGACCGTTACAACTCGCACCGTTTACACCGTCCTTAAAATCAACAACACCGTTATCCTTTAACCATTCTAAAAGATCGATATGTCCTTTGTCACACGCATACTTTACTCCTACGCTAAAATCGTCGATGCTGTTATTTTTCAACCATTCTAAAACATCGATGTACTTTATGATCGGTGTAGATTGAAATTTGTTTTGTTCGATTGTTTGTTCAAAAGTTTCAACTGTTGGGAATTCCATTGTCTATATACTTGCGATTATATATCTCTTTATATCAGTTTTCAAATATAAAAAATTTTTTTTCCAAATTGACTAGCACATAACCACACATACTAGTAACCATTTTCGGTTATGGACTTTTTCAGGTTTTGAAGTTCTACCATCAAACTTTTTTGAAATTGATTTTGGGCTTCAGTATCCATCTTTCTATCTATAGAGCTGAGTTTTTGTAAAGCGCTGTAATATGTTCCCTGCAAAACCTGGAACTCGGAGAGATTGATCCTCCCATTAGTCAGCGCCTGACTTATGTTAGTTTCGAACACAGCGATTGAGGATGTAACAATATCATATAATTTTATGACTTTTTCTACTTTCTTTTGATATCTTTTGACGAAAGCTGTGGTAAGACCGGTACAGATAGAGCTCGCTAAGGCTACACTACCTAGTCCCACAGAAATCGGTATTCCAATAATAGTAGCCCCTGTCGCTATCGAACCGACGCCGGAGCCAATAGTTATAGCGCTTGAGCTAGCATTTAGTAGCATCAATCGTTCTACTGCCTTGCTATATCTCTTGAGCTTGATGCTAAATTTATCCTTTAGTTTTCTCAACTCTTCGAATTCGGAGTTTATTATACTCGCGTTGAACTTTTCCTGCTCATTCAAATCCTCAGGAGCAGTGGGTAGTTTTGGGTATATTGAATCAGTCATATTTAGAGAGAGAGATTATGTTATAATAATAAATAATAATAAATTATCCTCTAAATAAATAAATAAAATGGCAGACATTGACATAGATCCTTTTGGAGAACATGGTATGACGACAGATGAAACAACCGATGAGACGTTTCCTCTCATACCAACTTCAGGTGGTGAACAAATAGATACACGCGGAGCGACGGGTGAAACCTCATTTGGTGGTGGAGATCAAAAAATTGAACTTTTGAAAAGTTTTGTCGGTGATATATACAAAAGATTATCAGAAAGGCTCCAGCAATACCCTAAATCACGTAACGATCTGTTTGAATTCAGAGATGGTGAATTATACTACAAAGACAGTAGCAAACCATTGACGAGCAAAAAAATACTAAGGGCTACCGGTACTATAGCTGAAAGATTGGGTAAGGATGGGTTACGTGATTTAGGGTATGATATACCTATTGGCAAAATAACAGCACGACAAGCAGTTGCACTTAACAAAATACAAGAAGAGCTTCCCTCGACATCTAAAATCACAACAGCAACCGATGTAGAGCTTGAGGAGATTACGGGAAACATTGCAAACAGTACAGAAGATCTAATCTCAATGCTTAGACAACAATCGGTCGATCATGAAACGACTCAGACCGGTGATCTATTTGAATATCCTGTGCGGGAGTTGTTAGGATTGGATAAGGCGCTGAGAAACATAAGAGGAGGTCTTCAGGAGGAGGTTGCGAAAAAGGTTCGAATAGAACAGCATATCGATCGAGAGAAAAACAAGTTGGAAGAGATGGAAAATGATGCAACATACACAGATGAACAACGAAAAGAGGTTGAAGAGAGAATGGATGGATTACGTGAAGAGTTGAAAGCTAGGAAAGAGAACATTAATATTCTCAAAGGCAAACTAAACAGTCAAGTTACGAGCATCAAAGAAACCATTGCTAAAGTCCTCGATAAAGATACCACATTAGGTGAAAGGATACGAACACTATTCCGTGAACAAGGTATCACAATCGTTAGCGTTCTGACGGCGTTTGGTATGGCTATCGGTGTCCTTGTGGAAGCTTTGTTACCGAGAGGGTCAGCAGCTGGAAGCTCTTCACAAAATCCTGACAAAGGTGGTGATAAAAAGGACGATGCAAAGGAATGGGTAAAAAATAAACTCAAAGCGTTAGCATCACTTCTAGGCAGATTAGCATCTAAAGCGGCAGAGGCTTTACCAGGAATAATTGGGTCTATCGTATCATGGATATTGAACAGAGCAAAAGAAGTTGTAGGTTGGTTAAGTCAAAATTTATGGGCTCTGATTGTAGGGGTTTGGGGGTTGATCTATACGTACCTTGTCACTAGACGGTAACCACCTGAAAGTGTATATGTTACATGTATCGTGTAACATAATTTTTGTTGATGGTCTTCAGCGTTTCTCAAAATACCACACAGCACCACCAATACCGAGCATACTCAGAGCTATAAAAGCCAATTCTCTTTCATGTTGATCATTACTAGGTGTATAAAAGTCGCTCAATACAGGCTCCCTTGGTAAAGGTTCAAGATGATTACTAAACACCCTATTGTACTCTCTCATTGCATCGTTTAGCTCTACGAATTTTGAATCAGCTTTCTTTTCGAGCATGAGCTGCTTATTGATAAAATCGATTCTTTCCTGCCGTTTTTGCTGCCATTCAATCTGTGCTTTTTGTAATTTTTCTACGGCCAGATCATGACGTTTTCTTTCCCTATCGATTCTGTCTTTGGATAAACTTGAAAATAGATAGCTTGATCCTGTGAAAGCCAAAGCGTTAGCCAAAGCTCCACCCAACATCATTGCGATAGAAGCCATATTTAAATATTGATATTTTCAGGCAATATCTTTTGTTTGATTAAGTAGTCCTTTGTTATTTCACTAGCGGCGATAATGGCAACTAGTTTTCCCGTATCTTCCAAGTCGAACTTTTGAATAGAGGGTGGTGTCATTTTTAACACCTTTTTTCCTAGCATAGAGTAGCCGATAGCGAAAACGCAGACGACTGATGCATGATATAAATCGTTGACGATACTTTTCTTGTCCATATTTGTTACATATATTGCGAGATTATATATAGCGTTATTTTTCTTTTTATTCCATTTCATGTTTATTGATTTTCACCGGTATTTTAGATTTTTGTGGAAGGGGGGTGGATGGTGACCCATGGGGTAATATTTGCTCTCTCTTTTTATAGACAAAATAAGCAAATCCACCAACTAAACCGAGAGCTATTATTCCACCTACACCATAGGTGTAGTTCATAGGTTGTTCATTTGGTTTGGTGAGAAAGGCCTCAGGCTTCTCCATTTCTTTTTGAGGTGACACTTGTTTCAATTGTTCTCGTTTTTTACGGTTGTATTCCGCCAACTTCTTACCCGCTTCAACCTTTTTTGGATTCTTCGTTGTCACTTGAATGGGAGTCTGTTCTTCTGACATTTTTATTATCTGCTGTATTTATATTATCATCGGATTTATTTAAATTTCTTTCATTGATATAATGCCTCCCAGTAGTAAGTCCAACACTGAGTGGTGCTAATAATGAACCGAATTTATAATATAAGTCACATGTAAATCTTTGAAGGGCAGAGTTTAAGAAGGGGTCAGTTTCCAGGTCATTGCTCAGCGCATCTTGATTGTTTATTCCTAACGTTGCACAAGCTCCCATGGAATAAATGCGTATCAGTGATTTCCCCAAGGATTTTACCATTTGACCTGATAGTTTAGCCTCGTAGATACTAAAAAGTTTTTCTACCTCTTCATCTTTGAGTTTGTTAATTTGCTCTTCCGTGTACATTTTCCCTAAGTATAGCTTGCTATTTCCAGTTAAGACACACTCAAGCAATTTTTGTCTTTTACCATCTGAAGGTGGTGGGAATTCACCTGGAATATCGTAGCTGATTAAATTATCGATCGCTGTTTCCACCATTTTTATTAGAGAGAGGTATTTTTTTAATACAGAATAAAAGTAAAATAGTGAGACCAGCAGTATGCTTAATAACATGAAGTTGACATATTCTATCATTTTGTTGTGTTTGTTATAATTTTCTTATATTCTCTTATATTCTCTTATAATTTTGCTGTAATTTGCTGTATAAGAGTTTGCTATCTTCTATCATTTTGTTGAAATTTGTTGTATAAGAGTTTGCTGTCTTCTTATAATTTTGTTGAAATTTGTTGTATAAGAGTTTGCTGTCTTCTTATAATTTTGCTGTAATTTGCTGTATAAGAGTTTGCTGTCTTCTTATAATTTTGCTGAAATTTGCTGTATAACACTGCTATAGCACTCTTATAACAGTCTTGCAAGTCTTATACTTTTGTTACAAGAGTCATGTAACAAATAACGTCAACCTGTTCAGCAAATCGCATACGTTCTTGGATGTTCCATTCTCATGACTAGGCACGCGTGTTTCCCTTCTTTCAGTTTTTCCTTGACATCTTTCAATTCTTCTTGCGAATCAATGACATCGTTCTCTTCATGAATGGTGGTTAGATCGTTTCTATCTTTTGGATACCACACATATAACATTTTAGCTTGCCGTCGTAAATTTTTAGGTATAGCTGTGTATGATTGTGTAAGTAACCATAGCGAATGATTTCGATGTCTACCGCTAATTGCCAACTCAAGCAAAGGCTGTCTCTTTTTGTTCAATTTTTCATCAGCGATGATGTCGTCAATGAGGAATAAGGTTTTGTATCCAGCACAGAAAAAGTCCATACTCTTAATCCATTCATATAATTGACCTTCTGGCTCAATTAAAATCACATAGCTGTCATTCCAGAACCACTTCCGATTTCTGTAAGTTTGATTCCACCTCAAGGTGGGACATATAATCACGATGAAATCAAAGTGATCATAGTATTCATTTTCTAATAATTTTATGACACGATCCGTTTTGCCGCACGATGTTGGTCCAACGAATAATGCTGTGTGAGGCTCTTTCATGTAAAGTGTGTTCATTTTACTAATATAATGCAGACATAAATTCTCCGTTTTGTATGTTTAATTGAGCGTCCATTATTAGATATATATATGCGTTTAAGTTTCCTGCAGTTTCAGCGGTCTTTTCAATCTGTAAAGTGATGCCTTCACTCGCATTTTCAATCCTTCGACCGGTCCCATGCAAGGCATTCTCATCAATTGTTCTGAAATCTAACCATAGAGCATACTTGTTTGTCAAGTAATCAGAGACTTTTACATCATGTAATCCTAAGTGCTTTCGGTTTTCACCGACGCTATTATCTTTTGGTTTTCCTTCAGCAAAATACTTGCAAATCTCATTGTATTGTTCAAACGGCTGCATCCCTTGAGCAAAAAGTTGGTTAGGCTTACCCTCGACGATGACAGATACCTTTTTGATCTTTGGATTGTAGAATTTGCAGGTTTCTCGTTTGTAGGATTCTTCTTCTTCAAATAGAACTAAAATACCCTTCAAAGATTTGGCAGGTGTGTTGAATGACCAATTCCACGTTGTGTCTGACTTGTTTACTCTAATTTGTCTGTGCCGCAAAATCCTATCATAGAGCAAAGCCATGTTTTGATATTCAGAAGCGATTTGTCTAGCCAACGTGGGTTGTGTCACAAGCTCATATTCAAGTGAGATGTTAGATATTTTGTATTTACCATCTGGGTTACGTTTTTGACCTGCGGCAGTATCTGGAGGGTTAGAATAAATAACTCGGTTATAGTCGTTAAATGTAATCTCGTAGCAAAGCCTATTACCTAAACCCGCTTGATAATATGGGATAGTACTATCTAACATCTCAAAGTCGAGTGGAATGACAAACTTGTTTTTATAGGTGTCAGCAATGGCCTTGTCTTCTGCATCAGAGGTGTCTTTATCTGAAGCACCAATCCTTAATTTCATACAATTCTCTGTACACCCATCGTCGATGATGATACCCTGTCTTATCGCGTTTGTCTTTTCAAACTTGGTTAACCATAAATCTCTGTAACACCCAAAAAGATCAAAGTCATCGATACTCAATATCTCGTTACCTTCGAACTTGACAGCCAACTTTTTAACGATAGCTCTCCCAATGTTACTGACCAATGTTCTTTTTGAGTCAGCTTTCGATTCGAGTTCAATATCAAAACTTAGATTAGTTGTTCCTGGAATAATAACATCATCGCTTCCTAAATTTGGAAACCTAACCAATAATAGCTGATTTTGATCAATCTCACTTGGATTGTGTGTGACAATTACTTTTTGACGAGAGCCTTTTACACCGCGGGCAGTTCTAAGTGAACGTTCTGGATTTAACCTCTTTCCATACTCCATTATTAATTATGATATATAATTAATTATTACTTTTTATCTCGGTTTAGCGGATGTGCAAAACAACGGTTCTTCCCAGGTCTTCTTTTAGCATATTGCCATGTTGATCTGTGAGTTTCAACGTGAGCGACTGAAATACACCATTTTTTAATTTTTTGTACTGAGGGTTTTTAGGCTCAACATGTGTGAAGTCACTATATTCAGCCATGTGATAGGTTAGTAAAATATCACTTAGCTTTCCATTCTCAAGATTTTGAGTGTTGTCAAGTTCAGAGAGATGCAAATTAATTTTGGTTATTTTAGCGAGCTTATTTGTTTTGATTATTTGAGGGTATTTGCCTAATGAGGTAAGTTCTACATCACCTGCTAAAAAGGCACCTGCTAAAAAGGCATTCAATTCCCTGCTCGTGAATGTTCCTTGAGGTACCAACTTTTCAGCTTTCCCATGAGTCAGTTTCAACTCTTTGGTTATTTCATACGTAACATTGTCTGCAAACATATCAACCAATGCAATTTCTTTTGAGCCATCCATATTTTGAATGGGGTAAGATAGATATATGGTCTTTTCTCCTTTTGCGACATTTACTGTGATATACATTTCTTGTATTAGAGAATAGAGGATTATATTTTTAAATAATGGAGGATTATATTTTTAAATATGCTCCCAATGCGCTTTATAAGCCAAATGGAGGACAATACCTTCAGATATTGAATTCTAAAGATTTATACAAACAAACAATTATTGTCTCTGAAAATGGTTCTTTTCCTGCGAGCTTTCCTAATATTTTTACTAATTATAAAATGGATGAAAATGAACAACGCATGAAAATTTGGAAGGAACAACCATTTAAATTATGGCAAACCCAACTCAATTTTGTCACTTGGTGTGCTTCAAGTGCTTGTGGGGTCAGTTCTGAACATCTGAAAGAAGGTCGCTCTACTCCTATGATTAGAGCAGTATATCGTTTTCACGTCTATTATCACATTAGACGAATCATTAAGCGCTTGCAGACACCTCTACCTTTTGAAGATAGTTTCAACCAATACGATAATCCTTATAACAAAGAAGAGTTTTTAAAAATCTGTAGTGAATATGGTGTCGATTCTGATCCTAAAAAATACAAAGGACAATATTTTTATAGCTCGTATCAAAAAAGACGTAGAGACTATCCAACGCCAGGTCTGAGTTATTTCACAGACGACTCCATGACACGATGGATTATAGAAAAATCTAAAGGCTTTACAAAAACAGGTCTTGTAAAAATTTCAGAGAGTGTTAGAGCATATGCTTATCTTGTTCTTAGTTCGCAAGCCTCAGCTCGTTCTTCTATTTTAGGTAATAATTCAAGCTCTTTGACAGCTCAAAGAGTTTTTATGAATAACTTTGAAGACATTGTTAACCGCAGAGTTGATATTCAAGATGACATTAAACGTTATCAAGATACTTTAAATTACGCTTCAAGCAAAGTTGATTATTCTGTTGGACTAGGTATTTACATGTTACCTAGTGACATGAATCTAAACATCAAAACGGGGGTGTCTGGTTACAATAACAAGATTCTTATATCTAATGAGAACTTGAGCCTTGGAAGAAATAAAATGATTAATGTTATGCAAGAGCATCATATTTCAAACAAGGTGACACAAACAAAAAATAAAAGTTCACAGCACAAAGTGCTTCACCACATAGAACACCCAAAAGTGAGTCATAGTGTAACTCATTCAATCCCATCTCACGAAGAAGAGAAAATTGCTTTGATTTTAGCGATAACCACAATGTTTAGCATATGGTATGTGTTTAGATGATCTTGTTTTGAAAAGAAATAAGGATTGACGTCAATTAGATGTCAATCATACTTAAATAAACAATGCATTCCTAGCATATTTTTAAGCTAACATAAATGATTTGAAATCATGTGTAGTGTTTACAATGTAAAAGTTGTAAACATGAGATCGCTAGTTCAACCCCCACTCGATCCTGATTGAAAAAAAAACTTGCATTGAGAGCGCACTTGCGTTGGATATATTAGAACAGAGCTGGTAGACTTCAGACTGAGTAATAAATCACTGGTTACCGTCAAATTGAAGAAAATTATAGCGTTCCGAGAGACACCACAAGCAGACATTGAAGTCTAAATGAATGATATAAAACCTAAGAGCGGAATAATTTGAAATTGTGGTGAACAGGCTTCAGAGTCTGCCGAAAAGGAAAGGTCTAGAGGAGCGGCTAGATTGGAACTGGACGGTGCCGTCCGCTCCCGGTATTCACCACAAAATGTGACTAGACGTAACAACTCGAACAGAAGATGAACGGCCATTGCGTGCGTAGTAGTCGGAGTTCGTAAGTAGTCACACAAATAGTCTAAGATCTAGGGGTAGAGCTCAGAGCTGGTGGATTGGAGAAGCCAGGGTGGAGTGCCGGTTAGATCGAAGACGATGAATTAAAAACCCTCTAGTATCACAACAACACCAACACCAACAACAACAACAACAAAAACCTAGAGGGTTCTCCTAAGGGAGTTCTGTTTTGCTATATAGTGATACAATAATAAGATTGTCACGTACACACAAAAGAAACTAGGTAATTTGAAAAAAAAAGTGGTAAATGAAAAAAAACTAATATAAAGAGAGATGATCACAAGTATATAGACAATGGAATTCCCAACAGTTGAAACATTCGAACAAACAATCAACAAGCAAAAGAAGGAACAAATGACACCGATCATAAAGTGGCGAGAGCTACCTGAAAACGTGATTTATCATGTTAAATTTGTTTCTACAAAGGCTATGTATGCAGAGGTGCAAGACGGAACAGGAAATATATATAAGGTGTGGTTGCCTGAAAAACTTTCCATCGAATTAAATGATTATGGTTGGAGCTCTAGAGAGGCCTTTGTCAGACCGAAAGGTCTCAAACAATCTCAAAAGAATCCAGAAAGACAATTCTTTGATTATGACATTATATGGCGCTAGATAAAATCTCGTCGACTCATCTTTACTTGTTTCTAGTAAAGATACTTTTGTATGAGATGTACGATTCACCAACCTTGCACATAATCAGGAGGTAGCCGCGTATCTTCAGGTATCAACATCAGCTCTTCTTTTACAAAAGCTCGTTCAGGTCCATCTTGAAGGTAATACATTACACGGTTACCTGGTTGATCTATCACCTCACTCAATCTATAAGTCTTCTTTGACCATATCCTATCTGTTGCTCTTTTTCGATGGTCATCGTGCTCTTCACCCGGTTGCAATAGATATCTATACAAACCATCTTGAGGTAATTTTTCTTCAGGTGGATAGCTCTCTTGTTTAGCGAGAGGTACCTCTTTCAATTTGATGGCATCTTTCGGTTTCATATCGATCATCCGAGTCTTCGTATCGTTTAATCTATCTACAAGTTTATACAAATATTTGACCCATGTAGATGATACCTTTTCTGGATCGTTCAGTTCTTGAGCATCTTGTATTTTGAATAAATTTTCGGCAAGTATCTTGTTCAATGCCTCAACAAAAGCTGTATGGGTATGCTTATATTTAGTAGTTACTCTTTTAATTTCAACATTATTCTTCTCCAACAGCTTTGTCACATCGGCTTTGAATTCTGAACCGTTATCACATTGGAAAGTTTTAGGATAGTTTAAGGGTCCAACTCTATAGATATCTCTTATCATATCGGCAACCTCTTTGGCTTTCTTAGTCCTCAAAGGTCGGGCTACTTTGTAACGTGAAGCAACATCAATACCGGATAAGATGTACTTGTATTTATTACCATACAGCATATCACTAGGCATATACAATATATCAAATTGATGAATCTCATTCGGTTTAGTCACTTCATAATGTGAACGTTCAACATGTTTCGGTGCGGGTAAATGTACTTGCCAAAGCGCTTGTTTTGATAGCCACTTCTTAATTTTTTTCGTTTTGAAGCCGAAACCTCTTAGATCGCGAGCAGCCTTTTGTCCTTTCCACAAGTTTTGAGGTTGATAATAAATCTCTTGAAGTTTAGTGTCTGACATTTTTATTTATAAACAACGTTTATTTAGCTCATTTTATTAAAAAATGACACGAGAAAAATGGGGTTAAAAGTTTATATCTTATATATAGAATAAAGCATAAACATGACCGACAAAACAGAATCAGATTACCAATCAATGGGTGTTAATGCGTTACGAAAATTATGTGCATCACGAAAAATAAAATATGTTAACCAAATGAACAAAGTTAAATTACTCGAGGTACTTGAAAAAAATGATAATGATCCATCTTATATTCTCGATCCTGATACGAAACAAGCATTTTATACACGCTTTTCAAACTGGATAAATAACAACGAAGAAAAATATAGAAGGTATAAAAAGAGTCAAAACGATAAGAGAAAGATGACTAGTTCAACCTTGTAGATGGAATGTTTTTTGTTACTTAAAATCGAGTAACAAATGTTAACTATATAGTTTTTTAAAAAATTGAAAAATATAATATATATATGAGTTAAAGCAAGATAATCTCATATATATTACAACATGACTACTAGACATACTGTTGTTGAATTAAAAGCTATCGCTAGAGAACGCGGCCTACATGGCTACTCAAAACTCAGAAAGGCTGAGTTGATCGAATTAATAGCAAACCCACCAAGACCTGTTCCACCACCAAGACCTGCTAGGTTTAACCGACCTGTTCCACCACCAAGACCTACTAGGTTTAACCGACAAGATATGGATTTGTTTGAGCAACAAGAAATGGGAAAATCTCGACCTGTTGTGAAAAGTAAGTTGAATGAATGGAGAGATTGGTTAGTAAATCATGTACCTGAATCTATTAAGGAGAGAGCGAGTGAAGCTTTCGAAACTCTGAAAGATAAGGTTCTCAATCTATATAAAAAGGTTAGAAAAGAGAGAGATGAGGGTGATAATGTTGTTGTTCGAGAATTAGATCAACAACCACAAATCAACTTGATTGAAACCCATCCAAGAATGAACAGGTATGAGGTTACTGGTAATTTGAATTCAGACCTATCAAATATTATTTTCAATCGAATCAGAGAAGATATCGAAATGCGTTCGAGGATTGTTTATAGTTTTACCGCTAAAATTTATCGGGGAAATGGGGAACTTGTAAAGTATGAAAAGACACTTCCTGGAGAAGGTACTTATACAAGCTTATCCGCAATCGAGGAGTATATCAAACGATGTGAGAGTCGAAGGTTAGATCTGGACGATGATGGTGTTTGGTCTAAGGCATATCTACCAGCAGCCGAGGTTTTCGATAGTCCGGGTGTATATCAGGGACGTGTCGAGTTTACTCGAATTATCATAAAAGTCATACACAGCAATGAACCGCTCATGGGTTGTGGTCCTCTGCCTGATTGGCTTCGTAAGAAGAAATGTATTCACGCTATCGATGATAAAAAGGACAATCTGTGTGTATGGAGATGTCTTGCTATCTACTTTGGATATTGTGATAATGTGGCAAGACCTGCTGAACGTACTACTACCAAAGCGTTACAACTAGCTCGAGATTTTTATGATGATCAGAACCTAAAAGTTGAGGGTGTACGAGCTACAAAACTCGTTGATTTTGAGGGTATTACCAAAAAGTTTAATGTCAACATCCGTCTATATGAGCCTAAAAACCAACAAGTTTGGAAATTGGTGTTTGGTAAAAACCAGTTCAGAAAAAGTTTACCTTGTGTTGATATCGGTCTCTATGAGGGTCATTGCTTCTACATAAAAGATCTTGAAGGTTTGACACAACATTGGGAATGTATCGGTTGCGAACAGAGGTTTAACTGGCACGAGAATTATAATAGACATATAACAGAAAACCTTTGTTCGGGAGGGAAAACCAAGTTGATATGTAAAGGAGAAAAGTTTAAGCATATCATGAACAGTTCTGAGAAAGTATTCTATGGAGGTAACACCCAGTTCAGTTATGCCGGTTGTCGATGGATTGAGAAACAATCTGAAATCACAGGTAAACATATTCATCACGCTCTTTGCGGTCATGGTGGTGAGAGATGTGTTAAGATTAATAAGCGAGAGATTCTTGTGGATGGATACGAACCTGAAAGTAATACTGTCTATCAATATTATGGTTGTAGATGGCATGGATGTCCATGTATAAATGGCGATCCGAAAAAATATCGAGCTACACTCGACATGGAGACAAAAATTAGGGGTTTGGGTTATGATGTTATTTCAGTTTGGGAGTGTGAAATACCAGAGTTGAGTACCGTTGAGCTTGAAAAGAAGTTTGTTCCATACCCATACTTTATCGTGTTTGATTTCGAAACGATACTCCATAAACTCGACCAACAAGTTACGGGTGATCTGACTTTTGATACTAAACATATCGCAGTCAGCGTTGCTATTACCGATAACTTTACAAATAAACCCACCTTTCTTGTAAATTCGGATCCGGAAAAACTCATCAAAGACTTTATTTTAGATTTAGAAAAACGGTGGGAGGACATCTCGAAATGTGTAAGTGAAAAATATTATTTGCCTCACAAAGATTCGCTTCCATCCTCCGTAGTTATGCGACACGAAGCTTGGTGTAATCAGGTTCCTGTGCTAGGTTTCAATAGCGGCAAATACGATCTCAATATGATCAAGAAGCACTTCGTTAATCATATGACAGAACAGGCCGGTTCAATCTCTGTGGCTAAGAAAGAGAATAGCTATATGTTTTTGACGACCGGTCAGTTCAAATTTTTAGATGTGAAATCTTATCTTGCACCGGGACTTTCTTTTGATGGTTGGTGTAAAGCAAACCATTGTGAAGAACAAAAACTCGTCTTTCCTTATGAATGGTTGGACAGTTTTGAGAAACTTTCTCACATAGGCACTGTGAAATATGAAGATTTTTACTCGAGTCTCAAGAAAAAGATTTTAATCACTCCTCAAGAATATGAAGACTTTAAGGTTGAATTTGAGAAACGTGGATGTGTTACGATGTTGGATTGGTTAAAAGAATATAACTTGGCCGATGTTGTACCGTTTGTGGAAGCTTTGGAGAAGACGCGAGAATATTATTATGGAGACGAGATCGATATGTTGAAGGACGCTGTGTCTATTCCTGGAATTTCGATGACTTATGTTTTGAACAAAGCGTTGAAAATGAAAGAGAGAGGAGAGCCCGATTTGTATGCACCCGGACAACCTTGTACGTGTAAATGTTCGAAGGAATGTTATAAACAAGGTTGCAAAGACTGTTCAAGGATACGAAAAGATTGTGAGGTGTGTCCAAAAAACAAAGCTTATGAGTTGTTGAAAACCGGTATGGTTGGTGGTCCGAGTATCGTGTTTTCCAGATATGCCGAAAGAGGTGTGTCAAAGATACGACCTCATAAATATGAAGACGCTAGGGATTGTGAGTCTGTTGTTGGTTTTGATGCGAATAGTTTGTACTTGTTTTGTTCGGGACAGGAGATGCCCTGTGGAAAAGAGAGTTACATCGAGGTTGAAAATCCTACAGATCCGGAGTTCTTAGAAGAATTTTCCGAGGGTGTATGTGACAGTTCTATTTTTGGGTTTTGTCAGGTAGATATTCGCGTTCCGGAAGAGCTAAAAGCTAAATTTGAAGAGTTTTCACCTCTGTTCGTTGTCGATAAAATTCCTGAGAGATTAGTACCTCGACATATGAAAGATTATCAAACAGCTACAAATAGGATGAATGTTAAAGGAACTAAAAAGTTATTGGGGGTTTGTAAGGCGAAGAAGATTTTGTTATACACACCGTTGTTGAAGTGGTATATAGATCACGGTTTGAAGGTGACTGGCGTATACAAAATTCTGAAATATACAGCGAGCAGGCCTTTCAAATGGTTTCCTAAAGAAGTAACCGATGCGAGACGAGATGGCGATTCGAACCCTGCGTTAAAACAACTCGGTGACACTCACAAACTGAAAGGTAATTCGTTCTACGGTAAAATGATTGAAGATCTCGAAAAACACACCAATAATATGTACACAAAATCAGAAGAAAATGTCGATAAGGCGTTCAGAAGCCCTTTCTTTGACGATCTTGAAGTTATCGATGAGACGTTTGAGATCAAAGAGAGAAAGCGTCAAGTCAATATAAATCGACCTTATCAGTGCGGTATCGCCGTGTACCAATTTGCTAAATTGAGGATGTTGGAGTTTTACTATGACTTTCTCGATAAATATATAGATAGGAAAGATTTTGAACTAATTCAAATGGATACCGATAGTATGTACATGGCTCTTTCGTCTAAGTCGTTGGATGATATCGTTAAACCCGAACTTAAGGATTATTATTTCAATCAAGGTAAAGCAGAATTTTTGAGTACTAGTAAATACCACGATAGAACACCGGGTTTATTCAAGGCTGAGTTCAATGGTACGCGAATGATTGCTCTTACGAGTAAATGTTATTTTGCGGAAAATCAAGATCTGGGTAAATCAAAGTTTAGTTGTAAGGGGATTTCAAAAAGACAAAATGAAATGAGTTGGCAGCGATACAAAGAAGCTTTGGATGGTAGTAAAGACATGGCTCAAAATACAGGGTTTAGGGTAAGTAATCATAAGATCGTCACGTATACACAAAAGAAACTAGGTCTCAGCGCTTATTATGACAAACGAATCGTAGCCGATGATGGGATACACACCAAACCACTATACTAATTGAAAATGATATATATTAACACTTATTAACGCGTTTTCACGTTAATAATGTCATGGGGAAATCCCCCTTATTTTCACCGTTAAAAAATATAGTAAATTCTCGATAAAATTATGAACATCGTGGGTGTGGGTGAAACTTGTCCCGCCTACTACTCAAGTGAAGTATGAAGCAAAACACCCGTGATGGGAACACCTGTGGGAATGTCAGTATGAAGGGAATCTGCAGTACATTATATGACCCACGAAGAATTGCAAATGTGGAACACCAAGATCAAAGGCAACTTCATCTGCACAACCATCACCAAATATAAATAAGAACATTGCTTTAGCTACGTGTGTACAGCATATTAAACTTTTCCATTGCTCAGGGGCCGCGGAGCAGGGTGGCTAACGATTTTAAGTTTTTCGAATGTGAATGATTCACTTTGTGCTTCATTGTTAACATTAATATCAGGCATTGTGCTACCTTTTCATGATCATTATTAATTTCAGAATCAGATTCCATAATGTTTTCTTAGGACAATTCGATTACTGGAGGAGTTTTTTTCTTGGTAGGCGCTTCTTGGGGGGCGCTAATTGGAGAGGGGCGCTTATAAAAACTTTGAATTGGTCATAGGGGCTGCCTTCAAGAGTTCGTGCTGATCAAGGAGTGGAAAACGTTGGTGTGGCATGGTATATGTTTAATCACCCATTGCGAGGGCCTGGTCGTGCCAACTTCATTGTTGGTAAAAGTTGTCATAACCAGCGAATAGAGTCTCTGGAGAGACTTGTTTGTGGTGTGTGCAAGCATTTATCATTTTGTATTTGTTAACTTAGAGGAGAATGGATTTTTGGAAATATCCAACACAATTCATTTAAGTGTACTGAGATGCATTTATGTGTCACGCATAAATCAACACCTTAAATCATTATAGGAGAGTTGAAATGTGGTTTAAAGGTCAGCTTGCATATCATCTCATACAAGCAATTCACGACTCTGAAGGACAGTACTGGCTATGGTATTGATTGGGAAGGTCTGGAAGCTGCTAGTTGCAATGCTGAAATTAACCTGCCACTATTGACATCAGAAGATGCAGATGATGTAATACAGTTTCTAGATGATAACGTTAATTCATTAAAACAGTCTTGCAATTTTGGAACTGTATGTTTATACTTTAACAAAAGTGTTCAGCAGGTTTCGAATACTAGCTGATACATTTTTTCACCTTCATTTTTGTATGTTGTAGATCACTTGACTGTCCGAACTGAATTATTTGAAGGTCCACGATATCGATCTCATGAATAATAACGTACTTGACTTATTTCACGCTCTCTTCCTTCTTCATTAGAAGAGGTCTAATTATCAAACATCCTAAAATTCCCACCAAATGGCTCTTGTGTATGTATCAATGAAAAAGGCATTAAATTCGAAATTGTTTATGTTTTAAACTTTAGATAATTGCTATCAGTAGTATTTTTATAGTGTTTCATTAGTTTAAAATAAAGTTGGTTTTATATTTCTCAGCTGTGTCATTTTTTATGAGATTCTAGTGAATTTTTCAGCCTTGATGCTCTAGAACTTCTCTTTTCAAATTTAATCAGAAGGCCAGAGGCACTGAAAATGTGACTGTATATATTTTTCATTACTAAAAACTGTATGCTGACATTTATGTGTTTGAGTTTTTATGAAAGATTTTACAGGAAAAAACGGAAACTGTGCTTCAATAGAAATTACCGGGCTATTATGAAAGAAGTTCTTTGTGAAATTTTTTTAGATATTGGGTAACAACATTTTCAAGGCTTCTTTCTTGTAAAGGTTCTGTTAACGAGATTATTTGTGTTATATGGAAGAAAGCACCGTTACATTACGTGTAGTTATTGTGTTTCCCAATATATCATGGATGTCCTGTAAAAATAAAAACATGAATAAAATATAATTACATTACATCAAAAACATAGGTTGCAGCTATACTACATAATACATCTATGCAAGAACAAGCACGAAAAAGGCAGCCACAAATTCATAAAAATGATAATGCATTACTGCGAGAGATCTTCGAAGAAGAACTTTTCGTAATTTGGTGAAATTTTTTTTCAGGGTACAACAGAATACATTTTTTTACTTTTCTTTATTACGGAACATTAAAAATCAATCGTCATTCTGTCTTACAGCTTATGCTACCTGCAAATTATACAGCAGATTCAAAACCATCCCGAAGCAATAGGTTATTGAATTCCCACATCTTTTCTAGACACTAAACTTGTCAATAACGATGGAAAATATTCAACTGAAGTCTACAGAAAACCAGCAAAATATCCCTAAAGATCCCTAAATGTTATGAACGTAATATGATCAACGGGGACCTTAGTCGTGCATATCGAATCTCCACAGTTTTCGAACATGAGAAATCAGTTATACGAAAATAGTTTATGGATGCACTATATCCAACCAGATTCGTCAGCAGCGTGATCAGGCAATTTGAAGATCGTGTGGCCAGATCTGATGACGATATTATCATCCCACCTGATTTTTATAAAGATCCAAAACCTTTTGTTTTAATAGAAGTACCACACTGCGAAGAAAACGAAAGTGTTTCTAAGAGGTTTTTGAGGAAGTTTCGCGATTTTACAAACCACAAATTCGATGCTGCTATAACATGGAAAACGAAGAAGATCAGACAACTTTTCAGTCTAAAAGAACGTAATCCTTACTCCTCCTGTAAAATCTACGAAGGAGAGTGCTCATGTGCAGTTAATTATATTGGAGAGACCAAACGCAATGGGATCACGCGATTCAACGAACATGAGAACGTTAGCAAGGATTCAGAACCTGCTTAACGCCTGCGTAACAATCCGGGTCATGCATCTACATGGCTAATTCTATCAGCAACCACAGAACACCAGAATACGCAAAAACCTAAAAGCTTCACTTATAGCACTTAAAAAACCTTGATTAAACGACCAACTTGGTTCAAAATAGCTGCTATTGTTTCGCAATAGTGTGACGTGATTTGTAAATATTTCTTTTATTCGTGTAATCTTTTAGGACGCCCTTGTTTTAACATTGTATATAATGAAATCCAAACATGCAATATAGAAACATTTTATATGCACTGATGATGGTTTTATACCGAAAATCTTTCACTTAATTTTAAACTTGTTTTTTTTATTTCTTTTATCCTAAGCAATAGGCTATCATCATTTCATATAGGTGTTAATTCATAACATTTTTATCACAGGTTCGTCATATTTTTCATTATAGCTCAAATCTTCATTATTGAATTTTGACTATAGGTTGAGAATAGCTACTGCGTTCCAAAGAATGTTATCAAAATGTATTGGTCCATCTGACAAAGTTCAAGAAGTTAACTCGATAAAAACGTTCAATCCACTCGATCCACTACAAGCGTTACTTGAATAGCTCAGCAGTTTTTAAACGCAAGAAAATAAAGAAAACTAATTAAAGCTAATTATAAACCAAGCATTGATAATAACACAGACCAGATTAATTATCTTTATTTCTTCTATGAGTGAAGACAACAATATTTTTCTGTGATATTACTTTGAGAATTTTGATTTGTGTTTTCAATTATTTTTAGCTTCTTTGATTTTCATATAGATTATTTTGTCATTACATATCTCATATAGTTCATGTATACTTCAAATATGTGCTTTCAATCAACCTGTTAAACAGACCATCTATGAAACAGAAAAATATGGGATTGTAACAGACTCATTTGTTCGTCTTGTGGGCCCTATTTCATTACCGTTTACCACAAAAAATTCCTTATATCTCGTGAATTTCCCGATATTATGTTGGTATAAACAGCAACTTTAAACTAATGTCAATTTCCATATTGGAGCCGCTGAAGTCCTTATTTTTAACAGTTATTTTGTATTTAAAATTAATGACAGTAATAAGAAAGCTAATAAGGAATTCTTTCAGTTACGGAAGCTTAAACGAACACTCACCACAAACATAATCATAAACAAAGGTATGTTAAATCAAATGTCACAGACTCTTTCTTGTATCATAGTTTGAAGCATTTTTCTTGGGCATTTTTTGTGTTGTTGGACAATTACTTAAGACAGCATTAGCACTGAATATTTCAGAAGCGACAAGATTTTAAAGTTATTTTGTAAATGCAGTCTGACTGTTGCTAAGTATTCTTTTCTCATAAGTTTAAAGAGTCACTATGAATGCAGCCTGGCAAAAAGAAAGGTCGATATATGTTTTTATAAACACGAAACTAGTCCATGGATGTTATGATTCATATGTTTTCTAGGACAACAATATGGCAACATTACGTTCCAATCAGCATAATCAAAATGGATATCAAGTTCGCCAACAACAAGACGATGAAAATTTTGTTGCAATACGAACGAGAAAATACACCAAGAATTTGATGGTCCTTGGTTAGTAAGTTTTAGGGGTATACCTGAATTTCCATGTGTGACCTATATCAATTGTCTGTATAACTAACCATATTTTTTTCTTGTTTCCATAAATTTGATACAGTAGCTACTTATTTCATAAACTACAATGGCCCTGAAGGCTCACTGTAGCACGCACATAAAAACTTGTCACGCGCACAAATTTTTTTTCACGCAACTTTTTTTTCATGCGCGCAACTTTTTTTTATGCACGCAACTTTTTTAAAAAATTTTCACACAGTTATTTTTCTTACGCACGCATTTTTTTTATTATCTTAATCCCCATAAAAAGGAACACTCTTGCTGATGGTCTGGTATGGATTTTAGGCAATTTCGTGACCTGTTTTCACCACGCTAGCACTTGGCGGTAGTCGAAAGCAATATGGCGGACAGTCGCTTACCTTGTTTATCGGCTAGGCGAACAACTGAATGTATAAATGATACTGTATGAGGTGTCTAGCATTAAAAGCAAGTTTCCATTTGAGAAGAAAGGGGAACATATTGAATCAGCGCAAGGGCAACAAACAACACAGCGACATAACAGTTTATTTCTCCAACGTTACTCGCTGTTCTTCCTGTGTATTCGATATGTCCATCCTCTCTTCTTGTTTCCTTCGCTAAGACAAGATTCCTGTCAATCCCTTTGCCTTTCTATAAAAGTCAGTCATGAAAGTCAAAAAGGGAACTTCGGTGAGTTCAGTTGAGTGAGTCTCTCCTCATGGGAAAGATTTGTGGTAGTTTGATGATACTGATACACGAAATAGTACATAAAAACAGGACCAGATTTCTTTTTAAGCTTGCGGTGCGTGCAGTAAAATTCTTGTGTGCGTGTAAAAAAAAATTGTGCGTGGAAAAAAATGTGTGCGTGTAAAAAAAATTAAAAGTTGCGTGTAAAAAAAATAGGCTGTGTGAAAAAAAATTTGTGCGCGTGACAAGTTTTTTTGCGTGTTGCAGTGAGCCTTCAGGGCCATTGTAGTAAACAAATTGATAATGATTTAACGATAAATTTGTTGACTAAGACATACATCCTAGAATTTAAGCAGCCAGCAAAGATTAATTAAGCTGCAGTGAATCATGGATATATAGTTTTCTAAATAACTTCCAGGTTTAGAAGAACAAGTAGGATATTTAGATATGTATTCATGGACGTATACATCATGGAACTTTATACGTGAGTGATGTATTCAATGAATATTTCGTTTTTAACTATATCTTGTACAAGCCTATCCACAAAAAGCCAAATAATTATACAGGGTGGACCAAAAAAAAACACGACCCCCTCAGAACCAAAATTATAAATAGCCTGTAACATCTTTAAAGAAAGTTGTTATTATTAATCAGCTACGTTTTTGAACCAAAATGAATAGTTAAACATGAAATCAAAGGTATACACACAGTGTAATTCTTGAAAAATAATTAAACTGTAGAGGTGTGTCACTCATGAAGGTTTCAAAAAACAATTTCTAACGTCGTAATTAAAATATTTGACGCTCGATAGTTTTGAAAGAAAGAAAGGTAGTGGTGGACTGCGAAGTGAGAGTTAATATTGAGTCAAGAAGAAGCTGGGACTCATTCTTCTCCTCGTGTTATTGAAAGAAACTCTGCAATATCTAGGTCTACGGTGAGAAGAATTGTAAAGGAAGATTTGAAAGTGAGAATTTACCAGAGAATGAAAGTACAAAAGCAATCAGACCCAAATATCGAACAAAGTATGATACATGCTTCTCTATATTTGAAAGATATCCCTTCCCTTGTGACGTAAGAAAAGTTTGGTTTAGTGATGAAAAGTAGTTCACAGTTGCATCCCCAGTAGCTAAATACTCAAAACGATCCAGTTTACACTTATGATGGTAAAAAACGAAGTATCTCTCGTACACGCTTACTAAAAGGAAAATCAACATTTTCCTCTAGTGTCATGGTATCAGCTTTTGTCTCGAAACTCGGCAAACCACCTTAACCCATTAGACTAATCACTTTGGGGTGCGCTGGAACAATTAGTTTAAAGATCTGGGTGCGAGATGATTGACGTTCAGTCTTTGAAAATCGCTATAAGATCGCTTGGATTTTTCTCCCACAAAGTTTGATCAACAGTTCAATAGACCAGTGGCGGGACCGATTATTGCGTTGCATAGTAAAGGAAGGAGGTCACATAGAACATTTATTTACATAATGTATGAAACTGTAGACTACGAAAGTTTTAAATTTTTTCGTTTGTATGTCATTTCCAATGTACAAAACATAAGTTTAGATTGAAAAAATATTTTGAACAGTAATGACACCTTAATATAAATCATCTCTCTCAAAAAACGGCTTCTTTTTGTGTGCCATCCTTTTCACTATTTAATCCTAATACAGTAAGGAATGTTCTGGTAATTTCATGGTATGATCGTTTTTTTTTATTTCTTTATGGCTGATTTTTTGTCGGGGACCGGGTTTTTTTGGCCCACCCTATACATGCATGCGTTATTATGAAGGATAAAAAGAGTGTTTCTGGAAAATCCCCCCTCCCCCGGAGGATTGCCCCCCGAATTGCTTCAGCTATTATTATGGAACTTTGATTCATCAAACAAAAAACTTGAACTGAGCCTGACGTCATGAAAACACTGCATTCTCCAACAGAGCGTTGTTTTGTGTTCTTACAAAGAATTAAAGCTAGCCGCAAACTGGACCAAACGTGTTGGTCTCGTTTGCGATAGGCATGTTGGCGAAGAAAAAAATATGCTAAAAATGTTGGCCAATATTTTTGAGAACTTTTCATGTTGGCTCAGATTGCGAGAGTCACCAACATGTTGGTCTTAATTTCGCGAGCTTTTTACACTGAATTATTGACTTTTTATCGTTCGAAAAAAAAAGTGGTTAGTATTCTACGCCAATAGGTTGGCCAGCATGTTGGTCCAGAATGCGGCTAGCTTAAGTCATTGGAATTAAGTCAGTTTCAATTTTTTTCTTATTTTCTATTATTATCTTACATTCAAATGAAAAACGAAATTTTATTAAAGCATGATGTTACATAAACCTCTCGTACTTTTTCAGGTATTCTTCATATTATCAATGCTGTGATTATTTTCGGAGTTGGAATTGCAGTTATTGAACTACTGTATCACCGTAAGAGATATCTGAGTGTCAACAATCATTACACATCAATATGGGTTCCTTGGATATTCATCACAACCGGAATTCTTGGTACTGTAATACGTTGCATGCCATCGAACACAAAATTGGTTGTGGCTCACAATGTATTTGCCATTATTTCAGCGGCTTTAACCTTACCTATGATCGCCACTTCAGGATATGCTTTGAAGTAAGCAAAAAAAAACAAACAAACAACAAAGACAAATATTTTGTTTCTAGAATTAACATACACTTTATAAAGTTGACCTTCTCAAATTTAAAGAACATATTGTAATAAGATCTTTGTAAGTTTCAAAAGGGAGGTGACGTCATTGTTAATTTTCATTGGATGTCAATAATTATGTCTTTAAAAATAATGAACTATCGCAACATTGAGAGAAGAAAGTGTCAGCAGCTTTCGTGTGAGATCATCCCCACAAGATAGCCAATAATTGTTTTGCTTTGATAGAACGCTTTGTTGATAATGAGCAGCTGCTCGTTCCCAGACCATTTCTTAATTGTTCTATTTCTACTGACATCAGTATAGCATACATCATCTAAGAATCAGGAGGCTAAAACAGATTGCAGACATAATAATGTTTGTTTTTTTAGCATTTACAACTGCCACAGTCGCGAAAGATACTTTTCCTACAGATACCGAGAGTTTGATCATCGAAATGGAACATATTTCTATAAGCTGAATCAATATTCTTATACTTATTACGATAACAGAGAATGTAGATATCACATCAATGGAGGCCGAGCGTTGCATGCATTAATTGTAATTCTTGCGATCATTGAATTTATTTTTGCAGTTCTTTCCACACATAGCAGCTTCAAAGTATTCAACTGTTGCAAACAAGGTTGTCCTGGTAAAGGCATTAGAATTGACGAACACTCGGGTATGTTTGACTTCCGTCTATTTTGTGAAATACTTTTCTTTTATATGTTAGTAAACCCTGCATCTTTAGTGGTTTTTGTGCAAGTAAGAAAAAGTAAATTTCTTTGAGAAGGTTCATTACAAGTTTTGAAATTATACCAACAAGGAAAAAAAGAAAACATCAATACATCTTCTAATCAAAATTATTCTGCAGAGAACTATATGTTGGGAATTGGTGTCATGGAAAAAACTATTTGATTTTCTAGTAGCATACTTTTTTCTGCAAATTTATGTAAATTACTTTGTGTCTTCCGGCAATTTCAGCGTTTCCTGGCACTCAAGTCTACCAAATGCAGCAGATACCAATACATAGTCAATGTCAACAGGTCATTATGCAAAGCACACCCAGATCAATTTTGGATGCCCCACCCCCATATAGTGCACAAGCGCCGACAACAGGTAACCAAATGTATCAAGCAATTCCTCAAAGACCCTCAACAGGATATCAACCTACTCAATTTTCTGGGACAACACAATGTTCTCAAGTACAAACAAATCAAACATTCTTACCGTACATGCCTGTACTACCAGCTGCTTCGCTTGGTCAACAACCTCTTCAACAACAATTATCCACAGGTCAAATTTCGGTAAAAACACCAATTCTTATTGGACCAGATGGTAAACAGTACGCTCTAATGGAAATCAATACACAAACTACAAACGCTGCGTTGTCATCAACAAGCGCAACTTCATCAACTGGAAATGTGCCAGTGTTACATGATGCCTTTCCTTCCACAGCTTCAACAGAGATTGTCACACCAATGCAACAGGCACTGTCGACGGAGACAAGCACTGTTGAAAATACCACGTCTGATTGCTTTGCCAAAGATGGAAATGAATCACCACCATGATTAGACTACAATGACTGTGAAGAAAAACTTCTTTCTGACTTTGCAGGATATTCTCCCTATGTTTAGCTGATCTTTCATTTCCTCGTTTCTGTCAGTCTGTGTGTGTGTAAGATCGCAGTTGTTCACGCCCCAGTTATACGCCCGTTGTTGCTAACTTTAAATTTATCGGTTCAAAACCAAAAAGTCAAAGCAATTTTCAAAAGTAATTTTTGGAAATATTTATCACTAGTATGTAACAAATTAAATATATTGCAGCACAAAAAGGCATCTCTTCACTCAAATGAAGAAATAAATCATTCTTTTCAATGCGCCCTCTCCCCATCCTTAACTTAAAAATGGTGCATTCTGGGAACGAAATTCTGCTAAAACTTGTCAACAAGGACCAGCACAAGGAGTAAGTGGAATTAGTTTTACAGCTGCGATGATATAACAACAATAGAGACTTATATTGAGGTATATTGAATCAAAACGTTTATAAATGGGTATCCTGTTACTATTATGTATTTTTACAAAACTCTCCCGGATAATAGGGACCTTCTCCTTCTCCGTCAATTGACTGTTGTAGAAACACATCTGTATGCAAGATGAAGCTTCTCCAGTTAGCATTCTTTCGATGACTTTATTAAATAGTATTGACGTAGTCCTTGTTTCTACTACAAAAATCATATGGGAAAGAACACCAACAACAACTTTGATAATTTTATCGATTTTATTTAAGCTTCAAATTACAGTTACTAGTTAGAATTTCCAACTCACGTTCTTACAAGCTTACGTGTTTGGCTACTCACACAGGTAAACTTTCGTTTTTACCAATTCAGTGGCCCTAAGATGATGAAACATGGTATCACCACAGGTATTTTAAATCCAAACAGTGACAATTTCCTTTCTTGTTTCTATTGTGAAAATATTATTTTAAAAAGCCAGTCTTTTACTTTGTAAAGTGATTATAATCTTGATTTGTGTGCATACAGTTTGCGCTGACCTTAAGGACCATATGCCTCTTGTCTTCTTTTCATTTCATGTTAAAAATTTCTAAGCTGCTTTTTTTATTTAGATTTTGATAATAGATACCCAGTGAGAAACACCTTCCTTTTACACGATTCTTTTAAGTTTCCTATGTTCTTAGACCGTTAAATGTGCTGCATTACCAGTTATTAGATGCGTTTAGGAAATAAACAATTAGTTTTTGATTGTGCATACCAAGTTTTTACTGAGGTAAATTCTTTAAAATTATACAGATTACTAGTGACTCGGGTAAAACCATTTACCGTGTATCACTTCGAAAACGATGTTAACGATGTGCAAAACTCGAGTGAATATAAGTGGCGAAAAACAAAATCACGGAATGGCGAGCAGAAAGTGCTCCCATGCTGTTGGTCGTTTTGCTACGACCAACCGTTCCAGACATATGATCGATCAAAGATTTTAATGACATCAAGTTGCATCACCAAAAACAAATAGGCCCAAATTGATTTTCACTCATCTCCTGTATTTCGGACCCCAAAAATCGTCACTTATTACTGTTAGTTCCCCCAAAGACGTCGCGTTCAATTGGGGATGCGCAAAGTTTTTCGACAGCCCATGGCCAATATTATGGACCCCAAAATCACCTCAATTATTCATATTGGTTACCGAGATAATTTTCCCTAAACTTGGCGTTCGATTTGGGTTTCAATGTATTGGTTTCGCACTGACGTCGCGCACTGCTCATTTTTTATTTTATTTCTACCATTTTGTGTGACAGACAAACAAAGAGACAAACAAGCATACAAACAGAGAATCGACTATTAATATATAGACTATATCAAATATAGATGTTTTTATGAGCATGCTTGCTGAAATCTGTTTCCAGTGAATTAGTTGTACCGTGGGGAAGTATTGTAAAAGGTTGAAAAAAAAGCTATAATAATCAAGAGCACCAACGATTTCATGGTCATGGAGAGGCAGGGTATAAAGTAGTTGTTTGACGCGTCTAAATATACTTTGACTTATTCACAAGTATCAGTGGTGCTTTAAACATTTTAATCAAATATAACAGACTGCTTACCGTGATTGTGTTTACAACAATGTTTAAGTCCGTTTTATGAAAATTAGTTAGATTTTAGAATCAATCACAATGCTTTCAAGAGAAATGGATAGTAAAATATCTATTTATTCATTTATTTTTAAAATCTTTATACAGTGGATTAATTCCAAAATAAAACACTCCATGCTTTCAAGTTAACACATTTTCAAGTTAATGTAGCTAAGAAAACAGAAAAAAACTAATCGATCATCAGTAATTACGCAAGTCATAATAATTATGTTTATTCCTTCTCTGACTGAGGACTTACAACAATTATTTCGTTCTCTGAGAAATTACTTTGTCAATTTGATTCAATATTTGCGCTTTCAGTTATTTTTAGCTTCGTTGATTTTCATATTTCTTTGTATATTTGCTGTAAACAAACTGACATAAAAACACGGATTGCAAATCCGACTCGTTTGTCCCCACAAAATATTCGTTATAGTATAAGCAGCCATTTTAAACTGCAACAATTTCCTTAGTGGCGTCACTGAAGGACTGAAGTCCTCATTTTTAACAGCAATTTCGTATTTAAAATTAATTACAGTATTAGGAAGCTAAAAAGAATTCTTTCAGTTACGGAAGTTTAAACGAACACTCATCACAAATTCAAACGAACATTATTAACAAAGGTATGTTAAATTAAAGTTTATATTCTTTCTTCTTACAGACTCTTTCTTGGATCAATAGCATGAATCATAATTCCTTTTGTGTTCTTGGACATTTTTTTTAAGTCAGCATTTATATTCAATGACGATAAGATTTTAAACGTTTTTTTGTAAATTGAAATCTGAGTGTTACGTGCTAAGGATTCCTTTAAAGAGTCACTGAGAATGTCACTGCTGCACTTGAAGGCTCATATGTTTTTGTTTACGTGAAACCTGTCTAGGTACATCTAATAAACCAAATAAAAACATTCTATGATGCATTTGTTCTCTAGGGCCACAATATGTCAGCATTACGTTCCAATCAGGATGATCAAAGTCGATATCAAGTTCTGCAACAACAAGATAATGAGAGTTTCGTTGAAATACGAACGAAAAAATACATAAATAATTTGATGGTGCTCGGTTAGTAATATTTAGTAGCAAGCCTGTATTTTCATAACATCAATTTGACTAATCCCAAATCTTTGTATAAAATCCATAGTATACTCTTAGCCATACGTTTCTTTTCGTTTCCATCAATTTGGTAAGCCTAAGACCCAGAAAACCCGAGTTACAAACCCGAGTTACAAAATCGAGTTTTGGATTATGACGTCATAATTCGAGTTATTAACTGGAAAATTTTAATTTTCAATATCTCTTCGAGTTACTAGCTCTAATACATATTTGTCGCTTCTTGAAGATGATTTACTAATTCGAAATTAAAAAGGCCAAGTTTTGACTTTGAGTAACTAACCCGATGATTTTTCAAATAAATCAAGAGGAGTTATTAACTCGATAGTACTATTTTGCCTTAAAAGGTTCAAGTTACTAAAGTTTTCCATAATTTCTCACGATTTATCGTGTCTGCTTGATTTCCAAACTATTTCGGATAGCAAAAACAATTGTTTTTCAAACAATGTTTAAAATAATATCATGTCAAGTCTTCTCGAGATCTTTGCACGTGGAAGAATTTATAATGCTAGATTTGAATTCTGAAGCCTAATTCCATAATTCAGACGAAGAAGGTCAGCGTAGGCCAAATTTGGAAAATTGTGACATTGTGAATAAAATTCGGTCAAAATTGTCCCAATTTGACCTTATTCGCAACTTGACCTTTAAATTAGAAATCAGCAGTGTAAAGTTGTTCCTTAGTAAATTTTCATTAGACAACTTCTAAAATTTAATGGTTCTAAGAGCAAGCAGGAGATTTATTTAAGTGTTAAGTTATTACTTTGTGTTTTATATTTTGTAAAAGCGAATAAACATAACTATAAATGTATGTGAATAAAGGAAATAAAGTGTTTGTGACAAACAAATCATATTAAAATTACAGAAAATACTTACAACAGCCACATTGAAATTTTCATCATCAAACATCCTCCAACTAAAAAACTTGAACTGCGTCTTTGACGTCATGACCGCATTCTCCATCTACTGTTCATTTTTGTTCTTATAAAAAACCCATTACCAGACTGGAAGTAAGGCAACTTAAATTTGTTCACCTTTTTTTTCTATTATTTTCTAACGTTCAAACGAAAAACGAGATTTTATTTCAGCATAATGTTTTAAAAACTTTTTTTCCGAATTTTTCAGGTATTCTTCATATCATCAACGCTGTGTTTATTTTCGGACTTGGAATTACAGTTGTTAGCATACTGTATCATCGTGAAAGACACTTGAATGTCAACAATCATTACACATCAATATGGGTTCCTTGGATATTCATCACAACTGGAATTCTGAGTACTGTTCTACATTGCATGCCATCGAACACAAAATTGGTTGTGGCTCACAATGTATTTGCCATTACTTCAGCTGCATTAACCTTACCTTTGATTGCAAGCTCAGGATATGCTATAAGGTAAGTAAAAAAAAACATACACCAATACTTCGCTTCTAAAAGGAACATACGTTTTATAAAGTTGATTGATGTCATTGCGAATTTTCACGGGATGTCAAGAGTTACGTCTTTAAAGAATCAGGAGACTTACTAAATTTCTAACATAATTAGTTTCATTTTTATTTAAGCTATTACAATTGCCACATCAATGTAAGAAGCTATTCCTACACATACCGATACTATGAATATGATAGGTATCAATATCAACAATCTCGTTACAAGTTGGTACGTTACAGCTATACCTATTATAATCACAGAGAATGTAAGTATCATGGCAACGCAGGTCAAGCATTACATGCAACAATTGTAGCTCTTGCGGTTACTCAATTGATCCTTGCAGTTATTACCACGTATATCAGCTTCAAACTATTCAATTGCTGCAAACAAGGATGTCCTTGTCAAGACTGTTGCACTGATGGAAATTCAGGTATGCTCACCTCTCTCTCAATTTCGTGATTTACTTTTCACATACATTGAGCATGATAGTATTTCGAGGCTAAAAGCTTGACCTAACTTTCTCAGCCTGTAACGACTCATACTTAACTGTGTTTTTAGTGGCTTTTTGTTAGTAAAAACAGTGATTCGCTTCGATAAAAAGTTGGCTACCAAGTTGCAAAATTATAACAATAATATTCAATTAAAAGTTTTTGGAGAAAAACATCAATACCTTTTCTAACCACAAATATTTCGAACATCATTTGTATGACGAGAGTTGGTATAATGAAGAAAACCGTTCTAATTACTACATATTATTGGTATACTATAGCTTTTATATATTTTTTTTAAATCTATTTACATTAATTTGTGTCTTCCGGCAATTTCAGGATCTCTTGGTACTCAAGTCTACCAAATGCAGACGATACCATTGCAAAATCAATATTATTTGCAACAGGACACAACCCAGCAACTAGTCCATTCACATAATACACCACACCGACAATTCGTTGTACAAAACATGCCCACATCAATTATAAATGCCCCACCCCCGTACAGTGCACAAACGTCGTCAACGAGTAATCAAATACATCAAACAGGACCTCAAGCGTCCTCCATGAACTATCAACTCTCTCAATTTTCTGTGACAGCACAACCTTCTCAAGCACAAACAAACCAAGAATTCTTTTTGTCCACACCGGAACTATCAGCTGCATCAGTTGGGCAACACCCTATTGCTACATCTGCACAACGAGTACCCGCAGTTCAAACGCCTGTACAAACACCAATTTTTATTGGACCAGATGGCAAACAGTATGCTCTAACGCCAATCAATACGCAGACAACAAACGCTTCATTACCCTCAGCAAGTACAACTTCATCAACTGGAAACGTTCCAGTGTTGTGTAGTGCCTTTCCATCCACAGCTTCAACAGAGATCGTTACACCAATGCAACAGGCACTGTCGACGGAGACAAGCACTGTTGGCAATACCACGTGTGATTGACTTGGAAAGGATGCAAAGGAATCGCTCCCACGATTGAACGACAATATCTCTGAAAAAGAAATTTCAGCTGACTTGGCAGGATACTTTTCGTAATTTTCATCTGTTCACGCGGACAGTATTTTACATGTGCTTTAGAAATGTTCTAGTTGTAGGCTTTTATTGAAACCCACTTTCCATCTGCGAGGTTCCTTTAACAATTGCATACTCTTGCACTATTACCTAGCTATATTGCATTGCCAGTTATGAAATGAGCTAGGAAAATGAATAATTTGTTTTGATTGTGAATGCAAAGTCTTTGGTGAGTTACAATCATTAAACTTGTAGATATTATTTTAACTGTAACGATTGTGCAAAATTGCCGATCCTTCTTGATTCCACTAACATTTGTAATGGTAATGGATTTTGAAATGCAAATAGTCTCTTCAATAAAGTATTTTCTTTTTTACCAACCAATGTTTAATACTAGTCTTTGGTAGTTTTTAGAACATTTCATCTATAAAATGATCCATGTTTGTCTGTGTCAGCTGCCATGGAAGTTTCTGGAGTTTAGATAATGTGATGCACATGTTAAGTTGAATTTAAATCTGTCGTTTTCTTATTCTTTGTTGTTATGCCGACAAATGCATTAATTCCGAAAATGTCGTAACTAAGACAAATGTAGAAAAATTTTAAACGCCAATGTAGTAACTCCGACAAATGTAGTAAAAATCAACGACAAATGTAGTAATATCGCTAAATGTAGTAAACCTACGTCAAATGCAGTTAACGGTTGTGGATGGTTGAAATGAGTCATAATTAGGAAAAACAAATTAAGGTCTTTACCAAGTAACTTTTTCAATGTTATCAGGTAACAAAACCTTAAGTCGTGCATGCACAGTAAAGAAGCTGCTAAAATCCTGTAAATGTGTTCATTAGGCAAAATACATCAAGGTTTTCACAAGTAACTTTTCAAGGGCTATCAGGTGGCTGCTTAATAAGCCTAGAACTAGCGCATGTGGAGTAAGAGACTGTCAATACAAGCAAAATGAGTCATAATTAGGCAAAACACATGCACACATGAGCCGGTTAGAACTTAAAAGTTTACTTAGAAAGAGATTGTGACCACGGGCTAATCGTGTGCTTCACTAAAAGCTATATTTGTTAAATCAATGAATTCGAGATACAATCTTGCGGTTTAGAACTAAACAGTCAAAGGACCTGCAATCCTACTGTTTAAAAAACTGCAAACATACATGTATGGCACATTTAGCTTGCATTTAATACTGCGCATTTGTACAGACACTATATGTCACAATCGACCCTATATGTCGCAATCGATCCTATATGTCGCAAAATCAACCCTATATGTCGCAAATCGACCCTATATGTCACAAAGTCGACCCTATATGTCGCAACCAAATGAAATTGTATTTTTTAAAATAAATGACACTATATGTCGCAAAATTTTCAAAAGTCGACCCTATATGTCGCAAACTTTAAATTAAAAAATTATTAATGATAGTTAAATTTTGCTTTATATTTTGGTTCTTTGACATCGCGGATATGTTTGATCATGCCGAATATAATTACTAGCCACGTGTATCATATTTAAATATGCAAAGTAAGCAGTTTTGGAAAAAAAGAAAACCTTCAAAGAAGGTTATTGGCCTTTTGATATAGAATTATGAAAATTAGACTGAAAGAAGGATTATATAACATGCTAAATCGGTCTTGAAATTTTCAAAATTTAAACTGAAATTTATTTCTATTCCTTCAAATTAATGAATAATTTTGTTCATTTAATTGGTTAAACTTTACCATAATTAAAATCAAAAATTTTGTTCTTGACACCTGCACCCACGTGTTTTTAACTTTGAGCAGTAAATTGCACAAAACATATTATCAAACGTTCTTGATATTATAAAGTGAGAGTGCAGATAAACATACTAGAGCGAATAATATTTTACAACGAATAACATTAATTTTAACTATTTCATCAACTTTTACTGGATTTGGACTTGATCAATGATTGGACTACCCCTTGGACACGATTTTACCAATTAAAGATTTTTATTGGATTTTGGACTTGATTTAATATTGGATACCCTTTGGATACGATTTAAAGTTTATGCGTTTTTATTGGCTTTTGACCGGACTGACTTTGGATAACCGCGCGGATACGATTCTGAATAGTAAATCTTAACTTAACTCTCACGATGAACGTCAATTTTATGTTAACGTTTTTGTCAATTTTATGCTAAAATATTACTAATTGTTCTCGAGAACTTTCGCTAAGCCCATTGTCGGATGAGGAATACGCTATTCTGTTAAATAAACTGCTTGGTAGATTTGATACTGCTGTAACTGACCGATCAACGTTAGAGAAAGCCGTGTTACGTAAATTCTATCGATGGATAAAAGCTGAACGAGAATTGACTGTGGGAAGTAGTGGAACAATTATTTACGTCGATGGGAAAAAGCTCTTGCGGAAATCGGACGTAAAAAGGATAATAAAGAGAATGGAAAAAAGTACGAAGCAATCAGGTAGGAAAATTTTAGATTATGAATTTTAACTTTCTTATGCCATGAGTTACTATAAGAAATTTTTTGGAAAGAAGGAATCGCACATCACGCTCTTAATTAAATTTTCCCGGATCAGCCGATTTCGTAGGCAATATTTAATGCTTTAATGAGATTTTTCTCTAGAATTTATTTTTACAAACGTACCCTTTTTTACAATAAAATGGGTACAAAAAGCATAGGTTGAAGGTATACTCAGGCCCGAAAGTATTTTTTTCACAATTTGACCCCTCCTTAAAATTTTTACCGCACGTACAAGGGGCTTTTCGTCTTTAGTAAAATTTGATAGTTCAAAGCTGAATATTGCACGCGAGCCGTCTAACCAAAATCTTTCAAATTTTAATAGTACCTGTAATAATTGAAATTACACTCCCATAACAATTATCTGCTTTGAAGCCCCAGCTGTTTCTTCATATTTACTTTCCGTCATTAGCAGTTTGAAAGGTATTTAATGATCGCAATTAAATTTTTGAATGATTTTTTAAATCAATTTTTCCAAAAAAATCAATATTCTTTTAAGATAAAATCATATACGTACATTGTCAGAGAATGTCATTTTATTTAAGACATCGATGCATTGGCGGGAGGAGGGGGGAGGTAAAGCGCCATGAGGCTTGAGGGCGCCGAATTTTCGGCTCGCCTTCCTGCCCGAATTTGCCACTCCGCTATTGGTTTCACCCACCGATATGGTTCAAATTTTAACTTAAAATCAATCATAATAACAAAATCCTTTAATATCTCAATTATTAGGACATCGTTAAAACTTTTTGTTAAAAGTTTTTGCCAACTCAAACTACGATTAAGACTTTCTTAAAGTTATTTTATATCACATAGACTTTTAAAACTTAACTCAAGAATAGATTTGAGTTTTAAAAGTAAAAGATAAGTGCTGAGGGTAGCAAAATCGAGAATTTTAAAAAGTAATGTTTCGTTTTTAATATTTTCAGGCTCCCGAAAGATGGCAAATAGAATAAAATCTCACTATTTTGGTTGCTCAGAAAGAGAAGTCAAATGCATTTCTTCTAATTCACAGAAGGTTTGAACATCCATTTTATTTTAAGTTCTCATGGTTCAACAAGAACTATCTGTTTTAAATAATTTAAAGGACGATGTGACGGAGGGAAGACGAATTTTAAGAAACGATTTCGAACTTAGACTTTGGATAGACTTTTATCTGTTGGGTTTGTTTTTACACAATGGCCTTTTGAAAGTCTGGCCATATCTTTCTGTTAGGCCTAAAAAGTGTTTTTCTTCTTTAGAGAATGGAAAGTGCTACTGTATATCTAATCGATTTTAAATTCACAATGTTTTTCTTTAAAAATTTAGAATACTAAAGGCCGGTTTACTCACCAATCCATTTTGCAACCAATTACGGCCAATGAAATCATGGAAAGACATCAAATTGACCTTGTTGACATGAAAGATGAAGCTGTTGAGTTTCAAGGAGATGTCTACCGATACATTCTTACGGTCCAAGACATTTTTAGTCGATTTATGTGGACGAGGTCATTACAAAGAAAAAAAAGCAAGGCGGTGTCAGAGGAATTAGAAAAAATTTATCGAGAACATGGACTTCTAAAAATTTTGCAGTGTGATAATGGAGGAGAGTTCAAGGGTAACACTAGACACGTATGCAAGAAAATTGGCATTAAAATTATAAACAGTCGTGCATATCATCCACAAAGTCAGGGAAAAGTCGAGAGAAGTCACCAGACTCTGCGAGAAAAAATAAGATATGACATTTTGCAGGAGAAAGGGAGTAATTGGGTTGAACGTCTTCCATCGTATCAATCCATTATGAATGATGACGTAAAGAATGAGCTTGGTGGACGAAGTCCGTTTGAAATTTATTTTGGTCGCAAGTCTAATTATGTGATTTGCCCAAATGCTGAAAGTGATGATGAAAATGAGGAAGACGAAGCAATGAAGAAATCGAAAATTTGGCCGAATTTGAGTGAAGTGCAGTTGAAAGAGTTTGATTCGACACGCAAACTCATAGAGAAGGCCACATACAATGCATCAAGCAAATGTGCAAAAGCTATGGTAAACAGAGCGTTAAAAAGATCTCCTTTACCAATTTACAGAATGAAAGAATAAAAAGAATTGTCAAAAGAAAATTAAGAGGATTTATGCAATTTCAGGAGAGGTGATTGCTTGAAATATTCCATTGTCGAAGTACAAAATTAAGTACAATCACCCAGAAACGAAGAAATCGCAAGAAGATTGGATATACGTGAATCATATCACCAGTAAATCGAATGCTATAGAACGAAAAAGGAAGAAGTTTCGAAAATTGACGAATACTTAAAAGCTGCTGACAGTGAAAAACGCAGAAAAGAATTATTTATTGTTTTAACTCATGACGAGAAAATGGAAACCGAACCGAATCATAATAAACAGTCGTGGATTCGTAGTGGATCCTTTGAGCATGATACTATACGCAACTTTCAACTTTTTTCAGGTATTTCACATTATCAATGCTGTGTTTACTTTGGGAATTGGAATTGCAATTAAAGATCTACTGTATCATCATGCGCATACGTTGAATGTCAACAACCACTATACATCAACATGGGTTCCTTGGATATTCATCCCAACTGGAATCCTTGGTATTATTCCGTATTGTAAACCATCAAATAAAAAATTGGCTGTGGCTCACAACATACTTGGCACTACTTCAGCTGTTTTCACCTTCCCTATGATCGCAATCTCAGTATATGCCATAAAGTAAGTTTAAAACCAACATTTTGGTTTAAAAACGAACCAAGGTTTCATAGAAATAACTTCTGCAACTTTGAATATAATAGTACAGTTTTCTGATTTTGTATCTTAGGAAGGAAAGTTTGATATCATTATTAATTTTCATTGGATGACTTCCAATATTTTCAAAGAAGAAAATTGAAAGACAACAAAGGACTTGACATTTAAAATTTTAAAAGAGCAAAAAGACTACATGTCTTTTGAAGTCATCATTCATCATCATTTGAAGTTTTTGTTTACAATACAGCAATAAAACCATAATTAGTTCTTTCTTAGAATTTACGGCTGCCGCAAGCATGGTGAATATGAGAATAGCTACTCCCTCTAATCTTATGGTACTAATAGATCATATGGCTATATGGCGTCACATCCAGTTTATCGTTCTTGCTATTAAAATAGACCTTACTATGAGAACATATGTCATAAAAGAAAAGATCACAAATTCGGTCCGCTGCTACATGCAGCACTTCTACCCAGTAAACACAAAAGCGTCTTTAAGACGTTTTTACAGATACTAAAAGGACGTCTTTAATACGCTTCTCCTTGGTTGAAATGTGTAACACTTTGAGACAAGTTTCAAGACGTCTCTGAAGCGTCTTCTAGACGAGCGCAAAAGCCAACTTTAAAATGACTGAAAATGGTCTTTAAGACGTCTTTTAAGATGATACAAGAACGTTTTAAATATGATTTTACTTGGTTGGAATATGTAACGCTTAAAAGCTAGTTTCAAAGAGTCTTCAATGCGGCTTCCAGACGTGATCAGACGGAAACTTATTTAAATACAAAACTTACAAAAAGAATGGCAGACAATTATTAGTTACTCATTTTATTCTGCAACAATGTTTTCAAAAAATATATACACAAAACTTTAACCTTTTAAAATTTAAAATAAACGTATGTGCATGAAACATTCCTACTTTTAAAATACCATTTGTTGTGTTAACACTCAAAAAGTGGGTTACCATGACTATCACGTCTTCACCTCATAATCGAAATCAGTTTATTCTTTGTCAGTTTTACAATTGCTGTATGTGTATAAATATAAAATAGTACAGTTGAATGATTTAAAAAAAAATCAAAATAGACCAATCACAAAATGTAAGATAAAGAGTTAAAAAATCCACGTGTTACAGGCAGTTTTAGAAGAATAAAATGTGTACGTATAGTGCGTTCACTCTAACTTGGATAATGTCCTTTTGCACGATCTGGTGGAAATTGAGCGTCAATTCCCACAACACTTAAAAGTCATTGATCGTCTTTTGTCTTGATAAGGGTAGAAAAAGAATTTTTAAACTTTTAATAAGCGTTCTGTTTCATTACTTTAACGTGTCTGATAAAAATCATTAACGATTATCCAAGTTAGAGTGAACGCACTATACTAAAGTACGTTTCAAATGAACTTGCACAGTTTTTATAAATGCTTGGTAAATTTGAAGGTTATGAGACATTTCAAAAATTCTCTTTGCGCTGTGTCAAGATTAAAAAGCACTTTCCCATGATATAAAAAATTTGGAAGAATAACGAAAATGGAAGAAGAAAGACGAAGATGAAAAAAACGAGCTTTTTATAGAAAAAAGCAAAACAGCTCAATTTTTTGTGAGACAAACTTCAATCTTTGCTCTTTCAAAAGGCGAAATAATTTTTCAAAAAAGTGAAATAGATCGCAAGATGGAACCCTTTAACGAAACTGTGTTGGAAATGTGTTGGAAAAATGTAATTTAATTTTTAATGGTCGATTAAGATGTGAATCAAAAGAAACAATGACAGCAATTTGGAAAACAATAAATAAATTTAAGTTGTGTGTTCACGAAAAACGTTTAACTTTTACAGTGTGTATCAAAATGTCTTATCCACTAACTTTCAAAGCGTATATCTCATTACATGTCTGGTAAAATATTGTGAATTTTATATCAAAAGAAAGAGCTTTTCATGCCCTATCCATTAATATAAAATGTTTGATAAAATATTTGTTCTTCGAAAAGATATTGAAAAAAAACTCAACCATTTGGGTCATTAAATTCTTAAAAGTCAATTAACTGACATGCTAATGACCTTATGAGCTTAAATTAATAAAAATGTTGAATGGATTCAGTGCTTTGAAACAATACGTATGATGTAATTAAGCTACATGTTAATCGACCATTAAAAATTTAATTATATTTTCCCTTTTTCCCTTTTTCATTTTCACAAGAACATACTAGCCGGAAAGAGCTTGAAAATGGCTTTCCATTGATGCAAAAATTATTTTGAAATGCAGTATATTCATTTAAAAAAACAACTTTAGAATTTCCATTTCCAACATTACGAAACCTACTGTACAGTGTGTCCACCAGAAAGTGGGCACCTTGTTTTAAACACAAATAACTTTTCGAGTTTTTAACAATACAATGCGGTTTTTATACTGTTGGAAAGAGGATTTTTTGAGCTTTCCAAAAATATAAGTTGTTATTTATAAAAATTTTTATTCTAAAGAATATTAAGTATTTTTTGTTTCGATACGGTTGTTAATTTTGTAATGATCAATAAAACAGACTTTTAACGAGCAATTAACCTTTTGCTTCGTTGAAACAACCGCTGTTGGTGGTGCTGTGCTAATTTTGTCACGAAATTTTTTGAAAAGACACAAACTTTTTTTCATTGTGTAATTTTTTATTATTATTTAATAATTTCATATTCCCAAGCATTGCCAAAATCTTTATAAGCGAGAAAACAAACTTTTATGAAATTCATTCAATCATGCAGTTAACAGTCCAGCAGTGAACTTTCGTTGTAAGAAACGTTTCATGAGACGAAAAGTTATGTAGCTGTTATTCAGGCTTTTAGACAGCAGTTTCTGGGTAGAAATCCCCCATCAAAAAGCACGATTCAAAGTTTTTAAAAGTTTGTAAAAGAGTTTTAGAAATGAAACTTTCATGTTTCAAGCTTGTAAAAACGTAAAATTTTCCTTGTGTAAACGCAGCTTTATTACAATATTTTAGCTTTTTATGATTTCCCATGCTACTCGAGTCGTTAACATCTATTCAAACAAGCGTTAATTGATCGTTATTGATTTAATGTCATGGTTTCATGGTAAAACCGATTATATTTCTAGAAAAATTGGTTTTTCTATGAAAAGGGTCATATATTTAGAAAGAGCAAAACATTTTCTTTATGTTAATATAAAAATTGAAAAAAACAAGCACGAAAAACAAAAGATATGCTTATTAAAAGTTAGGTGCCCACTTTCTGGTGGACACACTGTATAATGGACTCTACCTTATCAGGCCCGGGGGAGCGATGTGATTGCTAGGTAGTTAAAATAAAAATGTGTACACTTTGCTAAAAAGATTTTTTTGTATAACTGTCAATTAATAAAGCAACGTGACGAAAAAATTTCTGTTATCTTTCTTTTGCCACCCGAATTAACATTGAGATCGAGTTCTTTTAGAAAGTATAGAAAGATGTATTATTCGCTTTCTGCAGTTCTGCTTGCTTTAACAAATTTTGTCTACGGTGTCTAAGTTTTTCGGAAAAAGACGTATAAGACGCTAATTCAGACGACTTTTGAAAGACATTTTATGAAAGGCACGTCAAATACCTCTTGATGACGTTTTGTGAAAGACGTTTTTTGGAAGACCTCTTCAGGACGTCTTTAAGACGTTTTGTGAAGAACGTTTTTTTGAAGACCTCTTTCAGGACGTCTTTGAAATGTATTCTAGATGACCTCTCCAGGTCGCGACGTTTTCTAAGAGACATCTTTTAGATAACCTCTTCGGGACGTCAAAGACGTCCTAACTAGGCTCAAAGACGTCCGTACCAGTTTGAGCCGTCTTAAAGACGTCTTGTATTTACTGGGCAATCATTGTACTGGCACTTGCTTTTGCAATGTGTGCGAAGAGCAAAAGTGATACATACAAGGAACTATCAGAGAAATTTCTGTGCTACTTGTTGTGTGGAGTGCATGGAAATATTTCATGAATATTAGCAAAGTATTAATTTGAGTTCCCGTTTTAATCAACACAAAGTTTTTGTTCATTGTTTGCTCTCAACACAATTTAAGGCTGACCTCCACTTGTGCGTTCGTACGTACGACCGTCCGCTCGGCGCCGCGCGGCCAATTAATTTGAATTTCCAGTTAATAAAGAAACACCAGGTGTTAAGTGTTTCTTTTTTTCGCAATGTTTACAATTTTTTGCAATGCTTGCATTTTTCTTGAAATTTGATTGACTCACACGCTAGATGGCCGCGCGGCCGCCTGAAAAAGTAGAATCGAATGCTACTTCCAAGCGCACAAAATCTGACCGTCGACGGCTAACAAAGTTGAGCAATAGTTGTCACTGAGCATGCGCAAAACGGCAAAATTGCACAAGTGGAGGTCGGCATTTATGTTGACCACATTTACTATTTTACTTTTTTCAATCTATTATCTATTATCTATCAATAGCATTGTATGTGAGATCACATTTACTAGTATTAAAATACTTTCTTGTTAGATCATCACATAATAGAAATATCAGTAAGTAAATCTATAATGTGGATTTGTAAATGCATGTGTATTTAAGTTGTGGAATGAAAGTAGCTTGTGGTTAATAAAGAAGTACTGGTTAAACTCGAAGAATAGTGTCAAATGAAACAACGTATAAATGTTTGACCATGCTAAATTATTTATATAAAACATTAATGTATACGTCTGAATTTATTGAGAACAACTTCTTTTCTCTTCATTCCTACATTTACACGCCTCTTTTCACTTCTCAACCAGATATACTACCAGGTCTTCTGCTGTAAGTGGAATTACACTTACAATGCTGTTAATAGATTGAAAAACAAAAAGTAAAAAGAAGTACCGTATTTCCTCTAATAAACGCCGCCCTCTATTAAACGCCGCATCTTGAAAAGCGGTGTTTATTAGAAAACAGGTTAAACAAGAATTATAAAAAAGCTTTCATCTCACACAAGAGAACGGCGACAGTGATATTGCTCTTCTTTGAAATTTTCGTGAACATATCTTTTGTATAAAACATTTTCACACAATCTTTTGTAACCTTTTCAAGGATAAAGAAACATTAGTGTTTAAGTTTGCTTCTGTCCAATTTTTCATTTTGTAATAAACTCCGCCCTCTAATGGACGCCTCCCTCTATTAAACGCCGCATCCAAAACCTTGAATTTGTAATAAACGTCGTGGCGTTTCTTAGAGGAAATACGGTAAATATAATCAATATAAGTTTTGTTGAAAACAAACCGAACGGAAACTTTGTGTTAATTAAAATAGGAACTCAAATTAAAACATGATAATTATACAGTTTCCTCAATACTTATGGTTTAAGTAACCCTGGTTTTGTAAGCATGGAATTATGTTAGCAATCATTCACAAAATTTATGAGACAGTCTCACCCTAGAATTCAAAGTCGTCCTTGTATAAAGCCATCGATAGGTTTGTCTGGCTTATGTGAAAGCTACATAAAACAATGAATTTTTGGGGAGAATTTTAAGGCTCATCCCGATGAAATACAGAGAGATATTAATTTTTACATACTCAATAACGATCATCACCTCTTCAGGTTGATCTGACTGTCACACAAACGTATAAACATTCAATTTTTGTTCAATCAAAAATTTCTTCGGAAACTACGGATTGAAAACTTTTTACTGATTTCATCTTGCTAATCTCGACGAAAATGGGAAATCATTTAAATTCGATGATGTAAGTTTATAAACTGTCAGATTGATTGTTTTCAAGATTTAGGAAAACATTATTTTTTAGAGTTCTTTACCAAAAGAGAAAACAATTGGACGTTAGAATCGAGAAATAAGACAGTAACTTGCAATGAAGAAATTCAACCTTCAAATAACGATAAGCCTGTTATTATCATCTATTCAAGCAATGTCAGTTTATAGATCTGATGGAAAGAATGCCAATGGAGGTGGATTTTATGGTTTTGGCAGTTGTGGTGGAAGAACAGCATTCCCGTCAAGTGGATGGTGTCAGTGTGTTGCCCACAAAACATTTTTTATGGATAATAACAATACTAAACCGTTTTGTTATTCAGATGATGAGATGCTACGCATAACAGGTGACATTTGTTAATGCAGGTGGTATTACTCTAAAAAACTAGATATTCATTTGATGGATATTTAAAGAGGCAATGGCCGGCTTAAAATGTAAATATTACTCTCACGTGATCAAAACAATCAAAATCAAAACAAATATGGCGCGAAGTTCGGAATCGCTTTGAACATCGTTTACTGAACTGTGAAGTGAGAAAATATAATAATAAAGCAATAGAAACACATGGCTTTTAATAATAGAAATACACCTGACACATTTATCTTGTGACATATGATTCAATGTGAAGACAGAAATAATATTTTACACAAGCATTAAATTTCGGTTTTTGATACTTTTTAAAATTCTGTTCCTTCCTATAATAACGTATAGTGGGGACGGGAAGAGACAAGATAACAACAACAGTTCAATTTGACAAATAATGTTTTTTTTTCTCAGATTGAATCAGTCTTCTTCTTTCTTCATGATGCACACAATGAAATCAGCCATGTGAATAAACCAAAAAGACAGATGTTTATAAACTAAACCATACATGAAGTCATCATAAGGATATGATCATTCTTTCATATCCAGTAAGCAATCAAATGCCCAAAAATGACAAAAAAACAAACAAAACAATTTCAAATGTTTAATATAAAAACACAAGTTATTTTTAATGATTATCCAGATGCAATGTATAAACACGAAAAATTGATCAGCCACATAAGTGACTCCAAGCAGAAACAACGGATTTGTCATTCTGACAAAATCAAGATTTGTGTTCTTAAACAAATGGATTTTCTTTTACATTTTGTTTGGGCTTTCTAGAGAGGTAAAGCAAAATAAGTTCTCAAGAAATAACTCAAAATCCAAACTAATGGACCATGGCCACAAAGCATGCCACAAAAATGAAAGTAGTTTTAAGAATCTTTGTGATCTTCAGGTAGGAATACCTAGCAAGCTAACAAAAAAAATGTTACCCAAGAAGGCAATCCAAACAGCTTCTCCGTCTTCCTCTTAATTATCTGGGAGGTAGGAAAGTTAGCAAAATCAAAAGCAGTAATGCAAGTTATATACAATAGCAAATTTAAACTTATTTTGCATAATCTATGTACATATGTGATTGTAGAGATTTCACCCGGCACTCACGAATCCGTGAATATCTTTAAAATAACAAATACTCTCATTCAATAACTAGCACAGAAATTCCTTAATAAATTCATGATAACTTCGTATCAACATTTAATACCATATTACAATTTACGACCATAGACAAGACATTGGAAAAATAATTCTAACAGTAATGAAAATCCTCTGTCCTCTTCGCCATGATGATTAAAAGTTGTCTCGACCATTCTAATATTTTTTTAAACTTTCTCGAACATGAAAAAGGGACAGGGAGGAAAACAACGTGGACACGAAGAATTACACGAACGTCACATAGCATGTTATCTTGTCCCAGTCCAAGAAAGAAGAACGACAGGAATAGGATCTGATTCAACGGATTCAACGGAATCTGCGACTTCCAATGGAATTATCTTTTGAAGAGGACGAAACGATTCGTTGGCATCTGTCTTCAGTTTGACACCCCGAACAAAACCGTCTTTACCTCGAACCAATTCAATGATTTTTCCAAGCTTCCATCGTTGTCTTGGAAGCGGAACATCGTCGCGAATGCTGACAATGTCTTCAACTGATGGTACTTTATATGAAGATGATGATGGTTTTTTGACGTACAAATGATGCTGTCGAAGTTCGTTCAAATAATATGACGTAAAAGATTTCCAATGCTTCCGAATTAAAGTTTGAATATACTTTGCTCTGCGATTGGTTTCTTCATTGTTGGAAATGATTGGAGCGTCTTCAAAAGAATCTTCACGTGGATGTGAAACATTACGACCAAAAAGTAGATGAAAGGGTGTCAATGCTTCTTCGAGATCGTCAGACGAAACGTAAGTTAAAGGACGACCATTGATGACGAATTCACTCTTACATAAGACAGTTTCCAGTTGTTCATAAGTCAGAAGGGAACGTCCAAGAGATTTTTTCAGCAAAAGTTTCACTGAATGAACTAAACGTTCATAAAAACCTCCCCACCAAGGAGAAGCGGGTAAAATGAACTTTTGTCGAACTCCAAGTTTAGAAAAGTAAGATTTCGCATCTCTCGACTTGAAAGTTCGAAAATTATCATTAATAATTAATTTTGGAACACCTTTCCTTGACATAAACCTCTCAAAAGCTCTAATAAATGCTGGTGACTTCATGTTTGGTACCAACTCTAGATGAATGGCTCTGCTGCTGGCACACGTAAAAAGTAATATGTAGACCTTTTTGGCTACGGCTTTTGCGGTTTCTCGGACATATAAAGGTCCGGCATAATCTAACCCTACATTACAAAATGAAAAATCATCACTAAAACGAAAAGAAGGGAGATCTGGACTCTCTGGGGGAGACAATGTTCGCGCTTGATAGCGCTTACAAACGACACATCTTCGAAAATAGATTTGATTGATTGTCTAGCTTTAACAATCCAGAATTTGTTCCTCAAAAAATTTAAAGTTGCCTTGATGCCAGTGTGTAAAACCATTTCATGACAATAACGAATAAGCAGACAAGTAAAATAACTGTCTTTATCACGAAGTAGTACGGGAAACTTAACATCAAAATTCAAATCCAAACTTCCAAATCTTCCTTGCAAACGTAAGACCCCATGTCTATCTTCGAGCAGCTTCAATGATTTTCGGAGTTTGTCAAATCGAGGCAAGTCACGTAGATGACTTTGCTCCCACTTGACCCACATTCGAACAGCATCTTCTCTCTCCTCAGCACTGACGTTGTGAACTTTGTCAACATCTTCAGCATCTTCCCGCCCTGAAGTTTTTGTGTTGAAACGATCTGACTGAACCCGCGACTTCAAGATCTTAATAAAACGTAAAACGAAGGCTGTCGTACCAATTAGCTTGCTGAACGAACCAAATCGATTGCAGTCCAATAACTTTAGCAATATCTGGAACTTCCTCGGTTGAAACAGTTGTTGTTGTTGCAGTTGTAGGATTAACGCACTTTTTTGATTCGACGAGGACATCTGTATCATCCAACATCGCCTCGACATCAAAAGAATCATCAAAATTACTTACTTTTGCAAACAAAAAATCAGACCCTCACTGTGGTGCCATGTCAAGATAAACAAAAGTCATTTAAACTGTTGTTTAATCTGTTGTTTAATCTGTTGCACACACATACACACTTAAATAGTTAAGACATTGGGAAATTATTACTGATCTGTTATAATGAAGTATGGATATTGTCTTTTTCACAGTTTCTTACTTGTTGGTGACATGGCAACTGAATATTTCTGGGTAATGACTAACACGGTAAACAATGCAACCTTAAAAATAGGATATAAAGATAAGTAGATTATAAAGCAGCATCTAATAGAGACTAATTCATAGGCTGATTATAATATTTTATAGTATTTCGATACAGAAAACATATTTACATTCAGTAAACTTTAGTCTTAGCCTTTAATGAAGTTACAAGATTGTTTAATTACTTATTTTTCATAACCTTTTTTCTAATCATATTATTTATGACAGCTATAATATTAGTAGCTACTCTGAGAGGATTGTTTTGCCTTTCTTTGGTTTGTTTGAATTATATACAATGATTTTCGTGTGCCTAATACCTCGTTAAGCAGTGCTACTGTTTAGGCTTTTGTATTTTTCGATAGTTATATTTAAACAATATTCAAACAGCAGCCATCCTCTCCAGCAGAGAGAGGGAGAGAATGGATAAACAACAAACCTGACACGACACGCTGAACCAGATCCTCTGGTGATACTAACCACTGTTCACGTGCATTTAAAAAAGTATCAAAGGTCTTCTGCAATATTTTGTTTACTGTTTCTTCATTATTGTTCCCAGGAAAATGAAGAAAGCATTCCACCTTAAAGCTATCCCCTAACAACGTGGTGAACAATTATTTATCATAACTAAAGTTAGCATCTTTAGTTTTTTTGCCGATATTATTTTACAGAACTGAAATATAAACACATTTTAATAGCAAGCGCCACGGAAAGATAGGTCTGTAAAATATGCAATAGAACATAGCACTTATAATCACTCACCTACGAAACAAAACGATAGACCCGATAAACAGACCCAATTTGCAAACAAAAGGACCAGGTTATGAGTGGGAATGTTTTTGTTCGGTTATCAGCAATATTTAACTCGAGGATTTCTGCATAGAAACTGTGGTCTGCGAGTTGTACAGCGGGCATGACAAGTTTTTGTGGCACAGAAGCCGGCCTATTTAAATGATTATAACATTAGAAATTTTTCATTTTTTCTATTCAATCAGAAAATGTACTTTCTCATTTAGTTGACACAACTCTAGTTCCTCCACCTCTGCCACAGAGTATTAAGACACGTAAGTATTGTTTAATTCCAGATTGACTTACGTCTAGGGCCAATAATACAATACCTAACAGTGATGTTCCACTACGATATCACTCTATCTAAATATCATTTATTTCTAAATAAATGTTTTTCTCATTCATTACTTATAATTTTCTTACATTGATCTTTTACACACTTTGTTTAGACGTGAGTTATTTAAAACTGATTACTCTTTAAAGACACCTGGAAAACTGATGTTACAAAATTGAGTTAAAAACTCGAAAGTTGTAATTTTTGTCTTCGAGTTACTAAGTCGGAAATATATTTGTCGCTTCTACAACTTGAACTTCTAAAGTAGGATGTCCACTAAGCAGTTGTACAAAACAGAAGATTAATACTGATTATCGCAGCGAAGATATTCTCTCGATGAAAAGTAAAAATGATTTTAACTTTCTGTCATGGAAACGGCGATCGTCAAATTTTTAACAAATGGCATTCCAGGAATCACCGCTTGTAAGATAGTGCAGTGGTTACTTCAAGCCTGAGCAAGAGTAACTTATTATTGTATTCTAGTATTTTCCTTTCGAATATTAGGTGCTACAAGTCCAAGTAGATACACCAAAATTCCGGGAAGCATACTAACAACTGAAAAACGTTTCGTGATCCTACTATAGTCTGAGAATAGCAACGAGTAATTTCCATTTGCATTTTGTATTTCTTGTCGATACAGTTGCAGCAAAATAATCAACGTCAAAAGATCAAAACAATCATCCGACAGCTACTTGTCGTATCCAGTCCAACAAAAGAAGATTCTGTGCGCCGATTAACATCTACGCGAACCATTCAGCCAGGTTTCAGCTTGTTATTTCTGGTGATATTGAAACGAACCCCGGTCCACTCACTTGTCCCATCTGCGAAAAAACTGTCAGGAAGAACTCGTATCATCTGGAATGCAAAGTTTGTCTAAACACCACACATGTCAAGTGTATTCATCGAAATGTCAAACACTTTACTGAAAAACACTCTTTGTAGACATGTAATAACTATCTGCTAACTGAACTACCATTTAATAACGCGAATATTGACTGTTACCTTCTGCCTGAAGCTGTTAACGTAAATGCTGCTCCTGAACCAATGAATGTTTCAGACCAGCTCAATATCCTAAACTCAAACAGAAATCTCTACAGTATTTGTCACCTGAATATCCAATCTATCAAAAGCAAAACCGCTCAACTCGAGGCTATGCTTGTGAGACACCAGTTCGACATCTTAGCAATTTAAGAGACCTGGTTGGTTGAAAACCCCGGACTCGTAAAACAGCTCACGTTCTCTGGATACGCCCCGTTCAAATGTAACAACAGAACTGGCCAACGCGGCGGAGGAGTTGGTGCTTATTTCAAAGACGGAATCAAACACAAACTGAGAGCCGATATCGTGAAGAAAGAACCTACCATCGAACATCAATGGTTTGAAGTGAAGGGTAAGAACAGTCGTTTCCTTCTTGCCGTTTTCTATCAACCCAGCTCCGATGATGCAGATAAACGAATCTGGTTGCAAAAATTTGAAGCGTTGGTTTCCTATGTCCACACCATCTGGTCCGACCCTATCGTCATCACGGGTGATACTAACATTGACGTTCTAAAACATAACTACAACGTCGCGGAGGAATACAGAGAAACGCTTGATCGTCTTGGATTACGCCAACAAATAACAAAACCAACACGAAAAGGAAAGACCTGCATTGATCATATCATAACCACGTTCCCGAAAGTCACCCATGAGGACGTTATCCCTTGTGACGAGATGAGTGACCACGATGCTGCCTTTGTCATTTGTAACTTGCGTAAGCCACGTTTTGAGCAGAGGTTTAAATACATCCGCATCGAAAAGAACTTTAATTCGAACTTGTTCAAAGCTGAAGTCGAACAGCTACCTTTCAATCTTGTTTATGCTTTCGATACACCGGAACAAAAACTAGACACCTTTAACGACCTGTTTACCACCTGCTTAAATCGCCATGCCCCACTCATCAAACAAAAAGTTACCCGTCCACCTGCCCCGTGGTTAAAGGATCTTAATATTAACGAAAAGCAAAAAGAAAGAGACCACCTTCGAATGAAATGTCACTCATCACAATTTGACGAAGATTGGGTTGTTTTTCGAAACGCTCGAAACGAACTGAAAAGACTTATTAGACAAGCCAAATCTAACTTTTATAGACGAGCATTGTCTTCCAAGCGGCCGAAGGAGGTTTGGTCAACTATCCATCGTATCTTGAAACCACGCCCGCACAAGATCAATGCTGATCCTGACACCCTCAACAAGCACTTTAACACGACTGCTGGAAGACTGCTCAACTCAAAACCGAAATCAGAACATGTATTGTACCAACTTATCAAACAACTACCTGAACCCGAAAATCCATTCACAATTGCTGACGTTTCCTACGCTGACGTTCGTAAAGCCATACTTGGTCTTCGCAACGACTGTCCAATCGGCCATGATCAACTACCATCAAAATACCTGAAACTCTGTGTTAACGAGATATGCAGTCCAGTATGCCATATAATCAACACCTCCATCAAGGAATCCGTCTTCCCTAATCAATGGAAGATATCCAAAATCAGCCCAATCCCAAAGATCGATAGCCCAGCTGAACCAAGCGATTACAGACCAGTATCCATTTTGCCTATCCTTTCGAAAGTGTACGAAAGGCTCATTATGATTCAAATGACTAACTTTCTTGAAAATGAGGAGCTACTCTCAATGAATCAGTCAGGGTTCCGGAAGGGACATTGTACAGTCACAACATGCATTAAAATCAAGAACGACATCCTGAAAGCAATGAATCGTGGTGAGATTACCCTTGCTGTCCTTGCTGATTTTTCGAAAGCATTTGACATAGTCGATTTTGAGACACTAGTTAAGAAACTTCACACACTACGCTTCTCGAGAAAATCACTACTCATCATCTCAAACTATCTAAGTCATCGTTATCAATACGTTCAAATCGATGACAAAAAATCCTCCGTACTCAACGTCACCAATGGAGTACCACAAGGCAGTATACTTGGTCCGATCCTTTTCAACATTTACGTGCACGACATGGCTGCTACCACCACCGCCAAATGTGTTCAATATGCCGATGACACCAGTATCTACCGTCATACGAAACCGACGGCAATCGAAAGCTGTATTAAAGACATGAACTCTGACGTCAACGAAATTGAAAAATGGGCAAGTGAAACGAATCTGATTTTCAATGCAACGAAAACTAAGTCGATGCTCTTTGCTACAAAACAAATGGCAAGGAGGCATAACTTTGATCTTGACATCAAATCGAACAAGGGTAAACCAATCGAATGAGTTTCATCGTTCAAGCTTCTCGGCGTAACCTTCTCAGAGGACCTTACATGGAACAATCATGTCAAAAATGTCACAACAAAGGCTTATGGAACGCTTAAAAGCCTCTCGCTTATAAAGAGGTATCTTCCGTATCATCTGCGTAAGCAACTCGCCGAGACGCTGGTTCTAAGCAAATTGGACTATGGCAACGCAGTTATCAACAATGCCCCATCGTACCTGTTTAACCAGCTACAAAAAGTTCAAAACGCTGCAGCCAGCTTTGTCAGGAAAAGCTACTCTAGATGTTCCGATGTTATCGACATAAAATGGCTTCCGATGAAAGAACGCTCGGAACATAGTATTGCAAAACTGGCTTGGAAGTCCATCAATAAAAGCGATTGGCCGAAATTCTTGCCAATGGAAAGAGACGAGAATATTCGTCAACGTCCGTTAAGAGATGAACAGATTGGAGGTACGAAATTACGTCGAACCTCGAACATTCATGCTTCTTTTGAGTTTGAAGCTTCAAGCATATTCAATGAGCTACCAAAGGCTTGTCGTAACTCATTGAGTTACAAAGATTTTTGTAATCAAACAAAACATTATTTTTTAGACAAAGCTCTTGCTAGGAGCTTATAGTAGTTTTTGTTTTTGTTTTTTTTCGTTGTTTTTTTTAGACGCTACATATATACTTTACACGCAATTTCAGATGAAAAGCCAAATGTAAATTTTGGATATACTGAAATATACCATTATTATTATTATTATTGCCCCCGCAGCGAGCGTAAGCAAGCGAGGAGGCATAGTAGTTTCACGAGATAGGCGAATGTCAGTTTCCGATTTTGTTCATCATCATCATCATCATCATCATCATCCTCCAACTTTCGTGTTGACGTTACACGGTGGAATACAATTATTAGCTGACTTTGCTTTTTTTCCGTTTCAAAGCATGGTACTGTAAGTGGGAGAGACAGAATGTTTTTTCGTATCTCTTTCCTAATTTATTATTTTATTATACTATGTTATTTAGGAAGATCGTATGCTAAAATTTCTTAGACATTTTTCGTGTTACTTTTGTGTTGTTTTAGTGAAGTGAACGACAAGGAATTTGAAGCACAGCTTGAAATCTGAAATTTTGCCAACCATACATTTTATTTTTGTATATATATGTTTTAGCTCTAAATATTTCATTCAATAAACTTTGTTCAACGCACTAATTTTTGGCAAAGATTTTAATTGGATTTCTGTGTATGCAAGAAAGCTATGTTACAAATTGTCTTTTTTCGTGTTTTTCTATTTTAACTGTCCACCTCGCGCCAAACCTAATCATACTAGTGTGTGATCATGATCAGTAAAAGCTTTTTACATTTTCTTGTTGTTTTTTTTTTATAAACATTGGCTACTTTTTGTTTTGAATCGAAGTTTAAAACGCAGATTTCTAATGGATTTTTTGCTTTGATTTTATTTTAAAAAAGTTTGTTTTTTTTCTTTTGGCTCTTACAGAATTTTTTTAACAAATCTTGTTTTGATTATAAAATACGTATCCATGGTTTCAGTTCACACATTTCTTTTGTTTGTAGCAAATACTTTCTGATATTACTTGTTAAGCCTTTATTACACTTTTTGAAAGGTATATTAGCACCAATAAAAAAAAGTTATCCTAAAGAAAGTTTAACTCAATTACAACGTAAGTGAAAAACCGTGAAGACCATCCGTCAAGGAGTTTTCAAATCGGATCTCCCATTTCGAAATGATCATGCTCGCAATTCTTCTTGTTTTTATTGTGTTTAGTTTATACAATGTTAACAAAAGTTTAAATGTATATATTTGTTTCTGTGTAAAGACTTGCAAAAACATTCATCTGGATTTTTTTGAGTTTTCGGACAAAAATTTGTTTTTGTTTCCGTTGTATAGCTTGCAATGTATAGCTTGCTGTGTGTACATATTGGAATGCTTGAGCGCGGGGGCATTTTTTAGCTAAAGCTACATGCTAGTTATTATTATTAAATAATTCTTCATCAAAGTACTAAGTAGTTCAGATATACCTTGTTAAGACGAGCCTTTGTTTACATTTAAATTTTGTGTTAATTTTCTGACGATTTTAAGAGTGATCTGCGCTTGACAATTTTTTCAACGCCAAAAGAATCTCTTGGAGCAAACGTTTTTGTCTAGTTTGTCTAGTCAAAATTTGATTTCGAGTTACTTACTCGAAATTAATTTTTAGAAATAAATAACGTCGAATTATTAATAAAATTCGAGTTACCAAAGTCTTCAACAAATTCTCACGATTCATCGCGGCTGCTTGATTTTCTAAATATATATTTCGGATAGGAAAAACAATTATTTTTCAAAAGTCATAAGAGGTAGCAATATAATGTTCATATATTGCTTTTAATACTTCTTTGCTCTATCCTTGATGCTCCTTCAAATGCTTGAAAAAATGTTTGTAATTGGGCCACTTCCTTTTTCCCAAAACTCTGACATCACGCAATGTGATAACTAATTGAAAAGGGGTGATGTGGAAATTCCAACCTGATCATCCTGGTAACAAATTTCAATCATACAATAATTGGTCACACAGGTCACCAGTTTGTTACTAAAATATCCCTGTCAAAGTAATTTTGTATGAATGAAGTTACTTTTGTAATTTTGCAAAGTGATTTATATTCTTACGGGTAAAAAATTTTCTAATAGCATCAATTTTCTAGTGAACGTTTATGTCTTCTTGGCAAAAAATCGAAATTTTAATAACTATGCACAAATTATAACGTATCCTTAATGTTGTGTTAGTGGGGCTTTTTGTTTTCTTACAGAACCAACTATATGTGAAGCAGGATGGATGCCATGGGGAACTTCTTGTTATGCTTTTATAATTCATAAGCAGAAAACTTGGAAGGATGCTCAATCTGACTGCAAAAGCCGTTTTGCTGACCTAGTGGTAATAGAAACACAAGAAGAGCAGCAATTTCTAGCAAGAGAACTCCCTCATTATAGATTTGTAAGATAAGTAGATAATAACAAAAACTACTTTCTGTTGCAGATTATTATATTCATTGAGGAAATGAAAATATTGATACTTCTTGATGTGCATGATTCCACCAATACAGGGAAATGTCATTATTTCAATTTAGGCATATTGGATTGGATTGAGTGACTCATCACATGAGGGAACATTTCAGTGGATTAACGGAATGAAAATAAGATTCACGAACTGGAATTTAAATGAACCAAATAATTATTTGGGGAGTGAAGACTGTGTGGCAATATATGCTCGAAGTTTTATTGGGAAGTGGAATGATGAACACTGTGCGTTGCTTAATGATTACATTTGTGAGAAAAGATCAGGTAGGTCTTTTATTTCCATTCAATCTATGTCTTATTCTTTTTTTTTCGATTTATGAAGGGTTCTCATATCAGGACAGCTGTTTTCGTGCATAAGGAAATAAATACATTGCAGGAGCAAGTGGTGCACCTTTTTGGAATAACTCTTTTGCAACTTTTCAAGTGATTGAATACTAATTCGGAAAGAGATTCACAAATGGATTGACTTTTGGGAAAAAAAAACATTTTAGAGCATTTAAAGTGATCATGTATGAATGTTTGGAATTTCCTATTTCCCAGAATTAGAGCAACTAACATACAATATATTTCTCTATGCATAAATGAGTAACATTTATCACCCTTATTTTCTAAGCAAACTTTTGATATGTCAGCTTGTGAAATCAGTAAGCCTGAAGAAATCCGCGATGTTTACCTTATTTTCTGGTTGCATCTTTAATGTGAAGTTGTAATAATAATAATAATAATAATAATGAATTTATTTCAGCATTTCCAATAAAATACAGTTGGTAGAGTGTTGAAAATCGAGGTAGCTTCATACTGGAAGGTTTTCACTTTATCGGTGCTTTTCAGTACACGGAGTGCTACTTTTCATTCCGTGCGGCTGCTATTATTACATAGTGAGCGAACGTCGTTTTTCTTTGCGACCTTGATGTTACAGGGATTGTTTGGGTCATTGAGGGACTTGAATGTGAGCATGGCAATAGCATATTCGTATCTTTCTAGAATTGGTAACCAAGATAACCCTAACCCTAACCCTAACCCTAACCATAATCATAATTTCGCGGAAAAGAGTGTATACTTTGTCAATATCAATAAATCAACAAAACAATAATTAATGATCACATAATGGATTTATGCACAATATATGGCAGCCAAAATTGGCAGTCAGTTTGTTTTAACTCCTTCCAGAATAACACTGATAAATTTGTGTTATTAAGTCAAATAAAAGCAAAACATCATTATGAAGACTACTTTACAAACCGATCAGGTCTAACCATATGATTGAATTGTAATTCATACAAGTTTTATGTATATATAAATCTCATCATGATTACATCATTTGCATATCGGAAATATTTATACCTTATACACCAAAAATATGAAAACTCTTAAATTCCAGACATCATCATTTTACAAATCCTCAAACAATATTTTCCAGTAGAGTTCATCCGTCATTAATCGCCATAGCCGAATGACGAAATGTTTTTCTACAACGGCGTACAAATCACATCTTGTTCTAGCGCTGATATAGCTGTTGGTTCCAACCAGGCCACATAAACTTAGAGAAATTATGACTTTTGATGACTATTTTCATATCCAAATCAGTCTTTGGAATGGCTGAAACATACATAAAACAAAACATTCTTTGATATATCGTCAATAGCATCCTATTTCTTTTAACAAATTGCATTTAGTCTTACCCTGTGTAGGTATACATTATTGTCTTGAGGGATGGAAAACATACAAGGACTATTGTTACCAAATCAATGCCGATCCAGCCCTGAAAAAATCCTGGAATGAGTCTCGCAGTTATTGTCTGGATTTCAACATGAATTTTGAAGAAAAGTTTGCAGAAGCTGATTTAGTTAGTATGGCGTCTGAGGATGAAGAAACAGATGCTGATTGAAGAGTTTCGAAGAAATGATAATACAAGCCGCTTTTCTTCTTTTTGGACAGGACTTAACAGTTTAAACAGCAGGAAAGAATTTGAATGGTCAGACAAAACCATTTCAAATTATACAAATTGGAACACTTGGCCAGTGTGTGCAAGCGAAGAGCAATGGATTGTACGGTTGGGAGAAAGCTTTGTGTTCTAAGAAAAATCACTTTGTGTGCAAAATTAAGCGAGGTATACACTATTCATTTCACGCCACAAAATTTACAAACCTTGTTTAGAAAGTTGTTACTAAATCCATGGGAAATCAATAAAAATTTGGCTGACCACGAATTTAAATTAACGCCAAATTGAATTTTGAAAAACTATTTTTTGCGCTTGTTAAAGAGGTAGAGTAAAACAGACATAATTTTCAATAATGTTTTATGACTTCTCTGTTTACATGATAAGTACGATAAAAATTAAAAAAACAATTTTTAGTCAACTTCTATTATAATTATCCGCTTCAGTAAATGTATTTTTCACATTTCTTGAATGCATGAAAAATTCCTAATGTCTTTACAACTTGGTTCTTTCGTTTGTGTGGCTTTAGCGGATTTCTGGCCTTTTCCCTTCGTTTTCTTGATACTATACCCATTTCTGGAAACGTTTCTTGTTGATTTTGAGGTCGATTTCTTCTCCACCAATAAAAACAAGCATAGGATGTCCTCAGGCAGAAATGCTTTTGATTTTATCACAAGTAACTGTTAAATTTTACATAAATAGTTGTTTTGAGAAGATAACAGGGCATCTCCAAATTTTGGTAAAAGTTGATGTTTTTTTCAAAATTACTGTTTTTTGCTTGTTTGCGAAATTAAACGCGCAAGAAATTTTCCATGAAGGGCCTAACCGCGAAATTAAATCCACACAAAATCAAAAATTTTGGCCGACCGTGAAATTAGTGATAAAAGATAATGATTCAATTACAGTTAAATATTTCCCCTTGTTGTTAATAGGAAAAGATAGGTGTTATAGACCACTTGACATGCAAAATTATATTCTTCCAGACAGTTCAATTACATCTAACACTCAACTCTCGATTACTACACCACCTGCTGCTGCAAGGTTGCATTTGAAGAAAGGCAACACACTGGATGGTGCATGGTGTGCTGCCAAAGACACAAACGTCAGTTCTGATTGATTGCGTAGAAACCAAGGAAATGTTTTGTAGTTAATTCGTTATCAGTGATAAATGCGTCTAAAAAAATAATCTTCAGAGATGACAGAAATAAAGTTCTTAAGATCATTTTTGTTTCCCGAAACAGATACTTTCAAGTCTTAAAATTAATCATTTGCGATGCAGGAAGGAGAAAGAAATATTTTTGATATTTTAGAAACCATGGTTGCAAATCAATTTTGGCATTCCGCTAAGGATAACGATCATGAGTATTCAAGGCAAATCGAATTCATTAGCTCTTGTAACTTCATTTTACTTACAATATTCATCAGACGGTACTTCCTGGGTTACATATGGAGATATGCCTCCTCATCCTCCAAGTTTTAACAGTAAGTATTATATTACCCAAAATTCATGAACATGGACAATATTGAACTGTTTTACCATCCTTCAACAGGATTCCTTTTAGCAATGACTTCCAACACATTTATTTTCTTCCTATTTTAGCAATTCCAAGTGAATGCATACTTGCGAGGTAAAGGTCAATATGAAGCACTTTTCAAACTCACTCTTCCAACACCTTTTGTTGCACAATATGTTAGAATTTATCCACTTACATGGAAGGAAGATTGTTGTATGAGAGTGGAATTTTATGGATGTGAGCCAGGTGGATACTTCAATAGCAACTCTGTCTACATTTTTGTCAGTATGGTTTAACTAAAAACGCCTGTTTATCAACTAAGTTTCAGTCGCACTGAAACTTGACGAATAGGTTTGACTTCAATACCATTTAAAGCTCACAGAAGATCCAATTGATACAAAAACAAGATTCGCAAAAATGCGACTATATATTTTTTTTTTTTTATTATTATTAAAACATATATTTAGCATCCACAATTTACAAAGTGGCTCTTCCGCCTAAAATTAAAATATGAAAAAATTAAAATATTTAGATAATTGTTGTTCAAGAATTGTGAGAAGAAGTGGTTAAAAAGTTAAGTTAAAAAGTAAAAATAGAATATATGCATTGTTTACGCACTCATTGAAAAAGAGATAGATATTATCTCTAGGTATGTCACTATAGCATGATCGAATAAAATGGTAAGAAGTGTAAAAGTTTCCAAGACAGCTTGAAGTGATGACCATGCCAACAACACACTGAAGTGGTTGAAATTGGGTTCACTTCAAACTTCGAGGAAATGAACTATTATTAGGAAGAAAGAGATCTAGTTAAAGCTTTGTCCATAAAGAACTTTCGAGAGTCACGTTTAAAACTAGCGTATGACGTCGAACATCGCACAGCCCTGGGCAAATCGTTAAAAATTAACGCTTGTTGCCTAAAACTGTGCGGTTCACCTCTTGAAACTTTCATTGTATTGTCAAAACGAGACGATCTTCGAGCACTTTCTAACTCAATAGGAAGATAGTCTGGCCATTTATTATCATTAAGAGCAAGACACGTTAATTTTACTGTTGCATGCTCAATGTTTTCCAGGATTGGTAGCCAGTTTAAGCCTTTCACTACATCGTGCATTTTAGCATATTTTCCAAGTACATAACCAGCTGTAGTGTTTTGTACTCTTTGTAGACGATTCAACAGATAGTTCGGAAGTTCAGCATAAACTGTGTTACAATAAGTAATCTTCGACAATACTAGAGTCTCCGCTAGAACTTTACGTACATTGAGTGGTGTAAAACGTTTGAATTTTCGTAACATTTGCAATGTCCCACAGCAAGACTTTACGATTTGGTTGACATGGTTAATCCAACGAAGATTTTCATCGAAATGGATTCCTAGAAGTTTGGTAGAGTTTACTCTTTCAACAGTTTTATCATTACATCTAATTTTGAAAAGTTCCGGATTTGCAAGGTTATGTTTCCGGGACAGTTGGGACGTTGAAAACAGAATTGATTTTGTTTTGTAATCGTTGAAAAGAAGGTTCTCATTTACTGACCAGTGAGATAAGTTGGAAAGATCATCTTCTAATTCTTTTACACAGCTCTCGATTTCGGATCTCTTACAACTTTGATATAAGGTTGTATCGTCAGCGTATTGTGCAGATTTACAGTTAACAACATCAGACAAACCAATAACGTACAAGTTGAAAAGTACTGGACCAAGAAGACTGCCTTGCGGTACACCAAAAAATAAATCAGATTGTTTCGATAATTTATCATCAATTTGCACGTACTGTTTTCGATCACTGAGGAAACTAAAAATAATTTGCACCGCATCTTTCGAAAAGTTCAAGCCAATTAATTTTTCTATCAAAGTACGGTGATGAATGGTATCAAAAGCTTTTGAATAGTCGATAAGTACTGCTAAGGTAACTTCACTTTTATTCATAGCTTTTTTTATGTCATCCCTAAGTTTGAGAAGAATCGTCGTTGTAGAGTGTCCCTTTCGAAATCCAGATTGAGTTGATTTATATAAGGATTCTGATTCAATAAAACTGCAAAGTTGATGAAGAATGACACGTTCGTATACTTTGGAGAGAATTGGTAGCACTGATATCGGCCGATAATCCTTAAACGATTTTGGATGATCAATTTTCGGAATTGGACAGACTCTTGCTATTTTCCAGATTCCAGGGAATACCTTTTTGTTGATCGAATTGTTGATAATGTGCACCAGAGGAGACGCTAAGTACTCAGCTACAGGTTTGATGAATCGTACAGGCATATATTTCCCCAAAGTTGCGAAAATTTTATCAATTATTGTGTGTACATCGATAGCCACAAGAAAAATGTATCATTAAATAATTATAGAATGGTATAACTAACATCAACCTGATACTCAGATGAAGAGGGTGTTCATAGTAATCAGGGTGGAACAATACCACAAAAGAACTTATTTTGAACTTACAATAAAAGGGACATGTTCATGGTCAAATGGTTTAAGGTTTCTCTCATAAATGACTAAATTAAATTTATAAGGCAATTTCATTATAATAAACGTATGGTTTTATACCATAAAATCACTGGAAACAATGTATCACAACAGAACAATTGCCTTCGGTAACTCGACTAAACTTACATTATACAATCAAATTCGTATACAGGTGTCCAAAAGAAGAAAAGAAAATTGTCAATAGTATTTAAAATACTGGGATAGACATATATAAGCAAATAACTATCAAAAGCAATCAAAATCTCTACTAACAAATATTATGTGTAGCATTTCATGTTAGGAAAGAAGAGTTTTTCAAAAATGAGATGGGGTTTATTAAGTGATATTATATGAAATCAAATTCAAGTATTCAGAATAAACATCTGTGATTCAAAAAAATATGTTCACAACCCATTATCTATTATATATATGTAGTAATAAAAACAACATTTATAAATCCCGAATGGAAAACAACAGATTTTGATAGAGAAAATACACAACCAAATCACTACGTATTAGCTGAAAGTAGAAAATTGTGTTCTGGATTGATTAATTTACAAACTGTTATGTTGGATTGTGTTTTGATTTATGCTCTTTGTTCGTAGTAAGGAAAATTGTATATATTTTTACATAATAAAAATATCATATCATATATATATATATATATATATATCTATATAGCATACAGATTATTATCTCTTCTCTGATAGTGCTCGACAGTCAGGAGCAATTTACTTGTAAAAGGATGAAAAGAAGAAAACTTTTTTTTGTTAGAACTTTAAGTTTCTTTCTTTTACGGATTCATCAGCTAACTCTGATGAATCTGATGAGTTAGCTGATGAATCCGTAAAAGGAAGAAACTTAAAGTTCTAACAAAAAAAAGTTTTCTTCTTTTCATCCTTTTACAAGTATATATCTATATATATATATCTATATCTATTATATATATGAACTTGATAAAGATATGTAAATATCGAAAATTTGTATATAAAAAATGTGTTTTAACTGTTCATATATATATATCAAAAGATATATCATGGAATTAATCAATGGTAAATTATGTTTCTGTTATTAGATTAAACGACTATCCAGGGAAGCACACTAAGCAAACCAGATTCTTTTTCAAGTTATGATGTGTCTCAATCCTGCGTAAAAATATTATACGCAATGGTTTTCTGAACTTCTTATTGCATATACTACATCACATTTGTACATAACTGGTTGAACTAATTGTTTTCCATACAAAAAGGGTTTCTTGTTGTTGTCAGTACATCATACATCATGTGTGCTTTCACAATCACAGTTCAGTTGGCTACATTATATCAGGATGTAAAATAAAAATAAAAAATGTGATAAGCCTGGCTTTTAATAATGAATTTTCGCCTTTGCACTGAAACCACAGCTTCAATGCTTTACTGTTTCAAGCATTTAATAAGCAGTCATCATAATATTATTGTAAACAAAAACAAAACATATGCACGACATTGGTATCACTTTTTCTCTGTTTTTTACACGTTCATTCAAAAGTTTTTATAAAACCTTTAAGGACAACACTGAACTAAAACGATTTATTTCCATCATCCAACGTTTAATCTATTGAATCATTTTAAAAGCTAAGTTATGTACAATTTAATGTAATAATTTTTTCCTATTTTTCTATTTTTGGAAAATAAACATTAGTTATTCTCATTTAAAACCAAATTGAAGCCAATCGTAAAAAATTTGGTTTCATTGATCTAATGATCTGGATAAATACCTTATTTCATCAACATATGTGATTAACGATCTCACGCATCAAATTTTATCAAACAGTTCTTTCAGTTATATCTTTTTCGAGAACCAGCACTTCCCTTCTTTTCCACTTATGCTTCTGGACAATTTTTTCTTTTTCTGATTTAGATGAAACATTATTTAAGAAAACCACAGCGTCCCCAGGTAGGGAAAATCAGTTACGTGGTTGATCTATTGGACCCTAGTCAATAATGGGAATTCTATTGAAGACATCTAATATGATTAGGTTATGCAGTTCTTAACGTTATTGGATTTCTGCGAAAGCAAGAAATACCTTAAAACCGGCTCTGTTCTTCTTCTTCTTACTGTCCAAACCTAGCGGTTTTTTGAAATCTCGTGCGAATGTTTACACGAAATCAAAGTCACGCATTTCAGTCGAAGAAATTCACAACAAAGAACCAACCAAAAGGATCCCAAAGGATCTTTAGTCAGTATAATTAAAGAAGATGCACGTTTCCAAAACTGAAAATGAAGAATAAAATCTCGAGCAGTAATTTATTATTATCTTGTAATGATTCAATGGTGACTTTTCGTATCGTTTTGTAAACAGAGAATGAAAAAGGTATATTATGCTTTTTTTGTTTTTGAAATGTCTGGGATTTTATCTGAAAAAAGTTCATTGTTTGTTTCATGTGTGGGCTGTAATGCTTTTTAAGCTCGGGATACGTACAGCTCAGCTTAAGTTCCACCTCCAAATGTCTGTCTAGTCAGCATCACTTTAGCTATTTTAAGGTTATTTGCTTTGTATAATGCTTTGAAATGCAGTATTGTTTTTTGTTGGTGATCAGTGTAGTTTTTAGGTTACCAATGCCTCTAAGTATGACAGTCTTCCTAATTTTAATAAATATATAATTCCAAACACTTCACATTCTGTATATAAAAAAAAAATTAACTTTCAGTTATATAGATGAGTTTCTGATGTTAATTACCAGTTAAAGATCTGTTTAAACTAAAATTTAATAAACTTCACAAAAATAGATTTCGAGTGCTAATGAGTATTATTTTTAATAATTTTTTTTGTCTTAAAAACGCCTCCTGAGAACCGGTTTAACCGACAGTGTGCAGAGAGCATCTAATTGCCAACCAAGATGCGTGCACATATTGGTAGGAAATTGACTCGATCTATTAAGCATTTATGTCGAAACTCACAGCAATTATCGAGCAAAAATCACTAATGTTTATAAACGTCACGTCACTTAGAAACTCATCTATATATATGTATATAATATTTGGATCATGTATTTTTTTTTTTTTTTTGTGGTAATTTTTTTTTTTTACAACTTCCACCATTATTATATTACAGATACAGACTGGATATACGATTTAATTACAAAATACAAATTATTGTTTCTCAGAACATGTATTTTTCATGATCAAAATTTTTGTTTACTTTTTTGTTTGTGATACACTTTACATTTTTCTGTGCCTCCAAAATAAAGTAAATATTTTCTTTCGGATGCAAATAAATTTAATGGTGGAATATACAGTTTAAATTAAGTGTCAATTAAGCTTTCATGAAGCTCTGAGGAGTACGTACACTTATAATAATATAATAATTCTTCTGTAGTGTGATTGTTCTTTTCTAACTAAAAAGCTGTACAAAGTCAAAAAGCTATGTGTTTGTATTAGGGAAAAATGTCTCAATGTTTAAGCCTTTCTAGATACAAAAGATTTTTGTTTGTTTCCTGCTGTATACTTTTTAAGCTCTGCTTCTTCCTTAGCTCCAATGTTAAGTGGTTGTCTACTCTGCACCACTCTTGATTGATGATTTTCTAGCTATATTATACTGCCAATGCCCCTAATTACGAATGATCTTCCTAATCACACAAATTGAAATGTTCTGTGTATAAATTCAAAATACTTTATACAATTAGTAACACTACAAAATTTTTGGTATAAATTTATAGAGCATATACTTTTAACGATCAAGATTTTTGATTACGTATTTGCAGCATTGGGAATTCTGTTTGTATGTATATAATTAAGAAGATTGGAAGTACATATCATATCAAGTTTTAACATGATGTTATGCTGTAAAGATCATTCAACCTTTTTTTCGAATTTCTTAAAGAATTTTTATAAACTTTCTTCTATTTTGTTACATTAAATTAGGTCATGTTCGGTTGATCGTTATGTCACACTTTTCTTTTATATGTAATTTGTGTATTGTTTATGTAATTATATATATATAAGAGTACTTTTTACATTTTTCACTCTCATTCAAACATTCAAAAGAGTCAACATATAATTTCAAATCATTTATTCATGAAAATTTTCACTGGTAGCACATTTTTGGCCAGCTGTTTGAACACATTTAACTTTAAAATTTCAATAACAAAACTCATTTTAACACAAATTTCTGCTTTCAGTTATGTTTGCTAATTTTGGTAAGTTTGGGTCATATTTTTCATAATCCAAATCTTTGTTTACTTTTTGTGTTTGGGAAGTCTTTTCGTAATTAAGAAGATTGACCGCATATATTGAAAGACTTACGTAATCACTGTGATGATATCTGAAAGCATGTATTTAATTTAATGTTATTTTGTTCATTAACTTTATATGCAGTTACGTACGTTTCGTATTGTGTCAGTTATACTTTCATAATGCTCTGGGGTGTATGCGTAATTAAAAATTTAACTTTTTTAGGTTTCTGTATAAAATTTTATAATCTTTTAATGAAATTTAATTCAGGTACTGCATGTTTGTAAATTAACAATATGGCAATGACATATTGTTAATCAAACTAAAGCACAAATTTTTGTTTTCAGTTGTGTATGTTGATTTTTTAGGTATGTATGGATGTATTTTGCATGATCAAAATCTATGATTTACTTTTTGTGCTTGTGATTTAGTAATTCTGTTAGGAAGATTCACAAGAAATTTAATATATATTTTGGAAATGATTCAACCTTTCCTAAATTTCAAGAACTTCATAGTCTTTCTTTTTTCATAATTCAGCTGATTTTGCAGAAATCCTTATGCCTGCAAGGGCATCTTGTTGTACTTTATTATTGAAGTAGTTCAAATTTGGTGTGTTGAGATATGGAAGTTATCTCAACGAATTTTAGCGGAAGTATTACTCATACCTTAATTTGTGTTCCTATACTTAATGTTGTAATGTTTAAAAATTATGATGTTTTAGAATGAGCCTAAGAACATATACCCAGCGGGCACAAGACGTCTTTGAGACGTCTCATTTTAATCGTAAAATGGTCGTTTGCTTTCCAGATCATTTTGCGACGTCGTAGGGACGTCTGAAACGGGACGTCACAATTGGGATCCTTTTACGACGTTTTTGGGACGTCTTTATACGGATTGAACAACGACCTTCGAAACAATTGTAAATTTAAGATCATTTTGCGACGTCGTAGGGACGTCTGAAACGGGACGTCGCAATTGGGATCCTTTTACGACGTTTTTGGAACGTCTTTATACGGATTGAATAACGACCTTCGAAACAATTGTAAATTTAAGATCATTTTGCGACGTCGTTGGGACGTCTGAAACGGGACGTCACAATTGGGATTCTTTTACGACGTTTTTAGGACGTCCTTATACGGATTGAATAACGACCTTCGAAACAATTATAAACTTAAGATCATTTTGGGACGTCGTAGGGACGCCTGAAACGGGACGTCGCAATTGGGATCCTTTTACGACGTTTTTGGGACGTCTCTGTGCAGATTCAATAACGATCTTCGAAACAATTATAAACTTTCAAAAGCAATCTGTCTGTAAAGAATGATTTATTGTAAATGTTTTTAAACGTCTTGACAACAAGCAGCGGTGGCATAACGGTTACGAGTTCGGCTGTCACACCAGAGGTTCCGGGTTTGGGTCCGCCTGTGGCCTATTATAGTTTTTGAAAGAGTAAATTTCATAATCCTGCGACGTCGTTACGATGTCGTTGGGATGTCATCGAGACGTCTCAATGAAGATGTAATTGGGACGTCTTTTGAGATTCCCACTTCGCGACCATTTTGCGACGTCTTAGGGACGTCTTGAAAAGACGTCTTTACGACGTCTTTACGACGTCTTTGTGCCCGCTGGGTACTTACTAACATATATTTAATGCTTTTTGGTGTATTAAGAACACTTTAAAGGGGCCTCATATGATCAAGTATTGAAAGATTCCATTGTGTCAACAAGAGCCTACATTGGAAAATGTTCCTATCGACAATTATGTTTTCAACATCGTGAACGTTTCCCTTATTTCTTTTATTTCTTTTATTAGACTTTTATTAGACTTATTAGTTTTCTCAGAAAAAAATTAACATAAAGAACATCACTAAACATAACATTAGCAACTTTTTCTATTTCTGATCTAGATGAAAAAGTATTTCACAAAGCTTCAACATCAACAGGTAAGGATAATCGGTTATGGTGCTGACCTATCGGACTTCATTCGGCTATGGGAAATCTATTAAAGGGTATCAATATATTGTATCAATCCTTTTTCATCTTAAACTAGCTTCTCAATCACATCAATTTGTTAAACAATGGTCTAGTTCAAATGATCGCTTGACAATCACCACAATGAAATTAAACGAAGTTCTGAAAGAAAATAACAACAGGTCTTCAGTGACATTATCAATAAACACGTTTTCCTTTTTACATATATATCTATATAGGTCTCTCTTCATCTTCAGTCAAGATTATTGCACTAGCTATCACAGTTTCAGTAGCTGGTATAATCATCGTCATCCTCGTGTTTATCATTATCAGGTAATGTTAGAGAAAGTGTGGAAACATACAGATAACTGTTTCTTGTAGTAGTAGCAGCAATATGATTCAAGCGAGAATTTAGAGAAGGAGTGAAAAAATTTATGATGACAAGAAATAAGACTGGGGCCAAAAAATATTTGTGTGCAGTCAGAATGTGTTCCTTTACTTTACGCTAACGCTTAACATTCTTGCGATTCCTGAATTTTAAACAAATTTTTATTTCAGGCTAAAAAAACGCAGGAACGGCAATACAGATGAAACTGAAGATATCCAATCCCAGCAGGCACCCAACGTTTATCTAACGTTAGTGTAACGTTGGTTCTAGGTTTAACGTTACCAACGTTGTCCTGATGTAACTTTCTAACGTTATGCTAACGTAAGTATTTAACGTTTTACTAACGTAAGTATTTAACGTTATACTAACGTAAGTATCTAACGTTATACTAACGTAAGTATCTAACGTTATACTAACGTAAGTATCTAACGTTATACTAATTAAAAAAAGACTTCCATTCTAACCAACCACTAACGTTACCACAACGTAAAAAATAACGTAACACTAACGTTAGTATAACGTTGGGTGCCTGCTGGGATTGGAAACGAATCCGCCAGTAGTTGAATCAAGTTTGTATCAAGGTTTGTACGCTGATGGAGAAGCAAGTAATTATCAAGGTTTGTATTTTGACACAAACACACCAGACGTATATGCCAATCTAAATTGGACTGACGAAAACAATATGGAAGACAGAAAAGCAGGAAACCTTCGACAAGATACCCCAAGACGTTAAGCGGATAGACGTTGTAATCTGAACTATATAATAAACATTAGATAAAGTTCGCAGTAATTGAAAATTCCATATCCAAAGGACAACAATTTACTTATAATACTATTTTCTATTGAATCTGCTGATATAGATAATCCTCAGGCCATCAAGACAGAAGGAAAGTTAAACATTTGCAACCTATTTTAGATTACCGTGAAATTAATGAGATTTGTGTGGAGGCTAATTAAAGGAATTATTACTGTGTTTATCAGCTTATTTCACTTTCTTTCTTCATTTTATTAATTCTTAAAAAACAACATAATACTTACTACTGGTTTTTTCGTTGTGTATTTCCGTTGGGTCACATAATATTAGTGACTTTTTGTGTGATCGTCGATTTTGAAAATCTAAAAGGTACAAATCATCAGGAAAGTCCATCGCTAAAACTGCAGTACAAGTCATTAAAATATATACAGGTCATATACAAGTAGGTTTCCTATTTTACAATACAAAGTCACGAAGTTGTTATCCATGTTATCATTGTTTTCATCATCGAATTTTAACATTGTAAAACGCTTACTGTCAATAACTCTCCTGAAAACTGTTCCAAAACTGCAAAATTTTGAAAAAGCTGAAGATATTGCTTCGACGCAATTTCTGTCAGTTAATTTCATACATAGGTTAGTGAAAATTCGTTTTTGGCAAGATAATTTTCCGAAAAGTGGGTCATACTTTAATATAGTGCACAGTCATTAACATTTTACTCAACAATTTGATTAAGTGCTTTTAGACTGACGTTTACTGTCTATTATTGTAGACTGCAGACCAATCAGTATCTTCTGTAAAACATGCTTCAAAATGTATAAGTATTGTATTTAGAATAATATCTGCGTCATTTAGGTTTAAGCACAAACTTTTCCATGTTTGAGTTTTCATAAGCATGAAATCATGTCGTGACCACTGCAGGATAGGAAAATAGATTTAAATTCATGATTATAAAGTTACTTTGTGTAATTCATGTTGCATCACCCTAGATAACGGTTTTTTAGCAAAGACTACAGAAAATCTTTAAATTCAGTATTGAAGGATTTTGGCCGATCTCTTCTTTCATATCTACACAATTATGTGTTATTATTTGATCGGTATTGACTAGAGAATCTTGAGATTCGGCATCAGATAATAAATTCTCAAACTTTGTAAATCACGAATATTTGTGTCTTTGTACAAACCATATGGATTTCTTTGATTATGTGACTGTCTATACGAAAGCAACATTCAAGATTTCCAGATAAAAGTATCGAGTGGAAAACACGAGCACAATTTTCCACACTGTCATACTGTTTTCTACACGCTTTCGCTTCAGAGCTTAGCTTGTCAACAATTGACGACTTAAAAATTGACGGTAGCGAAATTCAAATTGGCAAGTCGCGGAGGCGGAGTTATCGCGAATAATTTTAAACATGGATAGCAGACCACCGTGAATATTGTCAATAATATTAAAACTCTCTATGGTGAATTGCTATTCCTGTTGAAAGGAAGCGAAAATTCCTGTGCAGTGCGTTGCCTCATTCTTATAAAGGTTTTTCCCTAATTTTGTTTGCTGGGTTTTTCTGAACGGTTGCAGCTCTGTATCTGAAAGATTTTTAATAACCGGCATAGTTATTATAAGGTACATCTAGCTTAAAATAGATTTTTGTAAGTTTTTAACGGCTTTTTACTTTAGCAGCGAAAGCGAGTACTGTATTAAAACACTCTACTAGTGGTACTTGTACAGCTATGGAAATATAATGTAGTGAACTAACGTACAAGGCTAGGATTTTTCAAAAGCTTGTCGAAACATTATATCAAGTATATTCTTGATGTTTTACCAGTTACTTTCAAAAGACGGCTCTTACCCGTAAGGAAGAACAAAAAGGCTTGCTTGAATGATTTTTTGTTTGGAGGAATTTCAGATATAGTTCGGGTAACACAATACATATTAGAATTACAAGCCCGGGGTACTAGTTTCTTTAATGAAAGTCACCCATCAATGTTAGACTTGCTCTCGGTTTGATAAGGGATGTGTGACAGATGGATAGTGAACGGCTTCAATATCTAAAAAATCTATTGTTGTTTCTTTTGTGTCGCTATTGTGTCGGCTACCGTTTGATGTTCTATCTCTGTTATCAGTGGGAAGTTCAAAATGGCGAATGATAAATTGTATGTAGCAGGGGAACTGAAAATTATTTGCTGTTTTTCACTGTATTTTAAAAAACTCTGTGAGGTGCCGAGCATAGAAAAACATTCCTGTATTATTATAGAGATAAATGTTTCTGGACTTGTCGATGTGCCAAAGGAGAAAAACTATAAACACGTGGGTAGAAGTTCTTAGACCGAAACTTCACGTTGTTAAAAAGTCAGTGTTTTAGGACTCAATTCCTGCTATAGATTAAATCTGGAAGTGTTGTAGATAAGTTTAGTGGTATCTTTGATGACCATAGATTGCATTTAGGTTGATTATTAGTAGCGGCACTTTGTATTTTCAAACGGCACTTGGATAGAAGTTACTGCAGTAAACAGACTGAATTTGTTATTATGTAAGTATTCTTTTTATATCTGATGGAATAATTGTCTTTTTAGTTTAAATTTTCATCCAGTAACTTATTGGCAATATTTATAGGGATGTTTCAAAGAAACTAAATGTCGTGTATGTGCCAATAAAATAAAGACTTGTGACAAGTATAAGAATGCGAAGAAAGTAATGGATTTTAAAGATGAAATATTCAAGTTATTTGGGCATAATTTGACAGAGGATATTCCAACAGTTCATCCATATTTTATTTATGAAGTATGCAAACGTAAACTGGAACAGTGTGAGAAGTCAAGTAGAAATTACATGTTGCGTGTGGGTGAATTGTTTAAAGATTTGATGATGGTGAACCAAAAATCTCAACAATAAATAGTCCAGGATTTGGAGTTATGTTTGAAGTTAGAACAGACATTGTATGTAAAACATAGCACAAGTCACAAATGACTGTGAGAGAAATTGCCGGAAATCTTGGATGTATATAAAAAGAATACAGTTGAATTAAAGAGAAAAACATTGATGCCCTTCCCAGACATGTGTGTGTCAAAAAATGTAGACTTGATATTTTGAGCGAAGATGTATATATATGAAGATATATAATATGCAACAATTTTTTTGGATTTTTATACTTGGGGCTATTAAAACACACCAATGTTTTCTCTTTATTCAATTGCATTCTTTTTTAATGAATTTATGTATTATGAAGAATTAACTGTTTTTTATCTTCAAATCGTGCAATGCTTTTTTCTAATATTCCATTTTTTGATCAGTTGTCCCTTGAAAATGGCAAAGGTCTTGTTCCGGGTCACTACATGAGAGATTAAAGGCATTTAATTATATTGGATAACCAAAGTATTTGTTAATGTAATGAGGCAAAATAAACATTTCTCTCTGAAACATCTGACCAATATTAAAATATTTGGAAAGGTGGACAATATGAACACTGGCACTTGTTTCTAAGGATTTTGAACTAAACGCTATTGACCTTCCTATATAACTATTTCTTGACAAGGAACATTTTTCCGAGAAAGGCTTCGATTTGTGATACCAATACTTCATTAAAGGGTAAGATAAAACTTCAAAGTGAAATTGCTAGGTCATAATTCCATAAAACAGCTCTACATCCAAAATAATTGTTTAAAAAATAAGAAAAGAAAGGCAAAGTAAAATATTTTTTTTGAAAAACTTTAGAATAATTTGGCTTTGATTCGATAATAATTAGTTAAGCCCAAACTTTAATAAGGAAAAAAAAAGTATATAATAAAACAAGACGACAAATCTTTAAAATTATGCAAAAGCTTTTTGATATATATATTATATCATCTTTAGTGCTAAAGGTAAACTGTTGAAATAATTTTAAACATTTGTCGTTCTGTTTGATTATATATTTGCAAAGTGGCATACATAATAAAAACAAAAAAAGTATGTGTTGTGCAAAACTGTCTAATTCTTTTTGCTGCAAGTTCACTTTGAGATTGATTTTCTCATGGCTGTTGTCCTTTTAATTTTAGTATCTTGTTTTCAGCTTGTTTGATTTTGACAACATTCTGTTTAAGATTCTTAAAAATAACGTCACATAGATTTTCATCATCAGTGATGTAGTTAGAATTGTCTGTACAATGTTTTCCACTCTTCGTAAGTGTTTGTTACTGTTTGAGAAGTTGCCTTTCGATAGCATATGGAATGTACCCAGAAACATAATCTAGAGTTTTTCTTCTACTGGTGTCAGCTTTTAATGACTTGCTTCCACAAAACAATCTTTAACTAAATACTTATTTCTTTCCTTTAACATTACTCCAAAAAGTCCCAAAAAAAACTGAAATAGGATTACAAGCTCAGTGTTTTTATGCATGGAATGAATTATATATCTTTCCAGTAGTTCATAATCCTAATTTTGTGAAATTTCGAAAACATCAGCTCTTTTTATGTACTGAAATCAATAACACCAAGTTGGTGTTGACTCAGTGTATATGCAAATTGTAAGCAAAGTTCATTATGCATGCGAAATTCTTCTTTATCAACTGTTTTTTTACACTTTTGTAAGTGCCTCACGTAAAAAAAAAAAATATTATATTTTTTCCAGCATTCTTTACAAGAGTAACTGAATGCAGATGACTGATTAACTTCGATATTTTGAATTTGAATCAACAACTTTTAATACATCATCATCATCATCATCATCATCATCCCCAGTCAACAAGAACAACAGTGGGAATTTGTAAGGTAAAGTCATCCAAATCATCTACATCCACGTCAAAATCAGTCAGAACTATTTCTTCGTCATCTGACATTATCGCAGTATCGACTAAAACTTCAATATCTTTGTCAAAATCGACATCTTCAAACTTCAATTCCTCATTATCAAAACACCTGTTACTGGTCGCCATATTGAATGTAACTGAAAGGTATTCTGGCTTGTACGTTCAGGACGAAAAACTACAAATAATTTCATTCGTCCAACTCAAACAATAAAATCTGATTTGTTTAATAAGGAAAAAATTCTATTGTTTTAAAATGCGTGAGCAAAATTGAATAGATAACAATGTTGGTAACAATAGATTTACAACCTCGAACCCAGGGTTTCTTGCCTTTTCGATATACGGATGGCGGCAAAGAAGACCCTGGTCCCGGCTGCTCAAAATCAACAGTATAAGTGTGGATTTTAATTTATGCAATATTTGCCTCAGTAAGCCCCACATTTTCATAGTTGCTTTTTCGAGTAAGCAAGTTTTGCATAAATTATGTGAAGAATACTAAGCAGACGGCGAACCTTTTATTAGTTTCAAACAGAAAGATCAGAAGAGAAGGGTTCACGAATTGATAAACATGGAAAATGTTGTGAAGCTTTTTGAAAGGCTGCAACTTGCTTTGTTATCGTGCAACCTTGATAATATTTGCTTCAAACCTAAACAAATTGTTTGTTTTGAACATTTGTTATTTGAAAGAGATGTTATTGCTGTTTTACCAACTGGTTATGGGAAATCTTTGATTTATCAGTTGCTTCTTAGCTTTTTACCAAGTAGAAAAATTTCCAACATAGTTATCGTTATTAGTCCCCTAAATTCGATCATTGAAAAGCAGATGAATTTTTTAAACAAGATTGGTATTGCTAAGAGTAATACAGGAAGAGAATTTGCTACAGATAATATTTTTTTCAGAAGGTAACTGTAGTAATTATGAGGAAGAAAATGATATAACATTCGCCCCCGTTGATTTTCTGTCATCCAGAGGGGGCTCTTAATGAAAAAACTTTAAAGCTATTTCGGAGCCAAGTATATCAAGATAATGTTGTGGCTGTGGTTATTGATGAAGCACATTGCATCGAGTTCGTGGTAAGAAATATATTGCTATTTGAAAATTTCTACTGCATTGGTTTTTTATCATAAAAAACATGGTCTTTGCTTTGTGGATATCATCAAACATTAAACATAACAATTCATATAAAGATATATAGCTCCGTTATATAATATTAAAGTATTGTCAATGTACCTAATTCAGAACAACAAACAATATGGAATGTAAGTCAAAGCAAATTTCAAACATTTTTAAATTAAAAACACTGCACATCACTCTGGATCAAACTAAAACAAAAAATTTTACTTTGTTACATTTGGGAAGGTTATTCAACAAACCTTACATTTTTGCTGCAACCTCCTTCAATCAATAAAACTGTATCAGACGTACTAAAAACGAATTGTGTTAACCTTTCATATCCAGTGTTTTTCAAGACTGATGGTGAACCTTTTCTGGCACAAACTTTTTAAATTGGTGTTTCCATATCTTTAAAAATATTTCGTTTTATTCCCAAAAGTATGTGTGGGCAATGATCGTTAATGACCCCAGCAATGGCCAATGGTTGTTTTGTATTTAAAGCTGACAAAATTAATTAAACATTAAACAATTAAAATTAATTGTGTCAAAATTAAGCTGCTTTTTTGATTTTATTGTAGTAACCATTGATTTTGCAGGTGGTTACGTGCTGGTTTCAGGTGAACCAGTAGACATTCGTTTAATAGAAAATTTTTGTCTTTATTCAATTTGACTCCAAGAAGGCATTGCATTTTCAACAAATAGTTTCTGGAAGGCCGTCACAAAAAGCTATTGTCAGTAAGTTTACTGCACAATCTGCATGTTCCTTCAACTCTAGGTTTTCGAGAATAGACTTTTTTTAGGTGTAATTTTCAATAACTCTTCATTCATTATGTAACTAAAAATTTATATTCATCAGCAACTGATATGCTACTTGAAAATTATTGGGAAGGAACAGCACAAATTAGTCAGAGAACTAAAAGTCACACTAGCAGCCTTTTTTAACTAAAAAATAGTTTAAGAAAATCATTATTGTGCTATCAAGTTTGGCCAAAAACACATGTAGATGAAGGGTTTGATGTTGGAATGTATGCAAATTAAGGAAAAACAAAAATATAATGGTTTTTCCAAAAACAATGAATTTATAAAATTTTCTCTTCCAAACCACGTCCTCGGACTTTCATTCTCACTTCTGTGTTTACCATTTTGATAAACAACGCGCTGCTTAAATTATTCGAGAATCCTGCTGAACCAATGAAATCAGAGAACGCAACAGCTGGGACCAGGGTCTTCTTCGCCGCCATCCGTATATCAAAAAGGCAAGAAACCCTGGGTTCGAGGTTGAATAGATTTATACTCGTTCACTATCCATCTACTCACACATCCCTGGTTTGATCTAAAACAATGGCTGATTTGGTTTGTAAATTGGTTTCTTCACTGTCTTCCAAAATGATTTACCATACTTGACCCCTGGAATTCATGTTAACAGTAGTTTCCTTTGGCCTCGCAAATCAATTTGGTGCTTTGATTTCTTCTATATCCAACAGAGTTTCTGCATAACGTTAATTTGATTTTGTTGAGTAGAATGTATGTGGTGTTTATCGATTTTCTCATTTCCCTTGGCGTTAAAGGCTGGTTGTTATTACTCATTTGAAGTTCTCCCGGTTTAAAATGTTCTGAGATATTTGAGCTTTTAAAAAAATTTTTAATGTTCTGAGATATTTGAGCTTTTAGAAGAATTTCCAGTACCATAGAAATACGAAAAAGAAAAACATTCACAACATTCAGGTTTGGTTTTATTTCTATTTTCAGATCAATGGTTTTTTAGTTTTGAACTGTTATTAGTTTCATAGAAATACGAAAAGAGAAAGAATCACAACACTTTTAGATCTTTTGAAACAACCGCGTCCTGTTCGCAGGTATCATAATTGTACCACTGATATAATTTGCATATTTAATGAAGTTTCGATTGTTTCCTGCTAACAATAAATAAAGTTTCTCATTGGTTGTTTGAAAGTTAAAATTTGAATTTCGCAATGAATTAAACAAAATAGTTAGACGATCTTTTGTCCTTAAGACCTAACATTACGATAATATAAACGAAATTTATGTGCCTTATAAATTCCTATATCTAGTGAAAGCCGTCGTCCTTATCAAAGAAATTTTACACACTGTAAGAGAAATGATCATTGAACTCATATGCAATCAGAATTCAGTGAAGCTAAAGTGGTTATTAAGATAACTGTTGTGGAAGTGGCACGTTGTGTTTTAATTGTAAAAATGGTGTCTTGCATGTTTCTCTTCTTTTTCATTAACTGAGTAAGTTTGAATTAATAAACTCTTGACTCGATTGCCTTCCACTTATCTGTGATTAACTTAAGCCAATCAAGACTTCGTTTAATGGGGGAAAACCATCAATAACTTGACATGAAAAACTTGTGGTTTGTCGTCACTTGTCGGTAACGTGAAATTAATTATATGTTTTTTGCGTGCCAAAAAGACTTGTACGGAGGACACGGTTCTAGCCGATTGTTACAAAAGAACAATAGAAAATTGAATAGAGCAGCTGAATGTTGTGATTCTTTCTCTTTTCGTATTTCTATGATAGTTTCTAAATTCTTTTAGGATTTGATATGACATTCAAAGCATCAAAGAGCAAATCATGATCAGAAACATATGTTTTGTAACTCCTGTTACACCGACAAATGTAGTAACTCCATCAAATGTAGCAAAAAATCAACGACAAATGTAGAAAACGCCTTGAACGTTGAAATGATCTATAATTAGGCCCAACACACGAAGGTCTTTACCAGGTAACTTTTCAAGGGCTATTAGGTGACTATATAATGAAATCCAAAATCCCACATGCGCAGTAATAAACCCCGCTAATACGAGCTAAATGAGCAACAATTGGGCGAAACTCACCAAGATCTTCACCAAGTAATGTTTCCAGTGCTATTATGTGGCTGCGTTATAAGCCTGGAATTTGCAGATGCGCAGTGAGAGACTGAAATGCAAGCAAAAAGGTGAAACACAAGAACATCCTCCCAAATTAGCCTTGTAAGGGCTGCCAAATAGCCATAAAATGAAACAAAAAATTGTGCATGCGTAGTAGAAATATGCCAATATGAGGTAAATGGGCCATAATTAGGCAAAACGCATTAAGGTCTTCACCCAGTAACTTTTCAAGGGGCAGCAGTTTGCCATATAATAAAACTCAAAAGTGCGCATGCGCAAATAAAACTCCGACTACACTTACACAAAACGCATACAGATCTTCCAGATGCTGTCAAGTGGCCATATAATAGAAGCCCAGTTCGCGCATAGGCAGTGAAAACATTTAGGTAGTATTAAAGTTAAGTTTGTGGTAAAAGTCATGTATGTAAACATGTATTTTGAAATTGCAGGTTGATTTGTGTAGTGGAAAATCTCTTTAAAATGGCTGCATGAAGGATGCATCTGTTTTGCAGAACTTTTGTGCAATTTCCTAATTCTAAAGATCTGCTACTTCTGCGGCTGTTTCTTTGAATATTCAAACGTTTTTATAAAGAGACAGTATGTAAATACAAGTTAAAGAAGTTAAAAAGGTGCTTGGGAGAGTCTTAGGACATCCTGCATTGATAGGATGTCAGAGCATATAGAATGATCTGATGCAAAAATCTCTAGTATATAGTTACGGCCAAGTAATACTTTTATTTATATATACCACTCATGTCAAGCAGCCAATAGAGTTATAAGCGCATTATTCCAGTTCACACGCCTACCATTTTTTATTTGCCTTTTCAAATACGTCTCTATGTGCAAAAGTGCACCAATTACTCTGCCACATACGCCGATGATTTTGTTGACAGAGATAACTTGCTCATCGTTCTTAATGATCACTTCTGCTAAATGAATTTATAAACATAATTTCATGTCAAACTTTGCGTAAATGTTCCAATATTATTAGGGGTGAACTGTCACAGTTTCCTTCTTTTTGAGATGTGTACTGTCTTCTCTATTTTTACTTCCACAGGTACGCAAAATTAGAATCCTTTATGTTAGTACGCTCACAGTGTGAATAAGTTAGTCTTTTTAACAAAACACCATGGATATAATAATAAACTATTACATGTATGTCAAAAGTGGGATTAAATCAGCCCTATTTCCTATGCTCTAGTGAAACACACGATTCAGCAGTCGCAAACGTTTTCGCCCTTGGATGTAGAGACGAGAAAAGAAAACATTCAAATTATCTAAGAATAGTACCAGTAAGAAAAGTACCATTTGTTTGAAAGTAAATGTTAAGGAGAACTGACATATACTTAGTAAGAATTTCTATTCTGCAAAACAAATTATACGCCACAAAATGATAGAAAACAATAGCAAACAAAAGCTTTAAAAGTTACCTAGTTAAGATCTAGTTAAGAGCATTTTACCTAACTCTGGCTAATTAAGCTTGCATTTAGTACTGTGCATGCTCAAATTTGAGCTTTATAACATAGCCTACTGATAGCCTTCGAAATGTTGAAGACCTTGACACGTTTTGCCTAATTGTGGACCATTTACCTAAATATTGGCATATTGCATGCACGATTTTGGGTTTCATTTTATGGCTACTTGACAGCCCTTAGAAAGCCAATTCAGGAATACGTTTATGTGTTTCACCTTTTTATGGCCCTTTTTGCTTGTATTGTCAGTCTCTTACTGCGCATGTGCATATACCAGGCTTATAACGCAGCCACCTGATAGCACTGAAAAAGTTACGTAGTGAATACCTTGATGAGGTTTAACCAATTGTGGTTCATTTAGTTCATATTAGCGGTTCTCTTAACTGCGCATGCTCGATTTTGGGTTTCATTTTATAGCCACCTAATAGCCCTTGAAAAGTTACCTGGTGAAGAGTTTCATGTGTTTGGCCTAATTATGGCTCATTTTAACGTTAAAGGCGTTCACTACATTTGACGTAGGTTTACTACATTTGTTGTTGATTTTTACTACATTTAGCGTTACTGTATTTGTCGTTGATCTTTACTATGTCGGAGTTACTACATTTGTCGTAGAAAATTTACTACATTTGTCGGTGTAACAACTCCTCTTACTGGCTATCTTTGTTGGATTGGTTGCAAGAACGACATTGATCAAATACTTAGAAGTTGGAGTAACTCTTGTAGCTCTTTAATGACATTTTGGAAGTTGGATCATTACAGGAATCTCTTTAGAGTGGCAGCTGTGCTTGAACATTTGAGAAAATCTATATCTAAATCGTATTTAAATCGTATGGCAAATTTTTTTCTGCGAGCAATCCCATTGAGAAGAGTTTCAAAATTTTTCAAGAAGTGATTATCGTTCGGTGGACGATTATCCCTTACACCACAACAACAGTTTTTTTTATCTGATAAATCTCAAGCTAAATGGACTCTGTCAAAGCAATACTGAAATTGAAACCAACCTCGTTCTCGGGAGGGTTACTTTCAAAATAGATCAACACTCCACCCAATTGATTTTTATATCTTTGTCGGTCTTTTCTTACAAGGGAATAGTAATTGATTTCCAATTCAGCATTACTCACATTACTACTCAAATGTCAGATATAGCAAACTAATTGATCCTTGTTTTGCTTATTTTGTTGTATTTGTTTCATTTCACCCTTGAAAAGCCAACTGTTTTCTTACTTCTTTAAATAAGGATAAGCATACGCAACAAGTCCTAGTTTCATAATCATAGAATCGTAAATTAAATGTAACTAAAATGAGAATAGCGATGCAACAATGAACTGTCATCCGTTCAAACTTTTCTCCTCAAAACATACCGTCAAAGTTCCTAGTTCAAGACTGCCTACTAATTTCAGGCCTTCATGTGTATTCACATGACCATTATTTTCAGCACGTATTATCATTGTTTACGTTCGAATTTCTATCTCTTAGGGAATGTCTAATTACTTTGTTAAATTTTCTTCGTACAAAGACCCGTATTGACACATTTTACCAATAGAAACAAGATTCGCAAAAATGCGACTATATATTTCCCCAAAGTTGCAAACATTTTATCAATTGTGTGTACATTGATAACAAGAAAAATGCATCATTAAATAATTACAGTGGTATATCTACTATCAAGCTGATGTTCAGATAAAAACGCTGTCCATACTAATCAGGGTAGATTTGAAGTTAATACTACAAAACGACTTATGAAATGAAGATGTACATGGTCAAATGATAAGATTTCTCTCAATTTTTGCCAAGGAGTTAAAAGTGACTTAGAATTACTATGGACATAGTGAAAAACTATAAGACCTAATGCGACTAATATTTCCCCTTAAACAACTGAATAGTCTTTTTGCAGAACAATCTATAAGGCAATTTCGTCATAATAAACATAAGATCATTATCCATGCTGAAGACAAGCTTCCTATCCCTTAAACCATAAAATCACAGGTCAAATGTAATTCAACAGAACACTTGCTTAAACTCACATGAAACCATCTTACAAAATTATAAAATCAAATTTGTATAAAGGTTAACAGAAGAAGAAAAGAAAATTTTGTCAAACCTTTGGGGGTAGGCATTTTAGCAAATATATAACTATCAAAAGCAATCAATAACCAATCTTTACTATAAAATATTATGTGTAGCATTTCAAATTTGGGAAGAAAAAATCAAAATTTATAAAATTAAATTCAAATATTCAAAATAAACATCTCTGATTCAAAAAAATATGTTCACATTATTTCATACATTATAGTGTAATAAAACTGACTTTCGTAAATCCCAAATGGAAAAAAAATATTTTGTTAGTTAAAATATACACCCACTGCATATCTTGAAGTAGATATTTTTGTTTCGGTTTGATTTAAATTACAGACGGTTATGTTGGAATGTGTTTTGATTTACGTTCGTTTTTGTAAGGAAAATTGACATATATATATATACTAGTATCCCGTGTAAAAATTTTGTACGGGTTTTAATTCTGAAAGTGACATCTCAAACCTGGTATCCAAAAATTAAATCACAGCATGATGAACAGAAAGGGTATCAGTGCTGCACTGGAAAAAGTAGAATTCTTGCTCAGTGTAAAATTTCCTAAATGTAGCATTTAAATTCTGAAATCAAGAATAATTGGATTTCTGCGTAAGCAAGAAATACTTTACGATCGTCCGTGTTTTTCTGTTTTTTTTTTTTTTTTCATCTTACTGTCCAAACCTACGCATTTTTGTTTCTTAAATTTCATTGGTTCATAAAAAAGCCGTCTCAATCGTGATTGGTGCATAATGCCCGATTTCTACGAAAGGGTGCTAATTTAGCCACCTCCACTTAAATAGCGATAGTTTATTGGCTGATTTTCGCCATGCCATGTGATCGTCCACAAAACGTTTTAAAAATGGCAGCGAAAGAACGTGTTGCTAAATGTTTGCTAAAAGTTTCTTTGATGGAAATATGGCTTTAAAAGAAGTTAATACAGCTTATAATTTTATATAAAGAATTGCATTACTGTTGGGAACTTATCATGTTCACAAAATTAAATTACAGTGTGGTTATTCTGTTTTTTGAAAGAAGTTTTCTTGAAGTTTAAAATATGAAAACAGTGCCAATACATGGTGGTGGAAGAAAAGGTATTTCTTGTTTTATTTTTGCTCCAAGCCTTTTTAAATATGAAAGACCTTCGTGTATTTTGTATGTGTATGCATGTTTGAAGTCAATTTTTAGAAGCTTTTGGATTTTTAAAGCTCAGCTTAGCTTCCTTTCAGCTCCTCCCCAACATCACCAACATATGCACTTTATACAGCTATTTATACTATATTTAGTAGCAATTTTTGGATGTATTCTGGCTATATCAGCTTATCTCTTTTCTCCCTACGTATGTTGTATTTTTTTTAACTTTTAGATTAGATATGAGCTTTAATTTCTAAGTAATTATTATTGTGATATTTATATTTTTCATTCTGAGGAGATCAATATAGAAACTTTATATATTAGTTTGTGCTGCCCAAACGATACGTTGGTTACTGCCAGTATACACAATCTTTTTATAGGATTCGTTATATTTAATGTGGTTAAATTAAAGTTTCGTATTGTGTCGATGCACTTTTTTGGAGTACGTGGGTGGCAAATATCCAGTAACAATCATTCAGCTTATTCGTACAAAAAAACAGATCTTCATAAATGATCTCCGCGATAGCATAAAGAAAAGCCCCTTTTTTATGTTATGGTAGGCTGACTTTCTTGACGAACATTGTCAGTCGCATCAATATTTTTGTTTATTTAATGCTGATGCTTCTCGAGCTGAATGATGTGACTGTCTTAGTTTTGCAGGACTAGTGTGCTAGTGTTGCATTTTTGTGGCATTTTCAGCAGCAAAGCTTGCAGAAATCCTTCTGCCCGGTAGGGCATCTTGTTCTGTTTTCATCTTACTGTCCAAACCGGCGCATTTTTGTTTCTTAAATTTCATTGGTTCATAAAAAAGCCGTCTCAATCGTGATTGGTGCATAATGCCCGATTTCTACGAAAGGGTGCTAATTTAGCCACCTCCACTTAAATAGCGATAGTTTATTGGCTGATTTTCGCCATGCCATGTGATCGTCCACAAAACGTTTTAAAAATGGCAGCGAAAGAACGTGTTGCTAAATGTTTGCTAAAAGTTTCTTTGATGGAAATATGGCTTTAAAAGAAGTTAATACAGCTTATAATTTTATATAAAGAATTGCATTACTGTTGGGAACTTATCATGTTCACAAAATTAAATTACAGTGTGGTTATTCTGTTTTTTGAAAGAAGTTTTCTTGAAGTTTAAAATATGAAAACAGTGCCAATACATGGTGGTGGAAGAAAAGGTATTTCTTGTTTTATTTTTGCTCCAAGCCTTTTTAAATATGAAAGACCTTCGTGTATTTTGTATGTGTATGCATGTTTGAAGTCAATTTTTAGAAGCTTTTGGATTTTTAAAGCTCAGCTTAGCTTCCTTTCAGCTCCTCCCCAACATCACCAACATATGCACTTTATACAGCTATTTATACTATATTTAGTAGCAATTTTTGGATGTATTCTGGCTATATCAGCTTATCTCTTTTCTCCCTACGTATGTTGTATTTTTTTTAACTTTTAGATTAGATATGAGCTTTAATTTCTAAGTATATAATTATTATTATTTTTTATTCTGAGGAGATCAATATAGAAACTTTATATTATTAGTTTGTGCTGCCCAAACGATATGTTGGTTACTGCCAGTATACACAATCTTTTTATAGGATTCGTTATATTTAATGTGGTTAAATTAAAGTTTCGTATTGTGTCGATGCACTTTTTTGGAGTACGTGGGTGGCAAATATCCAGTAACAATCATTCAGCTTATTCGTACAAAAAAACAGATCTTCATAAATGATCTCCGCGATAGCATAAAGAAAAGCCCCTTTTTTATGTTATGGTAGGCTGACTTTCTTGACGAACATTGTCAGTCGCATCAATATTTTTGTTTATTTAATGCTGATGCTTCTCGAGCTGAATGATGTGACTGTCTTAGTTTTGCAGGACTAGTGTGCTAGTGTTGCATTTTTGTGGCATTATCAGCAGCAAAGCTTGCAGAAATCCTTCTGCCCGGTAGGGCATCTTGTTTTTCTTAGTTTTGCAAGTTTCTTAAATCAAGATATTTTTTTCTTGTCTTTTTTAAAAAAAACATTTGGTAAGTTTATAAGTTCTAATTAAGATTTTCGTTTCTTGCTTTAAAAAAATAAGCTCAAACTCGATTTTTACTATAGGAATTGAACAGGGCTTGATCAACGAGGCAATAAATATAACATCACATATGACAATATTTTATTTGCACCTTTTTTTATTTATTTGAAAAGGTTAATGATAATAAACAAGGAAAAACTAGAGAAACTTCTATAATCTTACGATAAAATGACGAATTATATTAGTTTGAGAGATTTTTCACAATAAAAGAAGACAGCTATTTGCAAATTTTCATGATCATATGTAGCCTATTTCAATATTTATGGTCAGATTTTGAAACAAAAAAGATATCTTGTAAGAATGCCTAAAAATTGTTAAATATTTGTAGGTTCAAAGACAATCCCCCCTGCAAAATTTTCCAAAGGGAGAGGGGGAGGGGGAGGGGGGGGGGGGGGGGGGGGGGGGGATTGTTCAGAACCATATTTATATATTTCGACATGTAAACATCCATCTATTTATCTAAACAAAGTGAAATTTAACTAAAAATGGAGAGGATTTCTTCCAAGTATATGTTCTTCTACAATATCATCAATATTGTACTTAACAGGTAGATAATGGTTACCAGATACATCCTTCTTCATATGAAAAACGTTAAAATCAACAAGATTTTCGTAAGGAATTACTCGAAGCATTGATGTACTTTCGACAGAGTAAGCTTGAAAATCGGAATCGAAACAGAGAGTGTCATATATGTTAACCTCAAAATAAACGAATCCATGGACCAACCATATGTCTTTTATGAAACCAAAGACTGGCAACATGCGAGTCTCTGTAGTTGTCACCGCTAAAAATCCACCTCGAGAATATCTAGTTCCGTACATTATAACCCAAGATATTCTGTATACATTATCAAGTTTGATGCCAGGTAGTAAATTGCATTTCAAGAAAAGTTCTTTAAGATTTTTCTCCATTTCATTTGATACCTTTAAGGAAACCCCATGCATGAATTCAGTCGAAAATAAAGGATGTGAACTTGAGTTTTCATTAGCGTCACCAAAATAAGAACATTCTAACATTTGGTGTCTTTTTGCTAAAAATACATTGAGATTTTTAAAGGTCTGATTCTGTGCCATTTTCTTAAAGTAAAGATGAGCAGACTCAAATGCAAAACACGAAGATCGTATGAGTGGACCATTCAGTGTTATCATAGTAGGAATATGTATCATATAGTGCTGTTTTGGAATGATAGAACTTTCTGGAAACAACTCTTTAAAACTTTTCAAATGTTCACTAATAAGTTCTCTCAAATTTTGAATACTGTTTAATTTAATAACTGGAGCATATATGATTTGTACGATTTGACTAAGACACATCAAAAATACATAATACTCATCATCAACAGAGACAAAGTGCGTAAGGATAAACGGCAATACCCTTAGGAATAAACGTGCTTGTGCTGCCTTGTATTTCAATTTATACGCTTCAGTTCCATTAAAAACCGAGTCCTTCAATGGTCCAGGTTTATCCCTAACTTCTGAGTACCCATACTCATGGCTTGCAATAACTGCATTCAGTTGTTGTAGGGTCATTATTTTGCTGTTGATAAAATGTAGAAGTACTAGTCTTACTTCATACTGAAGTACTCCTTCAAGAATAGTGTGCATCATATCTTGTGGGAGTTGTTTCGTTATGTCAAAATTTGGTAGCTGTGACAAAATACTATGATTGTTAATACCATAAAGTGTCTGTAAATTGCTTTTAAGGGAATCAGGTGACTCATCAATGAAATCACATTCTAATCTATAAGATTCTTTAGTTCTCAATATAAAATCACTTTCTTCGAATTTTGACTGCATATCTTCATTCTGGCAATAACAAGTTCTACACTTCTGAAAAGCAAACCCTACACCTTCTTTAAATCCTCCCCAAAGGTGTTGTCCAAGTGTATCACCTGCACATAGCAATACTTTCCCATAAATAGTGATTTGTTCTTCCTTCATTTTCAATGTAACACCTTCATACAGCTTCTTCAAATCATCCACAATCGGAAGTAGTATTTTGTTAACTCCATACTTTGAAACATGTTTCGAATTTACAATTGCAAGTAAACGGATTGCACAGTGTTTAGATCTAAATTTTGGATCTATATTTGCAATTGCATAATAGTACATATCTAACTTATGTACACCAGCCTTATTACCAAGAGGATTACATACTTCTACTTCATCAAGAAACAGAATGATTTGCAATGCATTAGGGTTTTCTTGAAAATACTCATCGTTCTTATAAATTGAACCGTCACATATGTCATAATACACACCATCTACACATTGATTCGCTGGTTTAAGAATCAAGTTGCGAATTCGCCTATTACCAAGTAGTTGTCTTAGACTATCCAATACAGGAATGTAGACAAAACTTTCTTCCTTTTCAGTCAGTAGAACTTTGTTTCCTTTATTCTTTTTCACAATGGTTTTCCCTAATATTTCTTCTTTGTAAGGTACATAATCAAAACTCTCTTTAATGTAAGCCTGTTGTAAAAACTCTGAATGCAACCCATCAAATACTTGCCCAGATTGATTTATGACATTTGATACAGCATCCATATGGTTGTTTTCACATGCTTGTAATTCTTGTTCCAAATCAGTTTTAACAGCAGAAAGAACTTGACTGATTAAGTACTCAGTGCTTTCTCGGATCGAGTCTACAGCCACCTAACAACAAAAGTGAAATTGAATCATTAAAGTATTGGTCTATATGTTGATTTTGTAAATCTATTGCAGTGAAGGACATAAAGAACTTCCAACATCTAATCAAGGAATATTGTGTCATACATCTTCATAAAGAAGGTAAACAATGACAAAGAAAAATTGGAAAAACGATAATTACCTGAGTCAGTTTATGTCTTTCCTTGATTTTCAAAAGGAACTTTGCTGCAGTTTCTTTTATGTCTTTGCCTCCTACTACCTCTACATCATCCAGCACATCATCTTCAAGTGATTCATTGTAGCTGTCTTCATTACATAAGTTAACATCATCATCTATCTTATTGTTTTGAGTGTCTACTATATCATTAGTAAAGGAATTTAAAGCTTCATCTCCCACAACTTGATCTTCATCGTTCTTGCTTTGCCTTTTTTTTGTCTTGCAATTATACAAGTTCTTGTGGCTTTTAACAGCATGCTTATACAACGAATTGTATTTATTGAATGAAAGTGGACAGTTTAAAACTGGAGATTTAGCTTTAAAATCAAGATTGTGGCCATGGACACTGTAGATGTGGTTTAATAAACTTCTCAAGCCAATACATTGAAAAATTTCGCAACATGCACATTTGTAAACGTCCGCCATCTTAAATGTTTTTGTTTTTTGAAGTTTGCATTTTAGAATTAATTGACAAAGTAGTTTATTAATCTTCACAAAGAGGTAACTATCTCATGAGAATTTCAGTTTTTTGTTTCTTTTGAATTTTATTTTTAAACCTTATTAAAACTTAAAAAAAAATGATGATTATATAGAATTGGAATAACTGATAATATTTTATTGTATCATCATCATCTCATTTGCTTTTCTTTTCGAAAGCGCGCCAATTTTTACGCATGTGCAACTATGTCGAAGAAGAAGGCGGAGAAAGGAAGAGCAGAGACAGATTCAGATCGCAGTAGCTAATTTTTATATTTATTGAACATCAAAGTACGGTTTCCTATAATAAGAGTTTGCTGGGACAAAAACACCCGAACAATTTCGTGTTGTCACATGAATACTTTGGTAAATTAACTTTTTGTATGATCTTTCAAAGATCAGTTGAATTCTTCTGCACTGTGTTGATACCTACGATGTCTTCCTCGTCATTGATTGCCCTTGCCCAGCGGGCACAAAGACGTCGTAAAGATGTCGAAAAGACGTCTTTTCGCGACGTCCCTAAGACGTCGCAAAATGGTCGCGAAGTGGGAATCTCAAAAGACGTCCCAATTACATCTTCACTGAGACGTCTCGATGACATCCCAACGACATCGTAACGACGTCGCAGGATTATGAAATTTACTCTTTCAAAAACTGTAATAGGTCACAGGCGGACCCGAACCTGGAACCTCTGGTGTGCCAGCCGAACTCGTAACCGTTATACCACCGCTGCTTGTTGTCAAGACGTTTAAAAACATTTACAATAAATCATTCTTTACAGACTGATTGCTTTTGAAAGTTTATAATTGTTTCGAAGATCGTTATTCAATCCATATAAAGACGTCCCGAAAACGTCGTAAAAGGATCCCAATTGCGACGTCCCGTTTCAGACGTCCCTACGACGTCCCAAAATGATCTTAAGTTTATAATTGTTTCGAAGGTCGTTATTCAATCCGTATAAAGACGTCCCAAAAACGTCGTAAAAGGATCCCAATTGCGACGTCCCGTTTCAGACGTCCCTACGACGTCGCAAAATGATCTGGAAAGCAAACGACCATTTTACGATTAAAATGAGACGTCTCAAAGACGTCTTGTGCCCGCTGGGTGTAAATGATGTAAGTATGGAAATGGCAAACACACTGAGAGGTTAGTTATTTTGTTTTGTTTTCGTTTTGTTGATAATGTGTATATATTTTTCCTTTTCCCTTTAATTTGTTTTTTACCTTAGAATCTGGATTTACAGTTCAGCAAATGCTAACACTAAACAGAGATGATTTAAAAGATTTAATGCCTGGTAGTGCAAAGCTTTTTGAGAGAAGAGCAGTTTATGAAGTTCTTCATGTATTCAAAGAAAAAGTATGAAATTTAGTTCTTTAAAGTAATAATAGAATAAAAACTTCCTTTTAAAGTGCACTTTGTTGCACTTTTTTCATATCAATTTTGTGTATATATTAATTTTAACACATACCGTCAATGTTACTTATTACGGCCAGCCTTACTTATTATTACGGACACAAGAAGTAATCAAAAATTCTTGTCACGGAAATATACATTCATTCTTACCAAATGTAACAGAGCAAAAGAAAGCAATTACCTGTTGCTAATCTTCAAGTGTTGAAATAAATTTACTTATCTCTGATTTAGACATTTGTGTTATAGTTTAGTTGACAATACAGGATGTGCTGTGTTTTTACTGTACAGACCAGTTGGAATATATGTTTTTGTTGGTGTCTGCAATAAGGAAGGCTGTCTGTAGTAAGGAACATTGACAGTATCCTGTTTGTTTGTAATGATTTAGTACTAATTTTAGTATATTTTAAGTCTGAAAGCCAATTCACTTCACCTTTGGTTTTGTGTTTGGACTGTCTTTATTACAAAAGGGTTAAGGGAATAATTTTTTTTCAATTTTTAGGAATGTCAATATAACAATTAAAATCCCAAGGCAATGATAGAAATTGCCACAATCTATGACAGATGCATTGACAACACGACGACAAGACAAACGGACACAATAACGCACAACGCGACACTTATCACATCATTACCAACTTCTGTTAATGCCAAAGGATTGAAGTCTGTTAATTTGTATGCAAGGCAAACATAACAAAGTGTTCTTGGTTCATTATGATCTTTTGACCTTATATTTCTTTCAGAACCCTGCTGGGGCTAACGACCTGAATGATGAAGTTGAGCTTAATGACAAGGTGCACTATATAACCTGGTGGTCCTTCCAAGTGTTTTTTTTTCTCGATATATCATACAGACCGAGAAAATACTTTTATCTTTTCACATTTTCTTGTTCGCTTAAGAAAAAAATTTACAGTTTTTACTTTTCCCAAAATCAGTGTATTTAATGTTTTGCTTTTAGAATAATGGCTTTGTACAACAAGCTGAGGAGGATTTTAATTATGAGGTAGGTAAGGCATTTCTAAGAGGAAGAAAGTTTAGCATTTCGTGAAAATTTGTCTTGCAAGAATTAATCTTTTGCTATTTGAGCATTATGATTAAATTTTTTTCCTTGTATTAGGATTCTCCTTTGTCATCATCTGTTGGGGATACGGTAAGTTTCTATGCTAAATTTTTCATAAAGAGCTCTTCCACAAAATTAAATCCACGCGAAATTCAAAATATATCTATGTAAGGTAGCTTGCATCTGATAATCAATTTTTAGATTATAAATAACTTAAAGCAAGAAAATGCTGGTGGTGATTTGCTACTCGCCAAAATACAATTTTAAACTTGTATATCTTTCCATAGGATTCAACTTTGCATTATTTCTCAGATGAGGCAAATATTCCAAATGTAAGGGGAACTTCTCCAATACCTATAGAAAAAAATGTCAGGTAATTTTTAAAAGAAACTTTTTAAAAGAACTTAATGAGATTTGCTGTATATTTCAGTAAATGGTAGATGTTAAAACAAAATTAACAAAATTCCACTAAAACTTTTTTTGCTTTTATATATATCGCAAAGATTGTCTTTAAGCTTAAATGCTTTTCACACTTTCTTTTACAGTAAGCATGATTACTGTAAAAGAAAGTGTTATGCTTGAAAATACGATATTTTTTAACGATATTGATAAACAATTTTGATAAACAATTTTGAAAATTAATCATCTTGAAGTTGTAAATGCCTTCTCTAGAGTAACAATGAGAGAACAAAAAGCCAAGCTAAATTTCAAAGAAACACGAGATGAAAAGCAAAAGGTATAGTGTTTGGTTATTTCATTCATATAAATTTTTCATTTTCTTAAGTTATGGTCCACACTGTATTTATTGATTAATTTATTCTGGATTGTTTTGATTGCATTCACATATTCACTAGCCTGCAGACAATCAGGGTGCCAACAATCAGCCAATATGTTGGTCCTGTATTTCAACTATACCATGATACAGCTGTTGAAGCAGCCAACAAAGCTGGCAATATGCCTAATGAATTGAAGCATCGGGTTATCAGAAGCACTATATCAATGATGGTTTCTGTTACAACACAAACCCCTTATTCTCGATATCCATTGAATTGTGAACTGGAGGAAATGTCAAAATCTCTTGTAATAAAGTATAACACATTAAGAGATCCAGTGACAAATCATGTAAGAATAATCTAAAATTCGTAAGTCCTGTCTTAATTCCACTACACTTCACAATTAGTTTTCTACAATAAAATTTGTTCAAGTGGTCATTTCCTCCAATACTTTAATGTAGCTTGTACCTCCATCTATTATTTCTGGGTACTAGAAACTTGACCCAAATTACTTTCCATTAAATAGAAAGTTTTTTTCCAGGGGAAATTGTTCAAACAGTTGAAGGATCGGCTCAGGAATACAAAGCCAATAAAACGGCCAAGGAAAGTGAAAAGAATTGATGTTGATGGACATTTGGCAGATGGAGAAGAGACTGAAGGCATTGAATCAGCTGATTTTAGTATGACAGAGGGTAAGTAAATTTATTTACTTTACTAAACTTGCAAAATGTTATTGTTTTAGCTACCGATAAAATACAAAAAAACTTAGGAGTATTAACAATGTAAGAGTCAGGGGCTAGCAAAATGTGATTCTTTTGTCAACCAATGATATACAAAGAACTTGTGATTATTGAAATTGTTGGAGTTCTGGGCTAGGGTTAGATGTACAAATTGGTATTTTTTATCACTTTTAATATTGATTTTATTTTAACAGCAATGAATGAGAAACTGTTAACGTTATTGACTAATGAAACGCGAAAAAGAAATCCAGATGAAAAGACAATCACTTCGTTATTGAAGCAAGAATTTCAGTATAGACGCAATTGGATTGTTAACTCTAATTCACTCAAGCGTGTGGAGAATGTTCTTTACTAATATGAGTGTTTCAAGAACTACATTCATGTAAGCCTACAGTTTCTTTAAAATAGGTGTTAAAATCCTGTTTCTTTCCTTCTTGAAAACCTTTGTTTCTTTAGTTTTATTGCTATGAGAAAAGTACGTATTTCACGAGAGAAATTGAAATGCGAATTTCAATTGCAATGTATATTTTATTGTGATGATGTGTTTCACAAAAAATTATTTAATGGCTATTTTTGCAGATCGTGTTTTCATATACTGAATGATACCCTATACCATATGACTAGAAGTTTAATCTGTTTGAAATGTTCCTTGTAGTTGAGCATAATATCTGGAATACAATTTCTGACTTTTTGTTTTTCAGATTGTTGATGAAGCAAAGCTATTAATTGATGACATTAACAAAACACCTCATTTTTTGGAAGATTGCCTGGAAAACTTAAGGAATCAAATAGACACTATGATATATTTTGGCATGAAAAAACGTTTTTTACCTCCACCAAAACAGGGAGAAGGTAAGTAACATCGAATAATTTGATGCTTTGTATAGTTTTACTGTTTTGAAAAAAATAGGGTGAAATTGAAATGCGAGTCCAGACTGATCATTACTTCCTTTTTAAAGCAACTCTTTAAACTCAGGAAATTTCGTGTGGATTATTGCAGTCTTTGACATTTATATTGACGTGTGTATCCAGTTCTTATTTCCAATTTGTAGATCAGAAGCTTCTCCACATACTGAGAAACGTGGGCAAAATTTTCCCAACAAGAAAACCCGGAAGAGGAAATGGGGACCTCATTGTTGATGTAAGCAATCTTATGCCTTTATGTTCGCAGTATGTGATGTTAAAACGAATAAAATGATGATAAGCCTCGCTTATTTATGAATATCTATTTCACATGAATTCAGGTAGCCTGACGTGATAGTTAAACGATACATTTTTATTTTAGATCAAAACATGTCCAAACGCAATCAAACACGAATGTATCAAGATTGAAAAAAATAATTACGTAATATTCATCAAGGGCATCATGGTGTGCCAATGTCCTCACATACTAACAGCAGTGGTGACCTTTTTGTCGTCATTCTACTTGATGGATATCGAATATCCAACTCATTTAACGGTCGCTTTCCATATTCTGCAGTGGATTGTGTTAAAAGATAAGAAGGCACCTCCACATATTTTCAAAGAACTTGATAACGTGTATGGAGAATATACAAAATTTCAATTGGACTCGGTGTGATATCCTGTTATAGACATTGACATGGTTTTTCTTCAGTTTTTCTTCTGTTTTACAAGACTTACGCATAATTTGTAACTAGTTACAATTTTGATGTTGTCATTGCGTAATACATTTGTATATGAAAACTAAATTCTAGTCTTTTATTTTTACTTATACCATATTCTATTTTAAGAAAAAAAGTTCCTGAAATAAGATTTTCCTTAAGAAAGAAAATTCTTGAAACAAAAACAAAAAAATTAAGTCAAGAAAAATAAGGTTTATTGAGATATATTCTTCTTACTATTCTGACCAGAAAAAAAATCTTAAAAACAATTTTTTTTTTCTTAAAACAAGATTTTTATTTTTTCCAGTGTGTAAGTACTTTAAACTTTAGAAATAGGAGCGCAGAACAGTCGTTTTACTTGGAAGATCTTAAACCCATCAAAAATAAAAATACGCGCTGCGTGGTTGCCCGTGATGAAAAATCTAACGTCAATACGAAAAAAAAACCCACTTCTCACCCTTTTAATTAAGAAACCCTAGGTATTCCAGCTAAAGCATTTTTAGTTCACTATCAACACTGGAGTTATGAACAGAAAAACTTTTTAATCGGAAGATCTGACACACATCAAAATATTCATAATACATCTTTCATGATAGTAGTAAAAATAACTTGTGCGTACAGGAAAACAACGAAAATGCTTGATAAATAAACTGTGTTTAACTTCAAACAAAGAGAATATACCTATCCATACTAATTCACATCATCGTGTTAGTAAACAACAACATCTTCTGCAGCCATTTTCAAACACTTATAAACTCTTTACTTTCCATATTTCATATCTGAAAACAAAATAATAATACTTTAAACTACTACTAATTTAAACTACTACTTTCCTGCACACTTTCCTACTGTAAACATATACTTAAAACACTTTCTTCTGCTATTTCTTTTCCACTGAAATTACGCTACCATATTTATACACTGAAAAACCTAAAACTGCTTTCTTCGTTTGGAAAAACTGCTTTTGTGCTTACGTGAGGTAACTTTCTCTATTTTGCAGAAGATTTTCTACTATAAACATACACTAAATATCTCTGTAAACTTTCTTTTCTTTCCAGTAAGTGTAGTAAACCTTTCACCTTTCACCTTCGTCTGCTTCGTGCTAAACTGTATGTTGACTAAGGGATTTACTAACGGATTCCGTCGGCAACCAATCAAAACGGCGAAAAAATAATTTCTTGCGTTTTGATTGGCTTAAAAATAACTGACGTTAGATGCCCCGTGCTATTATACTAATCGTGAATGTGTCTTGCGTGGTCGAACTGCCGCTATATGACCACGATTAAGAAGATTTTGGCCGTAAATTTTTAAAAAAACAATCACTCTCTAAGTTAAATGTGTTGCACACGATTGCGGATTATTATAAGTAGATTATAATTTCAACGAAATAAAATATCATATACAATATCAAAACAGTATACGTGATCGTGGAATTGAATGAATATTGTTGGATTACACGGCTATCCATCCCAGGAGGCACATTCAACCAGATTCTTCCAAATTATTGTCTCAATCCTGGTGTGTGTGTATTAAAATATTTTACGTATATAATTGGTTTTCTGAACTTCTTTTTGCTTATACAACATCACGTTTTTACTTGCAATTCTTGTTATGTACTCCTTGAATTAACAACTGGTTGTTGTCCACCACATGTAAAAAGGGTTTCCTTATATGGTGTATTTTCAGCAGTTGAGCTACATTATATCAGGATGTAAAATAAAAATAAGTCTTCAGCTTGGGTTTTAATGATGAACTTTCAACTTTGCACTGGAATCACAGATTCAATGTGTTCCAAGCATTTAATTACCATTTATCATAACATTGCTATCAACTAAAACACAAAACGTCCGTGACATATTGATATCTCGCTTTTTTTTCTCTTTTACTTGTGTGCATTCAAAACTGTTAAAAATTTTAGAAAAACATTGAATTAAAACGTTTTTATTTCCATCATTTAACGTTTGAATCTCTTGAATCGTCTGGGAGACAAAGCAAAACTCTTCCACTGCCCAACTGCACTGACTGAAAAAAATGGCGCACTACTTCACTGGGTCGACTTCACTGAAGACTAGCCTCTATTCTTATCTATCTTGGCTAGGCCAAAGTTCAATACTGAACCGAGGCTATAAAAGTGAACGGAGAAGATGAAGGAGGAGGAGGAGAAGGAAACTGCCGATTTTAACATATATTTCGCCCTATGGGGAAATATATACCAACAACTTTTATTATTTATTTAAAAGCAATCAATTAAAGTCATTCCTTTCCGCGATCCTTTCGGTTTTGTTATGTAGCTAACCATATCGTAATTTGCTATCACTTTTATTTCATTAAGTTTAGCAGCAAAAGCGAAAAGAGGATTTTAAAATTAAAGAATATATCAACACAACATCAAAACGTGGAAGTTTTAACTTGATGACAACGGGGAGGTGCTAAACTTGCACTGAAATCTGTCATACTCTGTGTAATAAGTAAAATAATGCAAAAGTTCAACGGTCTTACTTTGGTTTCCTCTTATTGTTTTCATTGAAACTTAGGGAGTAATCGCCTTAAAAGTTTCAGTCACGCATTCTGGTACAATCCATCCGTAAAGAACAATCAAAGCAGTGGATGACTTGCGTTATCTTAACTAAAAAATATTGCTTCTATTTGGCACTAACATAGCAGATCGATTTGTGCGCAATGTTGTTCAAACGTTAACACTTTAGGAACGTCTTTTATTACGGTAGCAGCGTAAGCGAATACCGTATTAAAACACCCTTGGACTCCTACTACTACTCCTACTACTACTACTACTACTACTACTACTCCGGCCGAAACGGCAGTTTTTAGCCTACGATTTAGAGTATGCGAGTCCCCACTAAAAACTCAATATACATTCTAATGAACGAACGTAGCCTTTTGAATTTTCGAAGGTTTTCAATCACATACATTTAAAATACGTTTTCTTTGATATTTTATCACTTAATTGATGAAGGAATGGATATTAATCAAATAGGTCTACATAAAACTGGGACTTTTAGCTACTTTTATGGTACTGAATCAATGAACTTTGGCACTTGAAAATAGATATGTTTTTCGTGTCAGTAAAGCACAGATCAGACTTTCTTATTACTTTCTACGTTTGTTAGCTATCTGTTCTGTTTTTGAACATCACGGTTTTCAAAAATCGAGTTAAAAAAAGGCAGTTATCTGTTTGAATTCATTTTCGGTTTCAAAAAATTATAATTCAAAACATACATTTTTTTTTCGAAGAAACGCGTTTTTTTTCTACATAAGCTCTTATAAAAAAACGTACGTTATAAACAGCTCATGCATGTATAATTCTTTTGTCTGCTAATAAATTAAATTGCTGGTGTGTTGCGATTAGACCCTATTTACACGAGTTAGTAATTTTAAACATTATAATATCGTTTATTATGCCTGTTTTCCACCAGTAAGATATCTCAAGAACGTTTACAGAACGTTTAAGAACTTTAAGTAAAATTTCAAATTTAAAAGTATTCTTGTGGCAAGTACTTTTGCTGCTACCGTTTTGCGCCATCTGGCTCTTGTATAGCTTTAGTTCAACATTGAAAAGAGCCTGCCTTGATTTAAGAGGTTTTTGCAAAAAGTGTTTCGATTACAGGGCGTTATTTTCCCGTTTTTTCCTCCTTCCTTCTCAAAAAGCAATTTCTAAAGAATTCAGTAAAAGTTCGTGACGGATGAGCTACGTTCTTAAACGAAAACATGTAACGACTGGGTTGACTCACCCTATTTCCTTTAGTTTTTCACGTCTTTAATAAGTTCCTACGAATGAGATAATGCAAATTCTAATCACAAAATATTTTCAAATATTTATACGATAACTTTGTATGCGTTGAAATTTTTATTCATCTGATCTTTTTTTTAGCCTGTTTTAGTTATTCTAGGATATTTCTTGCAAAGTTAGAAAGAAGGACATGAGACTGTCCTTTCTTGTACATTTTCCAGATTCCATGAATTAACAAGATATAGAGAAAGGTGCCTGTGTTCTTTACCATAAACGATGTTTTGAAATGATTTTGAAACACGAAAACATCATGTCAAACAGCTTCTTGAAATTTCTGCTTTTTGAGACTAGGCTATAACTTTCATTTTACTGATGAACAGTTTGTAAATTTTGGGCACATTTGATAATACTGATAACGAAAAAATGCAAAACTAATTTCCATGCGCATCAAATTGGTTTCTGAACAACTATAACACCCTAGTTTCATTTTAATATCATTTAAACTGAAAAAAAATATGAGAAAAGTGTTAGTTGGAAGTCATTACAGCAACGTCAACATCTTTTAAGATAACCAGAAAGTATACATTATATTTATTGGAGGTAATCTTATGTTTGTTGCCGTCTTTACTGTTGCAATGTGCAACTTTTCAAGGATCTCTCCTGAGAAATTACAAACACGTGCTTTTTTTGTATGTACTCCAGAAGGCTTTAGTAATTCTGGATGTTCATGTTTTTGAAAGCTTTTCTCTCTTCAGTTGTACATTTTGTGAATAACATGAATTAACAAGACATGGATAAATCTGTCTATTTTCTTTATCTTGAAGGCGGTTTTGAGTTTACAGAAAAACTTGAATAGTGAGATAATATCTCAAACCAGTTACGTGAAATTTCTGTTTTTATACCATAAGATTCCTGTTCGTTTTTTCGATTTTACGCACTAAAAGCTTTTGTTTAAAACATACTATAAAGAGAAAATTTTATTGTAAACAATGACCAACGTCTTTGTGATTAGGTTGAGTCCACTGTCACACAATAATGTGAATCATTGTAGACTAATTTCAGTTAACACAAAAGAAGTAGACGCTTAAACCACTACCTTCAGACAACTTGCGTCAAAAGCCACTGTGACGAAAAGCATTTTTGAAAAAATTGACCAAATAGTTTCCAAACAGCTACATCAAGTTTTATTTAAGTGTCATATTTAAACAAAGAGAATTTAAAAAACTGTTGGTTGGGATTCTTTAGTATAGCCACTTTAAGACAACGATTGCTTAGATAACGAGAAAGTATACTTTATTTACATTGGAGGTACTTATGAAAACGTTATTTACATTGGAGGTACTTATGAAAACGTAAACTGGACGCCCAACAACATAACTGTTATTTGCAACATACTTTTAATAGCATTGACTTAGAAATGGGAAAGTTTGATATATACTTTTGTGACAACCAGATTCTGAGCTAGCGAAATGAAACCATAGGATTAGAGGACTATGTTGCTACACAACATTTTGATGACAGATAATATTGTCGCTAGCAAAATGGCCGAGTTATAATGAAGAGGGGTTGATGCTGTAAAAGGACCTTTCTACATGTGAATATAACTTTATATGATGTGTCTGATAAGAAATGTTTGAATGGGTTCTTTAAAAGTTCTAGTGTCAAAATGTGTCAAAGATATTCCAAAAATCTGTCTGCAAATTTGAACTGCATTTTCAATCGATGACGTTTTCGTCACAGTGGAATAATGTTTAGGTTTGTGATGTTTTGTTTGATTGTTTATGATTTATAAATTTTTTGGTGTGCAATAGGGAATGCCTGAAAGGAGCTGGCAAACGAATTGCCTAATCTCATAAAGTACCTAAAATTAGAGAATAAACTTTTCCGGAATTGCTGTTAAAACACTGCATTATAAAACGCTCACTTAATATTCAATACACGGCTACAATGGCAAAACAACGTTTTTGATGTATTCAAGCAAAAAAAATATTGATGAATTTCACTTTCTAAATCAATGTTGTTTTCAAAAATAAGTCAAATTAAGTGTGTATTCTTTAAATAGTGATGACGTATTCAAAGCGTCAATGTTGAGGAGCAGACTCAAACTTTCTTCTGTTTCTATTTTCAGGAAATAAAATTATGCCCACCAAGACCAATGCGGAAAAAGATATCTGGTTATTAAAAAAGAAGTAATAATTGAAGAACTTGCAATGAACAAACTCGTCATTCAAATTATCACAAGCGTATTGGTTTTAGGTGTTCAAGCAACAAGTATGAACAACAACACACAAAAAATCCAACCGTACAAAACCACAGAAATATCACCCACAATACAAGCATCATCAACAGCTCAACAATCGCCGACAACACAAACACCATCGACAGCACAAACATCACCAACAGTACAACCATCACCGACAACACAAGCATCAGCGACAACACAAACATCGTCAACAGCTCAACCATCACCGACAACACAAACATCACCAAGAGCTCAATCATCACCGACAACACAAACATCATCAACAGCACAAACATCATCGACAACACAAACATCATCAACAATACAACCATCACCATCAGCACAAACATCACCGAAAACAAGAACAGCACCAACAATACAACTATCATCTACGACCCAAGTAATTCTAACTACGAAAACAACACCAACAACAAAAATATCAACTACAATAAAAACACCATCACCGGAAAAAGTAACAACAACGGCAAAAGTATCATCAACCATACACACAACACCAACGATACAAACATTAGGTAGAGTACATTTTATAAAATGCTTAGTAAAGTCAATAAGAATAAGGGAAAAGGTAAGGTGTGGAGGTAAGGGAAAATAACCATTCACAGCTAAGTCTTCATTTCCGCTCTGAGCAGCTTTCAAATTAGCTTCGTTTATTTTCCTTAAGAGTGGCACTTATTTTCCTGCCTGAGGATTATCAACAATCTGTTGATATTTACTTTTTGATGCGGCAAAAAGTTTGTAATCTGCTTGATTGAATCAGCTAAAAATTAATATTTTTTTAATGAGCCAATCATAAAATTATTTCAAGGAAACATTTCCTGCCTGTTGGAGAACCTTATAGGTAGTCATCTTTAATATAAATATAATATTTATATATCAAAGTTTATTTTTGTACGTTTGTCAATTAACTGATGTTCATCCTGTTACATGAAAACACTTGAGAAAAGTATCTCTCACATTACAATATTAACAGCCACTTTTTTTGTAAAGCATTTATGTTGTTATCTCTCGTTGATATGATTTCTATATCTGTTACGTTGAATACCGTGGTTCTCATTTCTTATTTAGAACATATAGGTCGCTCTTCATCTTCAGGCTACATTATTGCACTTGCTATCACAGTTACAGTGGCTGGTATAATCATCGCCACCCTCGTGTTCATCATTATCAGGTAAGGTTAGAGACATAGTGTTGAAACAAACAGATAACTGCAAGTTCCGAAATTAACCTTTGTATTGGACAAAAAATAAAGCAGGCTCACAAAAATATGTTTGCAGTGGGGAAAAGTTTGTCACAAGTCTCTTTACGTTCCGAACATACTTCTGGTTCCTGAATTTAAAATAAATTCATATTTCAGGCTTAAGAAACGATTGAACAGCAAAACCCATAAAACTGAAGATATCCAATTGAAACCAAATACTCTAGAAATTGGATCAAGTTTGGACCAAGGTTCGTATGGAGATGCTGAAACATCAGAAATGCCGATGAATGAACGATTTAATGAAAAAAACAACGTCAAAGAATCCGCAGCAGGAGAGTATGAGAATATCCCTCGCCAAGATACTGCTGATGAAACAATAGATAGCCAAGTCGAAGGAAATTCCCCACAAATTGAATCAAGTTTGTATCAAGGTTTGTACGCTGCCGCAGAGTCAAGTGATAATGAAGGTTTGAAAGGAGATGTTAAAACACCAAAAATCGACAACACAGAAAGCACAGCAGGAGAATATGAGATTGACCCTCATCAAGATAAAACAACAGATATCGGAGTAGAAGGAAATTCACCACAAGTTGAATCAAGTGATTATCAAAGTTTGCTTGGAGATTGTAAAACAATTGAAGTTCATGTAAACGTAAATGTTACTGAAGAAAGTAATGTCAAAGACAGTGCACTTTGAGATAACCCCTTGAGATAACCGAAGTTAAACAGAAAAACATTGTCATCCGAACTATAAAAGATTGAATAAAGTTATGGGAAACTGATAATTTTAAATACAAAGAACAACAAGATTGTTAATAAATGGTATGGACAAAAATTCATTCACAGGTTTTCCAGAGATCAACAATAATAACAATTATAAAATTTAAACTTTTAGGCCAAACCTTTCTACCAACTCACAGCCAACACTCGTAACTCTAATTTTTCCTGTCAGAGCTTCAGTGTGGTTACTCAGAGAGAATTGAGTCCTTCTTAGTCAATCTGAAAAAACAGTTTTCAATAACTGGGTTTTCTGAAAATAACTTTTTGTCTTTTAATTTTTTATCGCATCAATGGAATTGATTTTTTTCTCCATTCTCTTAAGCTTCCACTGTATGGCATTAACTATTTTTTTCGTTGAGGAATGGTGAAGTTTTACATTAACTAGGGATTTACCGTGTTAGGGCTTCACCCTAAATGCGAAGGAAATTTGATCCAAAAATTGGTTATAATGTTCATATAATGTACATAATAATAATAATATAAACGAATATTATCTCAATAATATTTATTTATTGAAAGTTTATTATCTCCATTATATGAGATAGACCCGATAAACTGGAATTTTAGACCCATTTTAAAAACAAAGGGACCAGGTTATGAGTGGGAACTTTTTGGTTCTGTTATCAGTAATATTTAACTCGAGGATTTCTGCATAGAAACTGTGGTCTGCAAGTTGTACAGCGGGCATGACAAATATCATCAACAGCACAACTACCAACAACAACACAAGACCAACCAGCGACACAAAGGTCAGCGACACAACACAAACATCATCTACAAGACAAACATCATCAAGGAGACAACTAATAACAAGAACCCACCTAACAACAAAACAACAAACAACGGCAAAAGCAGCACCTATAACAACACCCACAGCACAAGCAGTGACAGATGATGACCCAATATCATGTTCTAAGCAATTCTTACTGACTGTTGGTTTCGTACCACCAATACTTGTACTCCTCCTGACAGTCTTCATATTTAGTCATATCAAGTGGAAAAAGTAAAAGGTTTTCAGTGTTTCTTATATATGCCCATGATGCTTTCATATGAAATCTTTCTTGCTTTTTTCAGGCTTAACAAACGAAAAACAGGAAATCATTTGGAGGTAAGTGTTCAAATCACATAACAAAATTTATAAGATTAGTCCAAAAACCATGCTTTTATTGCAGAACAACCCACCAATATATCAAGAGCATCACATAAGGTTACGTGAAATTGTGGTAAGTGCTATGCCAGAAGATGAAGATGAAGATAACAAACATATGTTCACGTACAATTCAACAACAGACATGCAAAAAGGAAAAACAACAACATCTGAAAATAATGATTACGACGATGCCAATCCACAAGATATGCCGCCAGCACCTGAAGAATCTGACTTGCAAGAAAGTAAATGTTACAGTCCTGTCATTTCAGATAAACAAGCAGATCATCCAATAACGGTGTTGTGAATAAAGGCAAAAAGTAAAAAAGTGACAGTATTGACTTTGTCTAACTAACTTTTGAAAGTTTAATAAAAGTTAACGGATGACTTTTTCAACGATATGTATTTATACTTGTAATCTTTGCCAGCTTTACAATTTTTCTTTTAAAGTTTCCTTCTATTTCCCCTGCTGCGCCTTCACCAAAGGATATTAAAAGTTTAGGACATTTGTTAAGGGAAAAAGTCGAACTATTATTATAGATTGAATAACAAAGTAGCTGAAGAAATAATCATTATTATTTTTAGACACCTTTCAAGAAATTTTTCAAACCACATGTGAATGATGTTATTGTCACTATCACTTTTTACCTCTTCATTTTCCTCCTCTAACATCAGAATCATCCTGTGATGCATCAAAGTATTATATTGCACGTATTTGTGAGGTACTATGAAATTTGAGGTGATTGGTTAAAGAGGAATGAAGCGTGGAGATGGGTTGGAAATATCTCAAAAACCATTTATTATATGGTGAAAAACAGACAGTATATATTATTAGATTTCTGCGAAAGCAAGAAAGCTATTACAACCAGCTTTGTTTTTCTTCTTTTTTTTTGTGCTGTCCAAACCTAGCGGTTTTTTGAAACTTCATGCGTGCTTTTACATGAAACCAAACACCGTGCAACGCATGTCACACAGCGAAGAAACCCTTTTAGATTTACAAGTTTCTTTGGTCAATATTAAATGGATTCTTAAGAGCATATACACATTTTAAGATGAAATAAAAATCTATAGAAGAAACTTCGAATTATCTTTAACTGTGATCATTCTTTTCTAAAGAAGATTTCAACGTTTTGTCAACAGAAGAGTCAAGAAGGTAGATATTTGTTTGTTTTTACTGAAAACACAATATATCTTCGTTTGTTTCATGTATGAACTGTTATTCTTTTTAAGCTGTGCATACTGAAGCTCAGCTTAGAGTCCTCCTCAGCTCCAACATCAAAAATGTGGGTCTACTGATGTTTTAATGTAATGTTTTAATGTTTGATGATATATAATATTTTAATGCTTTTAAAGGGATCCTGTGATGAAAAATTATTTTTTGAATAATTTGATATTTTTAAATTGAAATATCAGCGAAGGAGAGGAAATTTCCAATAACTGTAAAAAGACTTGTTAATCAACTTTTAGAGCTCTATCGTGTCCCAAAAAATAATTTTTCATCACAGGATCCCTTTAAGTTTATCGGTGGTGTATACGTAAATGCAATGAAGTTTCGCATAGTGTCGATTACAGTTCTGCAATACCTCTAGGTGCACATGTAATCAGAATTGAGAAGATTGATAATACATATCACATGTTTAAAGTTTATGATTTACGTTCGTAATCACTACTGTGTGACATCTGATAAGATCAATATAAACATAAGCTGATTTTGTACTCCCAAAAGAAAGGATGCTTTATGTCATTCAGATGTAATTTAGTTTATCGGTGGTTTATATGTATATGCAATGAAGTTTTGCATAGTGTCAATACAGTTTTGCAATGCCACTGGGTGAATATGTAATCAGAAATGTAATGTTATGTTGTAAAAATCATTCACCCTTTCTTAAATTTCCTAAAGATTTTTTTAAACTGATCATGAATTTCAACTTAGATGAATAATGTAAGTGCATGCCATATTTTTAATCAAACTAAAACAGAAATTTCTGGTTTGAGTTAGCTATAGATGTATCTATAATATATGTTGATTTTAGTCGATATGAATGTATTGTGCATGATGATAAAAATTTGTTCTTGGAAAAATGTTTTGAGTTTATGAGTTATGAGCATACTCATTAAGATATCTGAAAAGATTCATATATTGTTTACATTATTTTGTACCAACAAACATGTCGTTCAGTTTTTTGTTTCGCATTGTGTCAATTTTTGTAATTAGGATTGTAGGATAGTAGAAATGATTAAACAATTCAATGATTCAAAATCATTCAAGTTTCAAGAATGCTATTATAGTATTTCATTTTTCAAATTTTCATTTTTCAATTGATTTTGTTGTAGATTATTTTGCCAGGATATGCCCATGTGAACATGAACACAAACACACTTTCAGTGTGATAACAATGTGAAAACAAAGATCTATTATGTTTAACATTTTTGTAGTTATATTCATTTTATTTAAGGGCTCATGCTCAAAGGAGCATTACACTATTAAAGAATATACGTCCTTATTTAGGGAAGTATTGTAAAATAAATTCGTTGAAACAAAGCAATGACCGGGAACGTTATACTTAAAATTACAATGCCAATAAAGTAAGCGAATAGTCTAGGTTTATGTGCTTTTAAGACGCTATTTACATCATACTCCTTCAGATTGATATTACGTTTTTAGTTATCACATGTTAATGCACGTTAATGCAATATAATTATCTGCAATGCATCATAAAAGTAACTGATCATAGATGGCTGTAATTTTAAGAAGTAGGGACTTGAAGGAGAACAGAATAATGAAACAACGAACACACGAGAGTATCGCAATTGTCAGTTATATATAGTCATGGGCGTATTTGAGCTCAGTCAATAGAAAGTGGAGAATTCCAACATTACAATATTTCTTTTCAGTCCTAAGTGTTTATGGGCCTACTTGCATTCTTTCCTCCTCTACTTTATTTTAAACTCTCCACCACAAATTTTGACTGAGCTCTAGCTACGCCTCTGATAATTGATAATTAATAAGAAGTTATTGTTATTGTTTCTTTATTTTACATCGGTAAAAAAATTTCACAAAGTATAAAATTAAGCAAAAAAGGAATAAATAAGTTAACCAAAAAATAAAAAGAAGCCAAGCTTAAGGCTGGCTTATTTACACCGATGAAATATATTCATAGACTTAGCATAAGATGGGTCAGCTAGGCTCACTCAGAACAATACACTATTACAGAAAACCCACCCCTATAACATATACCTTACACAGTCGGCAGGGACATTTACTTGGTTTCCATAATCTAATAAGTTTTTTAAATTCTTCGATCGTATCTACACTTTTAATATTTCGTGGAAGCTCATCCCATAAGGTGGAACCTAGATTCGCTAACGTGCTTCCCCGTAGCGTACTGTGGAACTTATAGGTTTAACGAAATCCCTCGTTTTTCTTAAATTTAGTCCATTATTAGATCTTCGTACAAAAATATCTTCCAGTAAACTTGGACCCAAGTTTTGTTTAGCTTTGAACATTTCAATCATCAATGTTTGCACATTTCTTTGATGGACTGTGAAAGAGCTATCTCTTAAAAGTAATTCTTTGAATGAGGCATCATTATCCTTATACAAGAGTCTCAGGGCCCTTTCATGAACTTTATTTATTTTATTGTTCAGTTCTCGACTGTGGAACATCCATACCAAACTGCAATATTTAAATTGCGATTCAACAAAACTTTTTATTGTGCTTCTCAATTGGTCATGGGAGAGATAGTTGGCATATCGTGATATCGCCGTCAACTTTCTGTTTGCTTATACACATACGTTAGTGACCTGATTGGTGAATTTTAGTTCCTTGTCGATATTAACTCCTAAAAGCTTGACGCTATCACTTCCAGTGAGCTTTGAGGAACCAATTTTAGCTGAGGCTGGTTCTGTTCTATTACCAACAATTAATAAACTGCACTTATCAGTGTTTAGTTTCAAATAATTTAATTCAAACCATTCTAACGCAATGAGAGTGTCCATCTCTAAACTTTTTATTATGCTTATGTCACACGTGTACAAAGTAGTGTCGTCAGCGAAGTTGCAAATGTTCGTATTGTTAATAAATAAAGATAAATCGTTTAAATAAATATTAAAAAGTAAAAGTCCTAATACCGAACCCTGAGGTACACCTAAAAGTAATTCTGACCATGAGCTGAATGAGGAATCTACCTTATCGGTAGAAAATTCGTCGGTGCAAAAATTCGTCGGCAAAAAATATTCGTCGGCAAAAAATTTCGTCACTTGCCAATAATTTCGTCACTTTTTGCCGACGAATATTTTTCGCCGACGAATTTTTTTCTGCACTTTTTAAGTAAAGAGGATATAATTATTTTTTACTAAAGTGACTTTTTTCTTACAAACAGAACGATTAATCTAAAATTATAACATCGTTTTCCGCGGTTTCTTTTTCCGTTCTTTCTTTTTCCATGCTTTCTTCTTCTTGTGTTTTTTCCGTTTCATCATCTTCGATGTCAAGCTCGAAATCACTAAATTCATCGTCTGAGGAGGATTCTTCATGTATGATACCCGTATAATCGTACGTATAGAAATCTTCTATGAAACCTTTTAGTTTGTCCATTGTTTCTGGATCTGGGCAAGAGAAACGTAACAAAAGTGGCACTTCGAGTCCTCCAGCGGGGATAGGCGAAGGTTTGTAATTCAAGGAGTTCAAAACGCCATCGACAGTTCCCTGCTCTTCTTTTATGAAGAAATAGATGTATCTTGATAGTTCACGAGGAACATGACCAACTGTTTTCCATCCATGAAAATAAGAATGTTTCGCTTTTACCGCACAAGCATATGGGTCAATATCTGTTGATTCTTTTGACGTTTCCAATTCTACTTTGACTTGCTCTTTTACTTTTGCGTTAGACGACGTAGTATCCTTATATACATGATAACCACGTGAAGCAATCACTGCTTTGTATTCAAGTCGATACATCTTAGTAGAATCACACACTATCCACACACTATCTGTTTTTGTTTTGAAAAGATGGCGTGGCTTTGGTAAAAGCTGGAAAAGCAAGACAATCAAATAAAAAATCTTTTCGAACGGCGTGTATATTTCATTCTAATTTTATTGTCTAGTGTCTGGTCTCGGTGTCTCGTGTTTTACGTTTCTATTGTCTTTTTAAAAACATTCGGTCGACCGAAGAGCCAAACAAAAACAAAAATTCTTGATGTCTTGTCTCTTTCGTATGAAAACATGGCCTCGGTGAAGGATGTTCGGACGTACTTCCAGCGTAAAGAAACCGAAAGTAAGAAGAAAACAGATAAACAAAAACCGAATACAAGTATCATTCAAAGTGCTACTAACCTGACGAACGAAGGAGAATTGGATTCAATCGAAAAAGAAGTGAAAAAGTCAGTCGCACTGCGAAAGAATTATCTATCAATACCAAAACATGTGCGTGTTGAAGTTGGAAAATACGCTTTGGTTCATGGAACACATGCTGCCATGAAAAAGTTTTCAGAGCATTACCCAAAATTTAAGTTTAAGCGCACTACAATAAACACTTGGAAATCAAAACTAAAGGCAAACGGACAACAGAATACGACTACGTTGTTCAAAAGCAAAGGCCGCCCAAATCTCTTGTCAGAAGAACTATTAAAGAAAACTAAGGATGTGATTATTGGAACACGACTTGCCGGGACAATTATCTCGCGCCGAATGGTTATTGCAATAGGAAATGGTGTTGTGAAGGCAAATGATCCAGGTAAAATATTGATGGGTGTTTAATGTTTAACATGCTTCATTTTTTATAGATTTATTCTATTTTGGTTATAGACCCGTTATAGTAGATATGAGTGAATTCGTATTTATTAGTTCATCATTTATAGGCCTTACAAGAAAGCTTGGTTCTATAAAATTTTGAATGTCTAAAAGGTAGCTTTTTAGCCCGCAGAATGTTATGGGTCAGGATTGAATAACTTACACTGTTTTTTTCTCACAGGCCTACTGAAGGAGTTTGGTGGTCCCTTGGAATTGACGGATGGTTGGGCAAGACATACTCTAAAGGATCTCAACTGGACCAAACGAAAAGGAACAACAGGAAAAGTAGAACCGTCGAAAAAGCTTTTAGATGAAGAGAAATTTACTTTTCAAAGAAACATTTCTAAAGAGATTTTGGAAAACGACATACCAAAGGATCTAGTTTTGAACCTAGATCAAACCCCTTTATCTTACGTTTCGCCAGGGAAATACACGTTTTCAGCTAAAGGAAGCAAAACCGTTCCAATTAAAGGCTTAGACGATAAGAGACAAATTACGGCAACATTTACTGTCACTTCAACTGGAGAATTCTTGCCAATTCAAATTATTTATCAGGGAAAAACGAAGAGATGCCTTCCTAAATTTACTTTTCCTTCTTCCTTTAATGTCACTTTCACACCAAACCATTGGTCAAATCTTGAAAAATGTGAAGATTTATTTAAAGTCATCATTTTCCCCTTTCTAAAGAGAAAGAAAAAGGAACTCGGTTATCCAGATGAACAGAAATCGTTAATCATCATGGATACCTTTAAAGGCCAAGACAATGATGATGTCAAAAAATTATGCTCAAAGAACAATTGTGAGCTGGTGATTGTCCCTCACAATTTGACCAATAAATTTCAACCGCTTGACATAAGCATCAATCATGTCGCCAAAAAATTCATCTCACACAAATTCAACTCCTGGTACGCCGACAGAGTAAGCGCTCAGTTGTCGAATGGGACCAACCCCGCTGACGTACAAGTTTCCCTCATATTGAGCATTCTAAAACCACTCCATGCTAAATGGATTGTTGAATCATACAATCACTTAAAAGAACAAAAGGATTCTATCATAAAGGGCTTTGAGTCAGCTGGTATCTTAGAAGCGATTGATTCTGCAAACACCGTTTACACAAGGATTGAAAACCCTTTCCGAGCTTAAAATGACTTCACTTTCGTTGATATTTCTGTTTAAATTGAACTTTTAACCGATGCAGATTTCAGCTATTTATATAGCATAGTATGACGATGAAATTTTGCCTAAGAAAGAAATGTGGTATAATATTTTATTTGTTGAAATTTGTTATATGAAACACCAATAGAAAGAACTAGAAGAAAATGTTACTACCAGAACCGAAACCTTTCCTTTATTGTTCTGAATATCTCCTGCATTTTTCTGTAGAAATAAGAACGCTAAAATGAAAAAATATGTTCTATTTAATACTTCCAAACAAAAATACCAAAGTAAGGCCAAAGGACGATTTTACGAAAAAAGCACTTTTTCATTTAGAGAATTTCGTAGGCAAAAAATATTCGTCGGTAACAAATATTCGTCGGTAAAAAAATATTCGTCGGCAAAAAAATTCGCCGGCAAAAAATATTCGTCGGTAAAAAACTTCGTCACCAAGCGATTTTTTCGTCACTTTTTACCGACGAATTTTCTACCGATAAGGTATTTTAACACGCTGTAGTCTTTTTTTCAAGTAGCTATCAATCATCCTTAAAGCATTTATGCTAAAACCATAAGCATGTAGTTTTGCAATAATTAGGTCATGGTTTATACAATCAAATGCTTTACATAAGTCCATAAGTAAGGCCCCAGCGAAATTCTTTTTATCCAAAGATTTTTTCCACTTTTCTATCAGCGCTATCAGAGCTTGCTGGGTGTTGTAACCTTTTCGAAACCCACATAGGTATTTGGAAAGATACGTTTCAATGTAAGTGCCTGCATAAGCCTTTCAAAAAGTTTGGAGACAGTGGGTAAGACACTGACCGGTCTATAGTTATCAATGCATGTGGCATTGTCCTTCTTAAAAACGGGTGTTACATCAGCACATTTAAGCTCGTCCGGAAAGGTTCCTGCAGCTAAGTTTTCATTAAAAATAGTTGTAAGAATATCACTACATACATTCGAAGATACTTTTAAAATTTTTGCTGGGATATTTCCAGTAGTTGTTGCTTTTTTAGTATTTAGCTTTTTAATTTGCCACTCCATCTGTAAATAATCCACGGCTTTGAATTCAAATATTTCGCCTTCGGAAACAATTTGTTTTATTTTTAGAATACTAGGATGATTTTTAAATTGCTCAATTGCTTTTTCTATAGGGTCGTGCAGATGGCCAGCATCTACAAGGACCTCCTTAGGTTCCTTTATATTCAACTTTTTCACAGCATCCATAAAAAAATCATTAAATTTACCTGCAAGTTCCTTTTCATCAGACACTATATTATTATCCTGAACAAGAGTAATTTTGGATTTTATTTGAGATTTTACAGATACAGCTGGTTTCATAACTTTCCAAAAAGATTTATTTGCAAGCATATCTTTCATATTTAGAGATTGATAAAATCTTTTTTTCTCACGTTTATACATCCTATTCAAGTAATTCTTTTGCTTTTTAAAAGCTCGAAAGTCTTTCATGGACTTGCTTTTCTGATATTTAGTCGCTAACTCAGATCTTTTCATCATTGCCTTTTTAAGAGTTTATTCATATAAGGTGCATTATTTGCCCTAATAGTTTTGTATTTTAAGGGAACATGTTCATCCAAAACAGTTAGAAATTTCTCCTCAAACTTTCCATAACTGACTTCCCTGTCATTCAATTTATCCTTTATATCTCTTTTGAAGCAGGCACAAAGTTTTTGTAATTCCTATACGTTATTACTTTCGGTTTAGGTTTTTCATAGGTAAATCTAAAAGAAGTTATAACAAGTTTATGGAAGTCTGAAATCCCATTGGGAAATGTTCGAGTATTTTGGAAACTTCTATTCATATTTGTTAGAATGAGATCAATACAACTAGGATTAAAACATGTTTTATCTTTCACTAGATTTTACAGCTCATAGTTTTCAAGAAATTCATGCATCTCAGGGTTTGTTTCTTCAGCATTAAAATCACCAATTAACAGATACTTATCATATTTACTAACATAAATATCTAGTCCTTTGCTTATATCAAATAAAAATTCCTTAATGTGTTGCCTCTGAGGATTGTTACCCCCAATTAGAAGCCAGTTGAAATTCTTAAAATGTAATTCAACAAAAATAGCCTCCGAGGATATCTTATGGCTTGTCAAATTTTTACTTGCAATGTGATCTCTAACGTAGATTAAAATGCCACCACCCTGCCTGTCTCTGTCAAGCCTATAGGTCTCTGAAAAACCCTCAATGACAAACTGTTTAGTTGAAAAAGTTTCATCAATCTTAGTTTCTGTAAGAACTAGTACATCAACTACATCTATAATGTTCAACTTCAGGTCATCAAATTTATTGGGTAAGGAATTTATGTTCAAAGTAGCTACTTTGACATGTTTAAAGTTTTTTACATTGTATTTCTTAAGATTACTTATTAAATCGTCATTTTTGTCCTCACTTGTTAGACTTTCATTTAGTCCAGATTCACATGAAATGGTGACACTAATATCATCAGAGCAAGTTGCTTCATCTGCTCCACCGTATTCATATTCTAACATAGGTGTTACTGCGATAAGATCTAGTCAATTAGCAAAAATATCTAAATAGGGATTGTAAGATTCCACACAATATAAAATATTATTAGCCAGCTTCTCCCTCCCATTCCTATTGAGATGCAGACCATCGTATGCTAAGTCTCCTACATAAATATTGTATATAGTTGTGTATCTATACATGTAGTTGTTATTACCTTTGATATTTGGAAACAGATTTTAAATACAAGTAACTAAGCATAATAACAATGTACAGCTACCGATAACAACTAGAATTAACAGTAACTTTTAGTCGTCATGTTTACTCTTTCCTAAGCCTTCTTCTACACTGTGCGACAAAAACACACAGCGCGTATTAGTATGTAGATTTTGGAGCAATTTGCGACAGCAAACATTCGTACTGAGTAGGACACATGCGAAAATACTGGAGAAACATCACACGACAATGTAGTTGCATTTCTCTGATATGTATAAAATGAACTTCCTCTTTTTGTTTTCTTCTTTTAAATATTTTAATTAAGAAGCCACAATTTCCTTGTTGCTTTTCTCTTGTTTTGCCGTAAAAGAAGAAAGATTTTCGTTCTTAAACTTAAAAGACCCATGTTTGTTTACTACTGCACACTTAATTTTTTCGACCAAGATTTTAGTGGAAATTGAAATTAGAAAAATTCCGTTCCGATCCGATCCGACCGTTCTAAGGCAAAAATTATAAAGTGGAAGTTCGGCTTAAGTTATAACTTGATGGCAATGCGGAGGTGCTAAACTTGTATCATTTTCTATGTAACTAAAAAATAAGTATGCAAAAGTGCAACGGTGTAACTTTGGTTTCCTATTATTGTTTTTATTAAAACTTAGAGAGCAGTCGCCTTATAAGTTTCATTCACGCATTCTGATAATATCCATGTGCTCACAAAAAACAGTATGAGAAATGAATGAATTAACTAATAGAATATTGTTATTGTTTGGCACTAACATAATTTTCTGAGAGATCTTCCAAACGCTTTTGGCGAAAGGTTCTTCAAACGTTTACACTTTTGGAACGTTTCTTATGTGACTTTAGGCAAATATTGAATAAAGCTTGCACTCTTTACAAGTGAAGGCCCTTAACATCATATCTATAGGCAACTTAAAGAAATTTTCATTGGTCTCTCTTCCCAAACGTTTCAGTTATTTTTAGGAAATTTCTTTCAAAGTTAGAAAGAAGGACATGAGACTGTCCTTCCTTGTATACATTGTGGATTCCGTGCGTGAATTAACAAGATATAAAGAGAAATGTGCCTATGTTCTTTACAATAAACGATGTTTTTCTTTTCCCAAAAAAACTCGAAAAACACAAAAACAAACATATTTCAAACAGCTTTTTGAGATTTTCCATTCAGTTTTACCGGGTGTGTAAAAAAAAAACGCGCCTAAAACTGAAATTTTGACGTAGCTTTTTCTAATTCATCCAAAACCTTTAAACTTTGTAATTATCATTGTTAGCCTATTATTAAATTTTCTTGAAAATTTCATTTGTATACCATACTTAGTTTCAAAGATACAAACATTTTACTAAAAAGCATGAAAATCTAATTGTTTATAGATTTGACTTCAATTTTTTCTCTTCGAAGAAAGAACTTTACAACTTTACTTTTTCCTACTTTCAAATCAATAATAAAACCAAGAAAGACAATTTGATGAGTAAATGATTAGATTGGTTATATTGTTCATTGTTCACGAATAGATCATTTTAATGGATGATCCATCACACTCTCCAACAGCTTTGAGTCTTCCAAAAAACTCCTTTATCGATTTACGAACGTTTTCAAATTGGTGGCTCATTCTTTCCAGACCGATTTGATTTTTGCTATCATTTCATCCTCCGATTCAAATGGTTTCTTGAGGCGTACATTACCCACTGCAAACTCGCTCAACAAGACTCAAGCTGGTGACGAAAGTAATGCTGGAAAAATTGACGTCAAATTCATAAACAACTAGCCGCCAAGGCGGCGTCGCTCGCCGCCCATGTTCAGCATGCGTTGACTTCACGAAAAATAAAATTAAGGAATTGGCAACCGAAAGTGTTACCATGTTGTAGAGCTCGAAAAACTGATCAAAAAAATGTATGGGATCGTTCTGCTACGATCAACCGTTACAGAGATATCATTCTTCAAAGATTTTGATGACGTCACAGACCCCTCCCAAAAAAATTAGACCCAAATTTTTCGTCACCCCATCGCCTGTATAGCGGAACCCAAAAAACGTCAGTTATCCCTAGAAGCGGATTCGAAATCAAATCTCAAATATCAGTTTAAACAATGGTTCCAAAAAAACCCAAATTTCATGATGTGTTATTTATTTTTTTAAAACAATCGTTGATCAGTAAAACAATACACTCAAAACGTAGAGAGATAAAAACTTTTTATTAGCTTTTGTTTTAAAAAAGTTACGCGCTCTAACATGGGTGCTATCAAAGAGGGGGAAAATGGTTTCTCTTCTTAAAAAGATCACACGGGAGGAGAGAAAAAAGGCACGTGCTAAATGAATAAAGAGAATAAAAAAACGTTCGATCAGAAGCGCTTTATAAAAAGAAATTAAATTATTAAAAGAAAAGCAAAAAAATATTTTGTTTCATGATACTCTTTTTTTACCTATCGGTTTTTAAACATTTTGATTGCTCGAAAAAAAAGTTTACCCATCTCAGACAGTCAGGCAAAGATACGTTAGGATACACTGGCAAACATGCTGCCACGTTCTGCCACTGCTGCTTTATGTCCAAAACGTTTAATCAGTTAGTTTCTTTGTATTTAGTTGATGTATTGTTTTCAAAGCCAAGTCAACGTGGAATATAAAACTAACAATAATAATAAAAACAAAACGTTATTCCTATTAGTTCATCAGCCAAAAAAAGTCACGTTCGATTGGGATTGCAATGTATTTGCTCTGAACTCACGTCGCACACAAAAAAAGAAATAATTTCGCTCACAACTCAATCTACCATTTTGCGTGACTTACAAACAAACAAACAAACAAACAGACAGACGGAGAATTGGCTATTAATATATAGACTAGACGCCAAGGCGGCGTCGCTCGCCGCCCATGTCCACCTGCTCTGTATCACTGTATCAATAAACGTCAAATTTCCTTATAAACGGCTCGTACAACTTGTGTTCAACCAGAAGCAGATTCGAAGTCACAACCTCTGGTAAAACCAATCTTTTATCAGTGTAACAATACACTCAAAACGTATAGAGAGAAAACTTCAACTTTTTATTAACTTTTGTTTTAAAAAAGTTACGCGCTCTAACATGGGTGCTATCAAACAGGGGGAAAATGGTTTCTCTTCTTAAAAAGTTCACACGGAGGAGAGAAAAAAGGCACGTGCTAAATGAATAAATAGAATAAAAAAACGTTCGATCAGAACGCTTAACAATTAAAAGAAAAAATTAATTTATTAAAAGAAAAGCAAAAAAAAAAAAAAACATTTTGTTTTTATAAGATACGCTTTTTTTACCTATCGGTTTTTAAACGTTTTGATTGCTAAGAAAAAAGTTCACCCGTCTCAGACAGTCAGGCAAGAGTTAGTGGCAAACCGAACATATGCTGCCACGTTCTGCCACTGCTGCTTTTTGTCCAAAATGTTTAATCAGTTAGTTTCTTTGTATTTTGTTGATGTACTTTTTTCAAAGCCAAGTCAACGTGGAATATAAAACTAACAATAATAATAAAAACAAAATGTTGTTCCTATTAGTTCATCAGCCAAAAATAGTCACGTTCGATTGGGGTTGCAATGTATTTGCTTCAAACTCACGTCGCACACAAAAAAAGAAATAATTTCGCTCACAACTCGATCTACCATTTTGCGTGACTTACAAACAAACAAACAAACAAACAAACAAACAGACAGAGAATCGGCTATTAATATATAGATTAGATTTTTATGCTTTTTAGTAAAATATTTGTATCTTTAAAACTAAGTATGGTATACAAATGAAACTTTCAGCAAAGTTTAATAATAGGCTAATGATGATAATTACAAAGTTTGAAGGTTATAACTGAATTGGAAAAAGCTACGTCAAAATTTCAATTTTATGTGCGTTTTTTTGACACACCCGGTATTATACTAGGTTATAACTTTCATTTTATTATACAATGAACATTCTGTAATTTAGCCCCAAATTTTTCCCACATTTGCTAATGTTGGTAGCGGGAAAATGCGAAACTACTATAATTGTATATGAACAAATCATTTTCTAAACAACTTTCATATTGAAGTTTCGTTTTAATGTCACTAAAACTAAAAATAATGAGAGAAAAATGCTAGTGACAAGTCATCACAACAACGTCCACAACTTTAAAGATAATCATAAGGTATGCATTTTTTTTATTTGAGGTATAATCTCAAAATTTTATGTTTGTTGCCGTTTCTACTTGCAATCTGCAACTTATATTTTCATTGATCTCTCCTGCAAAATTATAAACTTGTGCATTTCTTGATTGGATCCAAGAACATTTTAATAACTCTGGGATGTTTCTGTTTTTGAAAAACGTTCTTAATTCAGTTAATTCAATTAACAAGACATGGATAAATCTTCCTATGTTCTTTATCATGAAGGGGGTTTTGATTTACCAGAAAAACTTGAATAACTTATGTGAAACAGTTTTCTGAAATTTACTTTCTGTTTTATGGGATGTCAGTCCTGTTCGTTCAAGAACATTCCGAATCGTTTGTTTCGATCGTTTGTTTCGATTTTACGCACAAAAGCTTTCGTTTTGTATAATTTAGTCATCCATGTTTTGTGTAACTGTGTAGTAATAGGCTCAACCTCATCACAAAGACATTCGTTATTATTTGTTACACATTTTTCCTTATATAATATAAAATAAAAAAGGGTTCTGATCGTCAAAGAACAGCTACGTGCCATGAAAACGAAGAAAAAGTAGAAGAAATGATTTGTTCCCAAGAAGAGCCTGGGACACATGTATCTCCTAGTGGAATCGCCAAGGAATTGAATGTGTTACATACCTCTGTGAGGAGAATGGTCAAGAGAAGAGGATTCAAGCAGTTCAAACGTATGAAAACGCCTTACATGAATGATGGTACAAGGATAAGACGAGTTGAGCGTGCTGGTAATCTCTTTGAAAAATTCAAAAATAATCCCCGTATAATTGAGCGTGCTGTATTTCAAGATGAAAGTGATTTTCCATTGCAAGTCCCAATTAATGTCCAAAATAACCGAGTTTATTTCAAAGGACAAAAACAAGATGTTCCTGATGAAAATATTTATCACACAAGTAACAGACAATCTGTTAAAGTAATGGTTTCCGCTGGTTTGACGTGGTATGGCGTGACTAAACCGATATTCGTTGGTAAGCATGGCATCAAAGTCAATGCAAAGAACTATAAAAATCATTTGAAGAAACAATTATTTCCAGCTATAGAAAAAATTTATCCAAGGAATGACTGGATATTTATTCAAGATGGAGCATCATCACATACCAGCAACCTTGTCCAAGACTTTCTGGAGGAAACCATACCACGCCGTTTCATCAAAAAGGACCAATGGCCTCCAAATTCCCCAGACACAAATCCTCTGGATTATTATTTTTGGAATCAAGTCAAAAGCAGAGTTTATATGAACAGGATAAACAAGCCATTTAAAGATGAAAAAGAAATGATGGCAAAAATTAAATCGGTATGGAAAGGATGCGCATCGAATGTTCAAGAGATTAGGAAAGCCATGAAAGAGTTCACTGGAAGACTACGTGCAGTGAAAGATCGCAATGGATCATCAATCAAACTACAATTTGGATAACTTTTATACATTTTGTAATAATTTCATACTTTTTTTTATGTTTATAGTTAAACATGTTTTACATGTTATCAATTGGCTTTCGTTGAGAGTCGTTTTGTAAATAGATAGTTATGCCGTTAAGATTTTGACGTCAATTCTGTAAACATTGAAAATTATACATCGTCTTTTAATAGAGTCATATCTTCCGTAAAAATTGTTGTTTCTTTATCAAAATTTCACAGTTGATTGAGAATAGCCTGAATACTATTTCGTTAAGATTTGAAATGATTTCGGCAACAGGAAAAGCGTACGTCAAAAATTGAATTTTAGTGGCGTTTTTTCTGGCACACCCGGTATATTATATAAGGAAAAATGTGTAACAAATAATAACGAATGTCTTTGTGATGAGGTTGAGCCTATTACTACACAGTAACACAAAACATGGAGGACTAAATTCAGTTATTACAACACAAACACTATTCGCAAATCATACCTCCTTAATGGCTTCTTTGAATTAAGTCAAATTAAGCGTATTAACTAAATATGCGATGACGTATTCGAAGCGTTACTAACAGTCAATGTTAGTGTTTACAGCGGTAATTACTTCAGCCAATAACACAATAATTTACAATTGATCCAAAATGTAATACATGGCTGCATTCGCCATGACGACATCATATCTATATCACATCATATCTATAAGGTTGCACAAATAGGGCCCAACAATCATGAAGTATTATTTTCAAACAAAGATTCCTTTGGAAACTAGAAATTGCAAAACGTTTCACTGATTTCATGTTGATAATCTCAATGAAAGTGAAACCTTTATTCTCTAGAGTTCATGAATGATGAGAACGTGTTTGTGTTTAAAAAGTGAGAAATAAGCTGTGAACTTGAAATGAAGAAAGTCGGCATTCAAGTCATGATAAGCTTTTTGCTGTCATCTGTTCAAACGACGTCAGTTTATAGATCTGATGGAGAGGATGTCTATGGAGATAGATTTTATGGTTTTGGTAGCTGCGATGGAAAATCAATATCAAATGGAGGATGTCAGTGTGTTGGTCAAAAAACGTTTTTTATGGATGAAAACAATACTAAACCGCTGTGCTATTCAAATGATGAGATGAAGCGCCTAACAGGTGAGCTTTGTTAATACAGGTGGTCTTACGCTGAAAAACTAGATATTTCTGCATTGAGCCTGATGGATAAAATCATTGTTTTGTGGATTTAGTACAATTATTAAGTTGTGAATTAAATTATTTGTGCGACTTGTTGACATATAAGTTGACAACATACTTGTTGTCAATAGGACTATGAACAACCTTTAAGCTGCAAAAACACATGTTAGTGAGTTGAATTACTTCCATCATCAAACAGCTTCGATTGATTAATGGAAAAATCATAAACAAAGAAAAGCCTTTTCCATTTATCTTAGGTTGTGATTTTCATAAAATTAATGGAGACAAAAAGGAATGTCCAGTTGGAGCTAGTGTGGGAAAAATAAGGTCAATTGAAGTATGGGATACAAGGAACGGAGTTGGTTTTTGGAATGAGGCATGGAAAAAAGAAATGATGAAATTTATTACATACGCAGGAAATAGAATGAAAGTATGAACGCTTGAAAGTATATTTGACATGTTTAATTTTAAATAGCTGTGGACTGCGGCTTTGAAGTCGTAAAGAAACTTATAGCAGAAGCCTGACCAGTAAGGAAAATAAGGTGTATCAACCTATAGAGCAATGAGACTTTCCATTCTTTACCAATATCTCATAGACATCTGATGCGGTTAGTATTTCAGAAAATAAATTCAGAAGTGTTCTCAATAAAACACCTAAATGACCTTTAATTTGCCCTATCAAATTATGTGCCTCATTACTTACTCTTATCACTCATCATTTATCTCTCATTTATCATCTCATCATTTATCTTACTTTCACCTTCCATCAAATTGTATTAAAATCACTCATTGTTATCAACCAAATACATGATAAAAGCGCTATAATTGTGCAGTGATCTTAAATGCAAATAACCTAAGTTATTTATTTACATGTTTACTCTAGATTAAGGAAAGAAGTGAAAAATCCAAAGGTTTATTGATTCGAATAATATTTGACCAACTACGGATTGCTAGCGAACTACAATGTACATGTGCGATTGTCAAATTGAAAGGCACAAAATCCTGTAAGATTAAATATCTCATGATATTCACTGTTGATGGGAAATGTTCTTAAAAGTTATGCTTACAGGGTTCTAAGTTTCACACTAGTTATATGAAATTTCCACCGATTAAACATTTCACCATAGATCCTTTAACTTCGAAGAGCATTTTTCGAAATAGTGCAGAACAAGCACACGCAGCTGAAGCGGCTGTAACAACACAACCAAAAGCATTTAAATCAGGTATTACTACTTCATTTTTACGAAAAACATCAGCAGTGACATTATTTCTAGCGTTTTTTCTGTAATTGCGAAATACCAAGAGAGTAAATGTATGCGTTGAATCTCATTATCTCGAACACAGCGAAGAATGCCCAACGTCCCGTCAGCATGTACAGCCCGCTGTAAATCTCGTTACCTTGAAATTTTTAACCGGTCCATTGAGAGGGACTCGACTCAATTCAATTATGTATGTTGTCAATCATGAATGTGCTTCTTCTTTTAAGTGATTCAATGTTGTTGATGAATAGTCTCTAATACCTTTATAGAAACTTTTGATAAACTTTGGCAATTTGCATAAAAAGTCCAGCAAGTGCTTATATTTTATTCAGATTTAAATTTATTCATTTTCCATGTTTTAACGGAAATGTTTGGTTTACTGTATTATCACGGGTTTTTTTGCCATTTACTAGCCAAAAATTCCATTTTTTCATCTGCTTCAGGAAATAAATGCATAAGTAGTAACCTTCGAATTGGAACCGGATTAAAAAACCCAAGGGTTTTCTATCCCCATAGAATGTTGACATCAAAACTTTGGCTTCAAAAATTTTCATTGCATTTTTGAAGAAAATACCCAGTTATTTTTTATAAATTTTACATGTATGGAATCCTTAATTTTTGGTTTGTCTCGCGATGTAATTGTTGTAGGAAATGGCAATGTAGAAGAAGAGAAAATCTTATTTTCTTCTAATAAAGTGTTTTGAAGCCAATATTTTGAAACACACTGTAGGGACCCAAAGAGATACATTTACGAAAGCGTTACATTTGAACTGCTCCATATTTGTATCAGCTTAAACATTCGCTCCCTCATTAACACCATTGAGTCTTAATTTAAAGAAAATCAATCCAAAGATGTTAAGGTTTAAGTTATTGATGAAGGTGATTACCGCTTCCTTAGTCAGATAATTATAGTCCTGTCTCAGAAATAACATGTTTAGAAACATCTGGAGAACATTGCTGCCACTCTCCGTATTTACTTTTCTTTTACAAACTTCAACCCATTTTCCAATACTCGCATCTCAACTACAGAGAGGACTCAAGTTAAAGTCCTGAGCAAAAGTACCCTTTGTACTGGCTGACCCAACAGTTTATTCACCAGGCGAGAACGACAGCTCAACTGTTCTGTTTTTTACAATGAATTTACGTTCATCATTTCTTTAAAAGGGTTTAAAATCAACATAAAATCTTCATCTAACACAATATCGAATGATCCAAAATTATGCCTTCTTGAGCATTCTCTTTATCACTTGGATTCACATTACATTCTGTCACTTCTTCGGTCTGTAATTGCGATTTAATTTTTTGTCTTCTATTTCAGTTGTTAGCAACATTTTGGAAATTTCGCAAATAACGAGTTATTGTTAAACAGACAGAGTTCCAGCCCTTCTATGTTACAATCTTCTACCGATTTTGACACAGTTCCCCAAAAGTTTTAAAATTGTTCAATTTTATGAATTCCCATTTGACCAAAGTCTTAGAGAAAATCACTAACATTCATCAGCTATTTCTTGAAATTATACTCCAAACGTTACCAGATAATAATATTGGGTTGAAGTTTTGAGAAATTAGATGGTGTAATTGCCAAAGCTTATTTGAACGACAATTTTGAGAATGGAATCAATTATGATTTTTCAATTTTGTAAATTAAACTGTTAATTCCGTTGCGTTGGATGTTAGAAATCAAAAAAATTTGGAAATAAAGCATCTAAACCAATTATTTTCTGTTGAACGAAAATCCTGTTGTAGATTTACATTCTTATTTCTTCCAGGGCATATTCTAAGTTCACTAACAGAATGTGAAAATGGATGGATTAAACGTGAAGAGTTTTTCTATTTTTTCTATAACGTGACTATTACACTACGTGGTCATTCACAGAAAGACTCACAACTTATTTGCCAAAAACTTGGAGGAAATCTACTTAGTTTAAGTGACAAAAATGAATCAGATTTTATTTCGAATATACTCATCAGTGATTCTGTATTCAGGAATCGACGTTATTGGATAGGTAAGAAGTTATGAATGCTTTGCAGCCTTAAAAACTTCTTAAAAACTTCTTTACATCATGTTTTTTAAACGCAAAACTTGATTTGTTAAATAGCAATTGATACTTTCTCTTTGCATTAAATGGACACATTAGCAGAGAATTGTGAATCAATTACCATCCAATCTTTATTATTATGTTTTTAGGTTTAAATGACATCAAAACTGATGGTGTATATGAATGGATAGATGGATCACCATATAATTACAGAAATTGGATATCAGGGCAGCCATACAATCCCGGAAATCAAGATTGTGTTCTCACAGGATTTGATGGAAAATGGAAGGGCGCACCCTGTTCTAGAGAAGATGGATTTATTTGCAAGAAAGGCATAGGTATCAAAATATACTTCTCCCTAATTAATTTTGTATGTTGGATTTCAACATCTCATGTCTGATATGACTTTTGTCTTAAATTTTCTTACATTAGTTCCAAAATTGGTGGATTTTAACAAATGATTGTATTATCAATCTGGAACTTTTTATCACGTAGTATGTTTTAATCACAGTGTTTTCTCACTAAGAATCTACATCGTAAATCAAATTTGGACAAAATATTCAAATAGAGAAACCAATAAATGTAGCAGTTTAGGTGAATTCGATAAGAAATAATAAAACGTTTTTCAGAAATCATTAAAACATTAGAAAAACCAAAAACCTAGTGGGGTAATGTTAGGTATTCTATTTAAAAAGTATAAAAAGTCCTGGTCATTGTTATTGCGGTGTGTCTTTTGTTTTAAAGAAGATCCCCAGAGTCAGTACAGAAAAAGTGTAAGATAAATGGTGCTCACTGTGGTACGATGGCAAAAATAGCGAAAGTCATTTAATCTGTTGATTTTCTTCTTCATTTTTGTTGTTGTTTGGTTGTCCTTGTAAGACGCAGATACTGACATCATGAAGAAAACTACGCACACACGCGCACACACACACAAACACATATAACTTTTCAGTAATAAAATCTGTTGAACATGAACAAGGTTTGGATATTGTCCTTTTTGAAATTTCTTACTTGTTGTAGACATGGCAAATTTAAATCACTATAATATATGACATTTTTCATTCTTGCTCTTTAATAAGAAAATGCGATTTTCCCATTTAGGTAAAACAACTCTAGTTCCTCCAACTCTGCCTCTGTTCCCGAATATTACAAGACGTAAGTATTGTTTATTTCCATATCAACTAATGTCCAGGAGGCCATAATTCAATACCTTACAGTAAAAGGAAAGCTTCTTCAACGGTTACGTTCCAGTACCATATAAATCTATCTAAAAATTATTTAGTTACAAATGGAAGATTTTCTCATTAATTACTCGTGATTTTCTTCCATCGATCTTTCACACATTTTGTTTCAATATTTAAAATTTTAATATTCAATATTTTAGGAGACCAGAAAAATCCGAGTTACAAAATCGTGTTATACGCTCGAAAGTTACTAAGTCGAAAATATTTTGTCTTTTCAGTTACTGTAGCGGATCTCAACTATGCAATATTTAATATGATCGTCTTAAATTTTTACGACGACACATTCGCAAAATATTAATACTGATCGTCGCGGCGAAGGTATTCTCTAGACAAAATGTGATTTTAAGAAGTGATTTTAATTTTTAGCCATGCAAACGGCGATTCTCAACTTTTGAACAAATGGCATTGCAGAATCACAAGTTATATGAGCCAAAAAAGAACTGATTTGTTATCACATACTACTATTGTTCTTTTTAATATCACGTGCTACAAGTCCAAGTAGATTCTCCAAAATTCCTGGAAGCATACTGAAATACTTGAAAGGCGTTTCGTGGCCATACTGCAATCTGAGGTTATGATTGAGTAATTAAAATTTGCATTTTCTATTATTTTATTCAAGAAATCTTTCTTTGTCGATGCAAATGAAGCAAAAGAATTCTTCTTCGCAGTACTTAAATAATTCAGTAATATAATTTGCTGAAACCACCCATCCCAACCTCAATCTTTGGTACATTCAGATTCGGTGTTTATTTTCAGACGATTCTAAGAGTAATCTGCACTTGATAAAATAAGCCATCTCTACCCTTATCCAGCCTTATGCAGCCGTTGTTATGGTTGACTTTGGCAGCTCTTCTCTTGTAGTACTAGCACGGTTCTTATGTCTTTGCATACTTCAGATAAAATGTGCAGTAGAATTTCTTACTTCGTTGTGTCGTAGAGTAACGAAGCCTCCTTTTGGACACGACAGTGTGTGTTCTACAGTGAACGAGGGTCCTCATACACCATGTGTACTTAGCCTTTTTAATTGGATACCAAAGGGAATATATACTGCATCCCAAAATGATTGTTTGTCTAATAACAATCCCTGTTGTTTTAATGGCAATACTATCAACCAACTTGATGCTTCGTTTGCCAGGATGCTTCTAAGGCTCTTAAACGAGTTGGATCAGTTGCTAGGTTTTCTCAAATAAGCTGTAAATTCTCGTTTTTTTCTTGCTTTGTCGTTTTTCAAGTCGTTTTTTCCCTTCCTGCTAATCTTTTCTAACTGACTTATCGTAATAATTATATTGACTTATGACTTTCGAAACCATTGATTGTTTTAGTTTCCTTAGATGTTCATACTGAATCTGGATAATAAATTCTCAGTCCGTCAAACTTAACTGGGAGCGAAAACAGGAGACGTTCTATATCGTTACATTCGTAGCCGTTTAATGATTTGACCTCTTTCATATTTGGGGAAGTGCGCATCATATAAAAAAAATGTTTTATATTCATCACTGCCCATAATTGCACCTGATTCCTTTTTTTGATATTTTTACTCTTGTTCCTTGAAACACTTTCATTGCTTCCTCGAAATGCGTCTCCTTAACAGTCAACCATCTTTTACTTGGTTTTTGGAGATAACCAATATTAGAACCTTGTAATATTATTCCATCCCATCATGGTCACAAAACTGCAAGTTTCCCTGTCCCTGTAAAGTCATCCGCATATGCAAATGTTTTGATAGAATCTTCATTTTACGTGTTTCTCAGCATAAGTAAGGGAAGAATGCCAATAGCATACATTCCCATCGCTGCAGGATTCCCTTGGATTTTATCTTCCTTTGATTTAATCTCTTTACAACCTGTTATAAACAAGCGTACCGATTTCTTGCAGCAGTTATAAGCATGTGTCGAAAATTTTGGACATAATATAATGAGGTTATGAAGTGCCGTAGCTGTATTACTCGAGTTGAAATCGTTGGATGCGTCGATCTGAAGGACAGTTTGGCCTTCATTTTTCATAATGCTCTATGCCAGTCATCAGCGTCCCACACGGATATATCAGCTGCACCTTGTGTTTTTAAAGAGGCCTTCATAATATTTCATTTATAGAATTACATTATGAATTGTGTTGACAGGACTTTGAATTAAGAAGCCATCATTAAGTGGTTTTGCTTCTGTATTTTTCATATTGAGTTCTTGCATAGTTTCTCGCTTGAGGGGAAGGATACCATTACATTACTTTAACATTGAAAGACATATAGCCTCGTTTACATTTCGCTTAAGCATTAAATTTGAAAATAAAATTCATAGGTCTTGTTTGTTGTGTTTGTCAGATCTGGTCATACTATACATTCAGCAAGAAACTGCGACATCTGTCTCTTCTTCCAGGTGTCAAGCCTTCTCCCCAGAGCGTTCTTGTTTTCCTGAGCGGAGCTTTTTGGTGATGTTTTTTGCAATAATAGAATTTTCATACTTATATTTCTCATGGGTGAATTATTGTTCTAAAGCTTAATTGCGGCAGTCATTTCAAGCAGAAATCTTTTACCCAACCTACCATTAGGCAACAGAAACAGATTACGTTACATACTGTCATTTATTTGCAAGTATCAATCACTTCTTTATCGAATAACCTTCTGTTCGTCTCTCGTGTACTTGATATCAAAATATTTGCTTCTGTTTTTTCTGCTGTTACTTTTTCTTTACAGGCTTGTTGATGATACATTTTTGAAAATGCGATGACAGTTCAGGCTTAAGTCGATATGTTTGCGTCACTTCCGTTGCTCAATTAACTTTGGATTTTGTTCGCGTAGCTTTAGCAAATGAGCGAGAAATTGTTTCCGCTAGTTGTAGGGTTCAATTGAGGACCGACTTACTCCTACCTCTCAAATTCCCCAGAACTAGATTTATCTTGATTAACGGCTAAATTGATTTGCATAACTTCAGTTCCAATGCAACGTAAGACAGCAGGCAAATAAACGTAATGATGAGTGAATAATTACTACTAACACTCTGTAAATCATTCCTGTGCCTTTAAAACACCTGTTTGATGAAGTAATTTCGTGAAGTTTTTACTTTCGATTTCTTGTTTACCTCTGCATCCGCCATGTTTAATAACCGTAACCATAATTAGATTGCTTCTCTAGTATAAATAAGCAGTATTTATCTGTGTTTCCAAAAAACCTAAACTCTTCTTAAAGCAAATAAGCGTTTTAATTTTATGGAGGACAATCTCACCCTGATAAAATATAGTTGTAATTATCAATCAATAAAAAATGGACTCTTTCAAAACTGTACACAAAACTATACTGCATCCTTAAAGTGTTGTTAGTGGGACGTTTTCTTTTTTGTTACAGGACCAACTATATGTGAAGCAGGATGGATGCCATGGGGAACATCCTGTTACGGTGTTGTGAACTATATGCCTAAATCTTGGAAGGACGCTCGATCTGACTGTAAACGCCGTTTTGGTGACCTAGTTGTCATAGAAACAAAAGAAGAGCAGCAATTTCTAACCAAAGAACTCCCTCATTATAGATTTGTAAGATAAAAAATAATAACAAAAACTCCTTTCTGTTTCATATTATTAGATTCATTCATGGGAGCATAACATTAAGACTTCTTGGTGTGCATGATTGCATCAATGCAGGCTAACATGCCTTTCAATATTTCAAATGATAGCATCTGGTCTTACGTCATTATTCCGATTTAGGCATATTGGATTGGGTTGAATAATCTATCACATGAAGGAACATTTCAGTGGATTAATGGAATGAAACTAAACTACACGCACTGGAGTAGTAATGAACCAAATAATTATTTGGGGCATGAAGCGTGTGTGACATTATATACTGTCAGTGGAAAGTGGAATGATGATTACTGCGCGTGGCCTCGTGACTACATTTGTGAGAAAGGATCAGGTAGGTCTTAAGTAGTTTTTAGCTTCATTCAATCTATGCCCTTTTCATTTTGGTTCATCTTTTGAAAGGTTGATATCAGGAAAGGTATTTCGTTGCAGCATAACTCAACTTCTCTATACTTGGCGCCAACCAAAGTCGGTATACTTCTTTACATGTAAACAATCTCTCATCATCATGATCGCGTCATTAATGTGTATTTTACCGACCAGAATATCCATTTTTCATACCTTTAGTGCTAGATGTTTTTTCATTGGCGACACTCCTGCCTAAAACAGGCTTTTCTGGTAGCTAATAAGTAATATAACATTAATCAGTGTGATTAATGACTAGTGTTAGGTCTAGGTCAGTTTGCCAAAATCCAAGTCCTTTCAAAAAGCTAGATTTAAATTTTTGCAGGTAGGGTAGTCAAAAGCTACTATAAGTCAAGCTCTCTGAAGTAATTGGCAGCAAAATTTGGAATACCACTTTATATGTAAAATATCTTTAATTACAAGAAAGGATATAATGATCACGCAACAAGTGCGTATTTTACAGACCAGCATGCCAAATTTTTCATGAAAATATGATTTTTTTTAATTTAGCACCGGATGTTTTATATATTGCAATGTTTCGTGACTGAAGCTGCTTTTAGTAGATTGATAATTATATAAAATGTGAATAAAAACAATTTGAATGTCCATTTCAGAAAAACTTTGTAAAAGTATAATAACAGATTAGAAGGCGGCCATGGTAGCAAAAATCTGCTATAACTTTTCTGATATCATTTCTAACCAAGCTTGGAGAACCACTTCATGTGTCATAAATTTCGAAAATGCTGAAAAAAATCAAAATGAATAACATGACAATTGTATTCGACAAGCCAGACCAGAAAGCAAAGAAATTAGTAAATAAGTGTAATAAGTTCGTAAAATATTTTTTACTGCAACAGTATAAACATCATACATTTACTAAAACAAACACACACAAAACCTTTCAAAGTAATGATGTAAGAAAAACAATGTTGTATTCCATTTAAAATAGCTATATTTCTATTGTAAATCTTCGCAAATTTCGTTGTCATTGAATATTTCATTATGTCATTGCCAAAATACTATGTATGGCGATGGTGCTTTTTTTATTTTATTCAAACACATCATTAGCATTCGTTGAAAAACTTGTTAACATTGATCTAAGCATTAAGAACAAATGGATGAAAGATAATTGGCACAAAACCAAGCCATCATTTTTTCAAATTTTTTATCATTCGTATGCTAAAAGACGAAATAAATCGTCTTTGAAGATTCCAGGAATAGCTATAGAGGCCTGTCGTAAGATATTACTTCATCACAGTGATACAATATTTAGTAGCTTAGATGCAAATATTAGTGCTAAAAAATCTTTTATTTTATAAGGTAAAAGAATTTAGTTTCTAGATTTTTACTCACATATGGCCCATATTTTGAAAATACTTAATTAATGTAATTTTTTATTATATTGTCTTCCTCGATGATTCTGTTTTTACTCGGAAAATTTGATTTTTCATTCCCTACGAATGTTTTCCCTTTAAATTGTCATATTTTTGTTTTGTCCATTGCACAGGTCCTTCCCTGATAACTTTATTTAATTCTTCAATAACGGTGCAAACAACATTCCCACCATGGCGTTATTTATCAATTTATCTTCTCCAACCATATGAAGCAATAGATAACTGGGATGATGAAAATAAAATCAAATTGATTACTTTGTCAGATCAGCGTGCTTCTTGGTAAACATTTCTGCTTGCACATTTTCTTTGACGGAAACAAAAACTAGACAAACCACTCAAGTGGCGTTTTCGACTTCATTAAGAATAAATCTGCTTTCTTATATCATCTTTTTCCATCAATATTGCTTCTCCTTTTTGAAGAATGCTCATACATAGTCATTGCCGATGAAAGCGTGCAATCCAATAGAAGGTGACCCGTACGTTTCCGGTAGATGTACCTCACTTAGTTATATGCTCGTTCCATCTTTTTTTATCTCTAAACTCTAAATCAATCTTTCTCTGCAATGAGATTCAGTGCTAGCACAGTGATGTCAGCATCTCCAAAATGTGAACGAAGAAGGACAAACAATTCTGATTCTTAAAAGATGGTAAGAGAATGAAGAAGTTATGTAGTATCAACTATTTCTTGGTTTTGAAGAACTTCATTTGTTATGACAATGAAACCTGCATAGAACAATCTGTTGGGTTTGAAGTGATTGATGTACACTCTCCTTATTTTCTGGTGCATAATTGAGAAAGGGTACAATGAGCGCTGTTTTGTTTTCGTTATTCATCTTCTTGATATCACATGGTAGCTTTCTATAAACTGATCGTCATCACTTTGTCTTCAGTAGATTCTCTCTTTGCGAAATTCAATCAATATTGAACAGTCCACAATCTCTAATCAAGTAAACTATTCGCTTACTTACTAATTTCTCTTTAACATTTATTTGGTAAGCTACATGTTTGTTATAACCATAACGTTTATAAGCAGACCCAGCCTCAGATTTGTCAAACAAATAAGCATACACTACACAAAGTCACGAGCTTGTGTTTGAGTTTGTTACAAAAAGAGATATAGTTATGTAATTCACTTTATTTATAAGACAGTAACACCGCGTATTTCATATTAAGAAATTTGTGTTTCATCTGCTATCTACATAGACAGGTTTTGCAACTTCTTTGAAGTTTATCCAAACATATTTGTGCCAAAAATACCAAAATGAGTGAAATATAGGCTTTTAAAGGCCCCATAAGTGTAATATAGCAGGTTTATGCTAATTTATTATTACAATTTTCAGAATACTGCATTTTATTGCAGTAAGCATGCCATTAGAATAAATCCAGCATAACCGAGCTTCATCTGAAAGTTTAATATGCTTATAAAAGCAGACAGTTTCACTAAACCAGGAAACAGGATCTCCTAATGCAGGATATCCTAATGCATTTTCTGAGTCGATTAGCTTTTATGTTAGCCAATTATCGAAATTAGCTTGAAGGTTGTGTTCTGCTAAGCTTTTATCATTTTTATGCAAATGGAAGACGGAAGTTTTCATGTAGATAGGAAATGCGTTTATCCAGTGCTATAAATTTGAATTTGGAAACACATGCGATGTTTCTTGAAAAACCGAAAATGTGACAAAAACACATGACACCATGGGAAATGGTACTATCAATTGCGTCGAAGAAGTGTTTAAAATTTCATTGAAATAATGAAATAGAGATGAGTGACAATGAAAGCGATAAAAATTTATTATCATTTTTTTGACAAACTTTTTGTGAAATGCAACATCTCTAAATTGTTTTTATTCACATGTTACATAACTATCAATCTACTAAAATCTGTTAGAAAAGAGTTAAAGAGTTAAAGGGATAAGATTACAAGATTTGGATAATTTCGCTTTAGACCAGGTATAACGAGATACCAAACTTTCTTGTTTTCTTTTTGTTCTTTCACAGAAGATGTTGTGATTTATTCACCGCCAGGATACCGTGCTATCTTGTGAAGTTGAATGGAAAGAAATTTATCCCCTTTATCATCTAAGCTAACTGTTGATGGGTGAAATTTTGAAATGGATGCGTTTGAAGAAATCCGTGATGCTTAGTTTATTTTCAGAAATATTTATTTACTTCTATCTTTAATGTTGAAGTTGAATCATAGTTTTTCGAAAATAACTGTATACTTGTCAAAATGCCTGCAAATGACATAATGACTTAAATGTGGGTGAAACATTAAAAATGGCAACAAAAATTGTGCAGTCAGTTTCCTTTAACTCCTTCCACAATAACTTTGACTGATTTGCCTTATTAAGTGAAATAAATACAAAATGTCATTAACAAGTCGTCATAGAAGACTAGTTTACTGACATATCACGTCTAAAAACCTGATTGAATTACAATTTATACAAATTTTATGTATATTCAAAATTTCATTATAACTATTTAATAGATTCTGACGTAAAATGTATGAACATCAGACATTTTTCCAAAAATATGAGAATCCTTTTACAAGTTAGATCATAATGATCAACCAACCTAGTTTCGAGTTTACATCAGATGTATTTGGCAAATATTTATCACTAATACTCCGAAGATAAGGAAACCCAAAAATTCTAGACATCGTCATTATACAAGCTCCAAAATGATGCTTTCTTCTAGAGTTGATCTCTCAAAAATCAGCATAACTGAGTTGACTCAAGGACCAAAAAGATTTTTTCCGAAAAAGTGTACAAATCACTCCTACCTGCTCTAGCGCTGATATTGCTGTTGGTTCAAAGCAAATCACATAATCATGCAACAAACTCAATCTTTGGATTGGCAGACAAAATTGAGTTGTCACATACATTTTTGTTATAACGTCAATAGTATCTTATTTCGACTTATAAATTACACTTATTCTTCCCCTGTTGTAGGTATACATAATTGTCCTCCGGGATGGAAAATATACAAAGATCATTGTTACCAAATTAATGACGATCCAGCTCTGAAAAAATCCTGGAATGAATCACGCAGTTATTGTCTGAATTTCAACAAGAATTTTAAAAACAAGTTTGCAGAAGCTGATTTAGTTAGTATCGCGTCTGAGGATGAAGAAAAGATGCTGATTCAAGAGTTTCGAAGAAATTCTAAAACAAGTATATTAAGCCGCTTTTCTGCTTTTTGGACAGGACTTAACAGTTTAAACAGCAAGAAAGAATTTGAGTGGTCAGACAAAACCATTTTAAATTATACAAATTGGAACACTTCCTCTTCAAAAGATAGTCAGTGTGTGCAAGCACATGCGAATGGACTGTACGGTTGGGAGAAAGCTTTGTGCTCTAAGAAAAATCACTTTGCATGCAAAATTAAGCGAGGTACACACAATTCATTTCATGTCACAAAATCTATAATGTTATTTGAATAAAGAATATAATCGTTATTGATTCCACGTAAAATAGAAATTATAGTGATTAATGAATTCTAGTCAGTCATATTGCCAAGCTTAGGGCTAGGAAATCTTATTTCTGAAAAAAACATAAAAAACACACAATTTGAATTGAGCCTGAAAGCTTTAGAAAGGACGTTGAGTTCTTGAAAAACATTATTCTTTCCAGTTTTTGATTTTTGATTTTTGTTTGATTTTTTACGTTCATCAGGAGTTCAGCCTACCATGTTTCTGAGAGGTTTATTAATATTACAAGATTTCAGGTCATGTTATTTATGCAAAGAGTAATGATAAAAGATTATAACTCAATTTCAGTTAAAAATTTCCCTTCTTGTTAATAGGAAAGGAAAGGTGTGATAGACCACTTGGCATGCAAAACTATGTTGTTCCGGACGGTTCAATCACATCTAACACTCAACTATCGATTGCTACACCACCTACTGCTGCAAGGTTGCATTTGAAGAAAGGAAACACGCTGGATGGTGCATGGTGTGCTGCCAAAGACACAATCGTCAGTTCTGATTGATTGCATAAAATTCAATGAAATATTTTGTAATAAATTCCTTTAAAGTGATAAATGTGTCTGAAATACCGATCTTGAGAGATGACAGAAACAAAATTCTTTATTTCATTTTGGTTTCACAAAACAGACACTTTCATCCTAAAATCTTAAAGTTAATCATTTGCGATTTATTTATTTTATTTATTTATCGATTTACAGTGATCTAGAAAAATTTTGATATTTCAGAAACCATGGCTGCAAATCAATTTCGGCATATCCCTAAACGTAACGGTCATGAGTATTCAAGGCAAATCGAATTCATATGCTCTTGTAACTTCATTCTACTTACAATATTCATCAAACGGTACTTCCTGGGTTACATATGGAGATATTCCTCCACATTCTTCTTATGTAAGTTTTAACAGTATGAATTATGTTTCTGCAAGTTCAGATTTTTCATCAAAATGGTCAGATCATTGCTATGAAACATAACTTCTTCTGTGATTAGCGATAGTATGTTGTTGAACTGTTTAACCATGTTTGAAGAGGATCACTTTTAGCAATGACTTCCAAAACATTTATTTTCTTCCTATTCTAGCCATTCCATGTGAATGCATACAAGCGAGGCAATGAACAATATGAAGCACTTTTCAAACTCTTTCTTCCAACACCTATTGTTGCAAAGTATGTTAGAATTTATCCACTTACATGGAAGGAAGATTGTTGTATGCGAGTGGAATTTTATGGATGTGAGCCAGGTGGGTACTTGTGTATGTTTTGTATCACAATCTTCAATATCATCCATGTCTATATTTTTTTCAGCAAAGTTTAACTTAATACGCCTTTTCAACTTATTATGACTTGGAAGTACGCGATGTGAAACTTTCACAACATTTTAAGTCTCACTGAAATTTGACAAATAGGTTTAACTGCAATGCTATTTGCAGTTTCCTTTTTCCCGCGTTTCTATTCAAAATTACGAATGTCTTAAAATATTGTTTGGTGTATTCAGAACACTGCAAATGGGTTTCTGATGATAAATTCTTCAAAGAATCCATTGTGTTAATAAGAACCTACATAGGAAAAGGGTCCTGGCGACAATAGTGTTTCCATTATCCTCAACGTCTCCCTGAATTCAATTTTAAATGCAGTCACGATAATCAGAATGTTTTCCAAGTATTTCTTACCAAGTTAAATAGAATTATAGAGGCACTGATCGAATTTATCATTCCATGGAGAATTCAAGTCAATACTAATTTCTTTCATTAGACTTTTATTAGAGAATAATCAACATAAAAAATCAACATAAAGAACATCACTAAACATAACATTAGCAACTTTTTCTATTTCTGATTTAGATGAAAAAGTATTTCACAAAGCTTCAACAGCAACAGGTAAGGATAATCGGTTATGGTGCAGACCTATCGGACTTCATTCGGCTGAGGGAAATCTATTAAAGTATATCAATATATTGTATCAATCCCTTTTCATCTTAAACTAGCTTCTCAATCACATCAATTTGTTAAACAACGGGCCAGTTCAAATGATCACATGACAATCACCACAATGAAATTCAACGAAGTTCTGAAAGAAATGAACAACAGGTCTTCAGTGACATTATCAATAAACACGTTTTCCTTTTTATATATATAAAAATAGGTCTGTCTTCATCTTCAGTCAAGATTATTGCACTTGCTATCGCAGTTGCAGTGGCTGGCATTATCATCATCATCCTCGTGTTCATCATTATCAGGTAAGGTTAGAGATGGTGTGGAAACATACAGATAACTGCAACTTCAAATTGTGTTTCCTATCCTTCTCGTAAAGTTCATGAAAATTATTTTCAAAAAAAGGAACAATAAACCATAATTATTAAAAGTTGAAATTTTTGGAGCGCTTGACAAAATTGTGGAGCTACTTTATTCTTTATTTAACATATTCCCAACATCAAAGAACACAGTTAAATAACGACAAATAGTTGCTCTGTTATCCTCACAATTTAATTCACTTGTGGAATTGTAGTAGAAGCAAATATGATTCAAGCGAGAATTTAGAGACGGAGTGAAAAAATTTCTCATGACAAGAAACATAAGACAGGGACCAAAAAATATTTGTATGGAGTCAAAATGTGTTCCTTTACTTTACGATAACACTTAACATTCTTGTCGTTCCATGATTTAAAACAAATCTTTATTTCAGGCAAAAAAAACATTGGAATGGCAATACAGATAAAACTGAAGATATTCCATTGGAAACGAATTCGCCAGAAGTTAAATCAAGTTTGTATCAAGGTCTGCAATTTGTCACAAACACACCAGACGTATATGCCAGTCTAAACCTTGGACAAGATACCGCAAGACGTTAAGTGGATAGACGCTGTAATCTGAACTGTATAACAAACATTAGATAAAGTTCACAGTAGGTGAAAACATAATATTAGTGACTTTGATCGACGGTTGTGAAAAAGAAATCTTGAAGATACAAGTCATCAAGAAGATCTTTAGCTAAAACTGCATAGGAGTCACATACCAATATACCTTATAGAGGGAAAAAAAGTCGGGGAAAAGTGACCAATGTTTTTTTTTTTTTTTCAGGGGAGCGGGGTGACGAAAATTTTCCCCGACCAAATTTTCCCCCGTCTTTTCTGCAACCGACCAAAAATAACTCAAATGTTATTGTTATATCTTATATTGTATTGAAAATAATTAATCAGGGAAAAGTGACTATAATTTCAAAAATTGGTCGGGGAAAAGTGAATAAAATTTCCTTAGGTCACTAATATTTTCCTCAACAAAATTTTTTTCCTTGATAAAGTATATATATATATATAGATCATGTACGAGTAGGCTCTATTTTACGTAACAAATTTGTAAAGTTGTTTTCCATGTTATCGTTGTTTTCATCATCAAATCTTAATATTGTAAAACGCAGACACTGTCAGTAACGCTGTATGTAGTATTTTCCAAAACGGTGAACTTTTGAATAGAAAAGCATTGCCTCGACGTAACCTTTCATTCATCCGATAGTGAAAGCTGATAACTTTTCCGCCATGTTGGTCAAACTTTAATATTTCTTCTAAAACTTTCGAATACACTCGTTCAATGTCAAAGCAAGAAAAGCACTTTTCAAATGACTATTGACAATAATCACTATAATCACAAATTTTGATCTGGGATGATGACATTAACTGGCATAGACTACGATACGAGATCCAGATGGAAAAGAACGGTGGCAGAATATTTACTTGAACTTCTAAAAGTTACTAAAAAGTTCTTTAAAGAAGAACTAACGAATGATAGCAAGTTGGGCCTATGTTGTTCATTAGTGCCCGAAGATGAACTGTGATATGTTTCACGGCTTCGTCTGATTTTGTTCTTGAGATATTCACCGTTAAAGAGCTCAAATGGTCATCACCACCCAGTGGGCAAAGTCGTCAAAAAGTTACTGCGACGGAGAGGATTTCTATTGAAATTGTGTGTATATTTCTATAGAAATGAACTACTTCGGAGAGATTTTTTTTACAAATATGCCGGCTGGGCATGATCGATTATAAAGATTATTTGTGTCATTCATCATTTTGAGAATGAGTGAGAGAAACAAAAAGTGGATACGTAGAATTCTTAAAAATAAAATAAATTTCTTATAATTGAGTTAGCTTGTAGTGAAATCATGAAACGTATTGACGTCTCTGAATTTACCAAAATAAGACGTCTTAACAACGTTGACTAAAGGTCTTGAATTTACGTACTTTTAGTGCCTTATTGACGACGTGAATATTAAGTAATATTTTGAAACCTGAAAGTTTCGTCATTTTCGCGACTATCATTGGACGTTTAAACGACGTCTTAAAACTACAATTATCCGACGTCTTTGTTTCAACTTACTGACTCGTTATTACGTAAAAAAGTGACTTGATTTCAACGTTATAAAAGTATCGGTAAGTTAATGTTGCGTTAACGTAATCAAGCTCGAGTTTGTAGGTCACAGGCGTTAAGTAGCCTTTTGGTATAGCCCTCGCCTGGGGGCCGGGAGTTCGAGGGTTCGATCCCCAACAAGATTGAAATGTGAAGGTATGTTAATCAGGTGGCTAAGTTAGGGAGAACATGTCGAGAACATTTGTGAACACTTAGAGAACATACACGGTCCGACGTGAAACGTGAGACGTTGAAGGTACGTTATTCTCGACATAAAATAGAAGACGTCGTAGCTACGTTGGTTGCCTACGTCGTAAATGTGTTTTATTTCAACACCTATTCACGACGTCATAGCAACGTCAGGAAGGACGTCGATATAACGCGTAACGTAACTTTCCCAGCTCGGAACGACGTATATATCAATGTTTATTCACAAAGCCGTATTTTGGATTATTCATAAAATGCATAAATGATGTAATAAATGATGTAATAAAGTTGCAACTTAAGTCTGTCTGAGAACTCTTATTATGGTGAGGTGAAAAAATGTGAATTCCATTTTAACGATAGTCTCTAACCAATTTGTTCAAAAAAAAATTTTTTAACGTTTCCCATGTATTATACATTAACTTTCTGGAGTCAAAAGCACTTTTTCCAAAAAAACGCGTTTTTGTGTTCTACTCAACATTTTTTAAATAAGTATCTTTTGTTCAAAACATGTGATATTTTTTCAGTAAACGTTGCTGATCTAAAATCGTCGGTATCTTGACAGCTGTTCTTAGCTGTTATTCTGCCTTTGCCGAGCTCCAAGTCCCCAAAATTTCAATCGATGTCAATGGAACGACGTTTATTGTAACCAAAGGCAGTGGCAGATATAGAGGTATGTCGAAATTTGTGTAGGAGAGTGCTAGCAATCTAACCATAAAAGAAAAGCGTTCAAATAATCCCATTGGTAATATAAATACACAAATTTCAGCATACCTCTAGATCCGCCACTGAATGGGATTGTAGGAAAAAAAGTTTGCCTCACTTTTGTAACAGTAATTGTTATTTAGTAGCTGCTGGGAAATTTACGAATAAGCGAGACAGACCATGCAAATACGTCGTTTAGGGTGTTAACAATGATTGTTAAAGAACTGTCGAAGTGAGAGATCCTTTTGTTAGCGATATGATGAGGATAACGTAGATATGAATTTCACAAGAAACGGATGAAGCTGGACTGGAAGGGACTTGGAACTTGAATAGCGTGGGAAATGTCAAATTCGTTCGATAATTTTTTTCTTGTTTCTTGTTTGTATTTTTTTATAAAAATAATATGAAAGATCGATAGAGAATTTATTTAGCTTTCAGAAAATGTATAGCTACTCTTATAGAGGAAAAATGAAAGTTTCTGAGATATTTCATAAAAACCGAACATGTGTTTAGAGGTTAGAGACTGTCAAATACTTTTCCATATCCATGAACTTCTTCAAATCATTAGTTACAGCCTCGAACCCAGGATATCTTGCCTTTTCGATATACGGATAGCAGCAAAGGCAAGAAACGCTGGGTACGGGGTTGCAATAATTCATATCAACAAAGGCCGGTTCTAACTTTAAGAAAACATTTTTCTAGTAATACACAGAGAAACAGATTTAACTACGTTTAATCACGATACAATGAGTTTCTCCATTACCAAGCATCTGAACAATTTTGCTCTTTCCATCCGAGGTAACGTCTCCATTCTTGCCCATGGTTGCAGTAAAAGAGACATGCATAAAAATCTGGCACGTTTAAATATACACTAGCCGCCAAGCCGGCTCCGCTCGTCACCCATGTTCAAACTGCGTTCTGTCACTTCCTGCTCCAATTTTTTGCACTTAAAACCAGCGATAAGTGAGAGACGTATAATGGGACAACTGAGGTTCAATTCTAATGGTTTTCACTTTCTTTGCTGCTGGCTTTATCGCTTAATAAAGTTCGTCTGCACATGAAGACAAATACGTTTCTAGTGTTTCAAATCTTGTTTAAAAAATGGTTCCAAAAAAACGGTATTTCATGATGTGCTATTTATTCAAATCGCGGATACGCGAGGTGTTTGGAATGCAAACCGATCGTCGTCGTGAAGCCAAAAAATAGCCTTTATGCCATTGCACTTGCAAATCACAGTCTAAGATATTCATGGTACGCACGCATGCGATACCTTCAGCAATCAACTGTTTGAAAATAAACTGCAGAAAAAGTGCTTTTGAAAAATAGTAAGTTTCTATAATCGATTTGGTCTGTTACCATAATTTATTTCATTTGATTTTTAAAAAAATGCAGATGAAAAAGATAATTCTTTTCTAAATTGAATTTCTCAATATTTTGTAAGCAGAGTGAAAAGGACACGTTTTATTTTTTTTGGAAAAAATATCTGAGATTTTCTAAGGCTCACAAAAGGTCTTTGGACTTTGCTTAAACAAGTTGTGTGTGTGGGTTGTAAAAAAGCCTTTTAAGCTTTGGACAGGTACAGCTCAGCTCAATTTCCTCCTCAGCTCGAACATCAAGAATGCTTGTATGCTGCCATTTAGCTGCCCCCAGCCCCAATATATATATAATATATATATTATATACTTTTTAACTTTTACTGTCAATGATCCTTATTACTGGAATCACCATAATAAATAGAAATTCAAAACACTGACTGCATATCCCCTACAAGGATATCTTGTACCATGTGTAATTAGATTCATTGATGGTATAAAAAGTAAACAAAGATTCCATGTATAACTGAATAAAATGTTTTGTGAGACAGAGCAATTATTAGCAGCAACACGTGAAGAATTGACCATGTAGAATCATAATGGCCTTTCATTATGATATCTAATTTTAATATATACTCTACAAATGTCCTCCTCCTCTGATTGACGTACAAAACTTTTTTATATATATATATATTTGATTTATTTTATGATGAAATTAACTTTCTAGAATCATACCCTCAGTCAAAACCCTCTGTTTCATGTGATGGTATTACCAATATTACATGTGGCCATTTTTTTCTGTTAATATGGTTATCACTGTACACAGAGCTCACAAAAACAGTGTGTGGGTCCCAAGAGAACAGGCAATTTTAGAAGAAACTGTTGTAAAAGAAATCTTTGAAATTAAGAGAAATAAATTCTAACTGTAATTTTATTGCATTGAAATAAATATGCTTATCTCTGATTTAGAGGTTTATTTTATTATAGTTTGGTTGACAGTACGAGATGCGCCAGGGTCTAATCTAGGCCGAAAGAGAGTCTGTTGATCGGACGCTGCCCTCTACGTTCTTTTGTTTTAAAATTTATTTCACTTTAAAAACTTCAAAAATCACTCTTGTATTGGGGGGTCACAGGTTTAACCCACCAAAATAAAGCGCAAGTTGACCTTTTTCTAATAAAAGTGCCCCTTGGATGTTCATAATGTTCCCTTTTTCCTTCTGCCGGTCACTGCCCTTCCATTCTAGATTAGATCCTGTGTGCCGTGTTTTTAATTTAAAGAATATGTTTTGTTTTGTGTCCGTAATTAGGAAGGCTGTCTGTAATTAGGAACATTGACAGTACATGACTAAAAATGTATGTCATACTGTCATCAGATATCCTTAATATTACATATTTCATACCAAAAAAAACAGAATTTTGCCATTCAGAGGTATATACATTATATAAAGTTATTTTTGAATGCATGTAATAATGTAGACTTATATCTTGGAAGTCCTTGGTTATGATTATTTATTTATTTATTTATCAAATATTTATACAGGAGAGCTACACCAGTACTAAATACTGCTATCACGTAGGTCCTGTAGATAAAAATAAGTTACAGGCTGGTAAAATAAAAGAGCATATAGAATGATATAAAAATAGAAAATTATTTAGCAAAACGTAAGACGAAAGTAACCTAATTGTGTCAAAATAAGCACAATGAAAATGAAAATGTGAAAATAGAAAATGTAAAAATAGATAAAAGCGAAAGTTGATTAAATAATAAAAATTGATAAAAAGGAGACAAAAACAAACTATTATTTACAATAAAAACTGTTAATCATAGATAAATACTTATTAAAATTTCTTTCTTGTCGAATATTTACAGGGAGTTCGTTGTATAACTTTGCCCCAGTATAGGCAAACGACTTTCTTGAGAATTCTAGTTTTATATTCGGTAACTTAAGAAGGCAGCCAGCATTTCTAGTCACTCTGTTATGATCGTTGATCGTAAAATATTGTGAAAACGTTTGACATGTTTTACCATCTAGACATTTCCTTGTCATGACACAGGCATTTCGTTTGAACAGGTTTTCAATCGATATTGATTTATCTGTTGAGATACTGTTGTACCTTCTTTCCAGCGATTTGAGGTTTTCTTGCTGTTTTTTCGTTAGTACAAGATGAAGATTACTGCAGTAACTGATAATGGGTATGACCATTGCTGTATAGATCTTTTTTGTTGCATGGTTTGGTAGAAGTGGTTTCATTTTCATCAGCAGGTTCATCCTCTTTGAGGCTTTTTTGTATTTCTCTTGAAAATCTTTGTTCAATGTTAATGTTGAATCAAGTATATTCCCCAAATACGTATATCTTTCAGTTGAATGGAGTTGAAATCCACTTGTTCTTAAATTTGTAATTCTTAGATCTTCTTTTATCATCTCTGGAGGGGAACACAAAGTTTTTTCACATTGTACAATAAATTCTTCACCGCCGTATAAGACACTTTATATTTGAACTAGTCTTCAGTTGTATTAACTTTAGGTGACTTCATAATTTCGGAGGTATGATAAATCATTGAGGTTGTTTTTACCTTATGCTTTATTTTTGCAATATCTATCTCAATATTTGCAGATTAACTTGTGGTTTGAAGAACAAAGTTTTCAATTTGCACTGACTTTTTGATCTGTGATATACACTTTTTTTTAATTTTGTTTTTGTCTGTAGGAGTTCCTAACATGATGTCGTCATTCCAAATTGATCAAGATTTTTTTATTTGTCTGTGGGTTAATAAAGGAAATTTGACATCTTATTCTTCCAAACAAAATTAACTTAATTTCGATCAAAAGCATTCTTTTGGCTGCTTTTCTTCTTGCACATGTGCAGAAGGGATTGAATGGTTTTTAAATATTACACGCTTTTTTTTTTATAAGAACCAGTAAAATCTGACCTGAGGCTGGCTGTTCTTATTTTTTGAGCCTTTTTCAGCCTGAATTGTTCTTATTTTGTTCTTTGCTTTAAGAACACAGTTTCAAATTTCAGCCTCATTTTGTTCTTCTTATATATATATTTATATATATATATATATTTACTTCCAGTAAAATAGAAATATTTTTTAAAAACAACTGGCAAAAAGTATGGTTGCTGTTCGGTAATGACCCATTCGCACATTTATTGAAGGTGAAAAAAAAACCAATAACCTTCTAAACCATTTACCAATGAGAGAATTCACATCATGAACTGTTCTTATTTTCCAAGAAAATTCAGGCTCAGGCTGTTTTTAATTTTTGGAAAATGATTTGAGCCTCGGGTTGTTCTTATTTTGTTCTTATTTTTTGGCCAAATCTGAGGCTCGTGTTCTTATAAAATTGTTCTTATGAAAAAAAAGCGTGTATTCATAAAACTTTTACGCGATTTGTTCAAATGCATAGCGTTTCTTGTTTACTTTCTAAAACCAATCGATTATCAGTTTAACAATACACTCAAAACGTAGAGAGAAAAAACTTCAACTTATTATTAGCTTTTCTTTTATGCGCTCTAACATGGGTGCTGTCAGAAGTACGTGAAAAGGTGATTTCTCTTAAAAAGATCACATGGGAGGAGAAAAAAATGCACGTGCTAAATGAATGAAGTGAATAAAAAACATGTTCGATCAGAAGCGCACAACAATTAAAAGAAATTAAATTAAAAAATATTTTGTTTCATGACACACTTTTTTCACCTGTCAGGCTCGAAAAAAAGGGCGAAAATGGTTTCTCTTCTTAAAAAGTTCACACGAGAGGAGAGAAAAAAGGCACGTGCTAAATGAATAAATAGAATAAAAAAACGTTCGATCAGAACGCTTAACAATTAAAAGAAGAAATTGATTATTTATTAAAAGAAAAGCAAAAAAAAAACATTTTGTTTCATGATACTCTTTTTTTACCTATCGGTTTTTAAACATTTTGATTGCTCAAAAAAAAAGTTCACCCGTCTCAGACAGTCAGGCAAGGATACGTTAGGATACACTGGCAAACCGAACTTGCTACCACGTTCTGCCACTGCTGCTTTTTGTCCAAAATGTTTAATCAGTTAGTTTCTTTATATTTAGTTGATGTACTGTTTTCAAAGCCAAGTCAACGTGGAATATAAAACTAACAATAATGATAAAAACAAAACGTTATTCCTATTAGTTCAATGGTTTCACACTGACGTCGCGCACATAATTTATGTGTAGTCTCACATTGCTGACTCCCCGATTTCTTTCGCAGTTCACATCTACCATTTAGCGTGACTTACAAAAAAGCAAACAAACAAACGGAGAATCGGCTATTAATATATAGACTAGCCGCCAAGGCGGCGTCGCTCGCCGCCCATGTTCAGCATGCGTTGACTTCACGAAAAATAAAATTAAGGAAAGTGTTACCATGTTGTAGAGCTCGAAAAACTGATTAAAAAAATGTATGGGATCGTTCCGCTACGATCAACCGTTACAGAGATATCATTCTTCAAAGATTTTGATGACGTCACAGGACCCCTCCCAAAAAAGTTAGACTCAAATTTTTTGTCACCTCATCGCCTGTATCGCGGACCCGAAAAAACGTCAGTTATCCTAGCGACAGATTCGAAATCAAATATCAAATATCAGTTTAAACAATGGTTCCAAAAAACCCCAAATTTCATGTGTTATTTATTTGCACTCAAAACGTAGAGAGAAAAAAACTTTTTATTAGCTTTTGTTTTAAAAACGTTACGCGCTCTAACATGGGTGCTATCAAATGTAAGGGGGAAATGGTTTCTCTTCTTAAAAAGTTCACACGGAGGAGAGAAAAAAGGCACGTGCTAAATGAATAAATAGAATAAAAAAACGTTCGATTAGAACGCTTAACAATTAAAAGAAGAAATTAAATTATTAAAAGAAAAGCAAAAAAAAAAAAAAAAAAAAATTTTCTTTTGATATGATACTCTTTTTTTACCTATCGGTTTTTAAACATTTTGATTGCTCAAAAAAAAAGTTCACCCGTCTCAGACAGTCAGGCAAGAGTTAGTGGCAAACCGAACATATGCTGCCACGTTCTGCCACTGCTGCTTTTTGTCCAAAATATTTAATCAGTTAGTGACTTTGTATTTAGTTGATGTACTGTTTTCAAAGCCAAGTCAATAATGTGTAATATAAAACTAACAATAATGATAAAAACAAAACGTTATTCCTATTAGTTCATCAGCCAAAAAAAGTCACGTTCGATTGGCGTTGCAATGTATTTGCTTCGAACTCACGTCGCACACAAAAAAGAAATAATTTCGCTCACAACTCAATCTACCATTTTGCGTGACTTACAAACAAACAAACAAACAAACAGAGAATCGGCTATTAATATATAGACTAGCCGCCAATGTCCATCTGCTCTGTATCACTGTATCAATAAACGTCAAATTTCCTTATAAACGGCTCGTACAACTTGTGTTCAACCAGAAGCAGACAAACAAACAAACAAACATACAGACAGACAGACGGAGAATCGGCTATTAATATATAGATATGAATGAATGTATTTAGTTAAGGGGGGTTTACACGTAAAGATTCTTGAAAAATTTTTCTTTTAAGCAGGTCTTTTAATGCTTTAAATTTAAATTGTACACCAAAAAGTCAAGTTTTAACGTCACAACGCATTAATTATTATTATTATATACCTGTAAGCTTTTTTCATCTACAATAAATATAGATATTCCGTAAGATCGTGCAATAATTGAATCGATAAAAAAGTTACTGGTTATTGGTGGTCACAAATTATAAAGTGGGGCAGAAATTACAAAGTGGGGCATAACAGCAAGCAATACTGATGACTACGTTTTCATTAAGTAGTAGCTTCAACCATATCGTATTTCTCTGGGTGGTCTCGGCTAAAGGTTTTTATTTCTATATTTAAAAAAAACCAAAAAACTAATGACCAACTAACAACAGGTCGAGACAAAACTTGTTCTATGATCACGAAGATCAAGAATTCTAAAGTGTTTTACAGTTATAGCTACTATTGTACTGCCAGTAAATGTCGCAATCACCAGTAAATGTCGCAAAATTGCCAGTAAGTGTCGCAATTCAACAGTAAGTGTCGCAAAATCGCCAGTAAGTGTCGCAACAGTAAATGTCGCAATTTTGAAATTTCGATTTCTCACCAATATCTTCTCCATCCTTGTTTTGAACTCGGCACTGATTATTCTGATCAAGATGTCGTACTACTCATCGCACAGTGCGCTGGGAACTACGCAACATGTCACAGAGATTGCAAAATATAAAAGCAAGGCACCTTTAATTTTTAACATTATGTTTCACTTAGCAAGTTACTTTTACTTTTTTCGCTAATACTACTAGTTACTCTATGCTTCAAGATTCCCCAAAGAATCCTGACCGATTGATTTAAGCAACGGGTCTTTCCTTTTCATACCCTCCACATTATATGATCAAAATCACTTTGTGTAAGTTTGTGATATTTGCTGTGATTTTGAAACACATTACGACATTTATTGTTAAAAAAAATTAAAACGAATGAAAATTCTAGTTGCGACACTTACTGGCGATTTTGCAACACTTACTGTTCAATTGCGACACTTACTGGCAATTTTGCAACATTTACTGGCGTTTGCGACATTTACTGGCGATTGCGACATTTACTGGCAGTACAACTATAAAAAAAACAGAATCTTAAGTTGAAGACGATTTTCAAACTTTGTTGCGAGTCTTTCTCTGGAAATGAAAACACTATATTATTATTATTATTGTTATCATTATCATTATTGATAATCTTTATACAGGATATTCGTTTCAGTTCTATATACATATCTACAAAGTATATACATAATAAAAACTGTTCTACCAACGAGTTCTGGGTAGATAGCAAATTGAGAGAATAGTGTTGAAAAGTTGGAAAAAACTTAGAAAATAAAAATTAGGCCAGACCTGGAAATATCACTCGCATAATCAGCTATCAAAAGCAATTTGGTGATTGTAGAAGAATGTGGGAGAATCAGACTAATGATATTGGGTGACAAGACAACATATATATATTTAAAAAAAAAAAACTACGTAAAATTAAAACTATTTAATTTTCTAGTAAATATTTTAAAATCGCTCTCAGACCTAATTTCCTTCGATAGTTTGTTGTAAATAAATACTCCATAAAAATAAAAAGACTTTTTCGTGGATTCAAGCTTGACTTTTGGGAAGCGCAGCATACAGTTATTATTTCGTGTTTTATTTTCCTGTTGAATCATATCGAAATAGTTGACAAAAGTTTCCGTTCTTCCGTCTAAGCAATTCCGTACTTGTTTCCACACCTTTTTCTTCTGTTTTTGCTCGATAGAGGAAAATTCTCCACCAGCATTGACCATTTCTTTGGCACGACGCTCTAATGAGGATAATAAGTCTCGTTGGTAGGGTTTTTTTTACGTAACGCAGCTAACTTTGTCAGGTAGGACGAATTCTTCGTAACAGCCTCAGTTTGGAAGATGCTGTCTTATAAACAGATTGAAAATGTTCGTTTAAGTTCAGTGAAAGGTCGACTGTAACACCTAAGTAGTTGTATGAGCATGTAGTGTTGACCTTTGTTCACTGGAACTCAATATTCATATTTAGGTCTGTTTTCGCTAATCGTGTTTGGGATCCAAACACCATTATTTCGTGTTGTGTTGTTATTTTCATCACGTATCATCTTTGTTTACGTTTGAATTTCTATCTGTTACAAATGTGTAATAACTTTTTTTTAAATTTCCTGGTACTTAGACCCTATTAACACTTTATTTTTTCATAATAGAAACAAAGAACTTTTAGTATCGATTGCAAACAACTTAAAGCATTCCTTTCCATTATGCTTTCGGTTTTGGTCTGTAGTTAACTATAGTCTATTCACCACATTCATGGCCAAATCATTAGTTTCGGTCAGATAAGCTTTCTCATTTGCACATAAATTAAAAAATCTAAAACATAAAAAATACGACCATAGTATGTTTTAAAACGGGAGTTGAACATATGATTCTTTAGAAAAGTTGAACAAAGATTATTTTTTTCCATAATTGCTGTATTGTGTCCTTAAATATGTGTCACATTGAATGTACAGTGTGTTTCAAAAAAGTGGCAACAAGAATTATAACCGCTTATATTTCAATAAATTCTGATCATTGGATGATAATTTTTATATTATTGAAAACCTTATTTTTTCCTCTTTCCAATGATGTATTTTTTTTCGAAATTGGAAAAATGGAAGCGGAGAAAATCGAAAAAATAACTCTAGTAAAACTCATTATTTTCTTAACGATCAATTAAAACAAAAATTTACGACCGTATCTTCATTAAAGGTGCGAAATCTTTTATCAAGTTTACTTTACATTTGAGACTTCCAAATAAGGCAGTTAATTGCTTGATTTTCCATAAATTTGCTTGCTTGAAAATAAAACAGAAGAGACACGAGAGGCAAGTTAACGCATAGTAAATGAGTTTTGAGAAGTGTTTTTTACATGCCTGAATATTTAACTGTGGAGCAGCGCACTTGTCTAGTGTCTAGCTGTCTAGTGTCAGTATTCCTAGAGACCAAGAGCACCAACCAAACTCTAACTAAATTTGCAAGAAGATACCCTCAGCGTGCACTTCCGAATAAATCGAGAATCCACAAAAATGTCAGAAAGTTTCTTCAGAATGGCACTTTGGAAAATTGACACAAGGGAAATAGCGGACGGGGAAGAACTGGCAGAACACCCCAGAATATAAATGCAGTTCAAGTTGCAATTCATAACAACCAGAGGATGAATTGCATATGAAATCAACCTGGATTTTCCAGCTCTACAGTTCACCGAATCATAAGATCTGATTTGGAATACCATCCATATCGTGTTCATAAACGACATGAATTAAAGAACAACAATTTTCAAAGAACAGTTGATTTTTCGAGATGGTTCGAAAATTCATGTCACAATCCAAGATTCCTACCGAATGTTATTGTTGGTGATGAGGCTGCATTTGGCATGAATGACCACGTATCGTCACAAAATGTACGCTGTTATGCTCCCAAAGGTAACCCACCAGCAACTGCAAATTTTGAAGTCAGTGGTGATAGACGAAAGCTGCTTCTGTGGGGAGGAGTTTGTGGGAATGGGACTATTTTGGGCCCCTTTTTCTTCAATGCAAATGTGAATGGGAGAACTTATCTAGAGATGCTCAATAACTGAGCCTTTCCTCAGCTCTCTAATAATTATAATCTCCCTAACTTGCAAAACAACAGACTTTGGTGGGTTTAAGATGACGCAACTCCTCATAGAATGCGCCTTGCAAGAAGAAGGTTACAGGATGTTTTTGGTCGGAGAGTGATTGCAATGGGTCATCAGGTACCGTGGCCTGCAAGATCTCCTGACCTTACACCCTGTGACTTTTTCTTAGGGGGATACTTGAAGCAAAAAGTCTGCACTTCACCAATCGCTGACTTGAACGATTTAAGACAAAGAATCGTGAATGAAATGAACATTCTCCGGGGCAACCGACAAATTTTATTGAACGTCATGCAAGGCATGAGACATAGAGCCGAGGGAATTTAAACTTTTTAGTTTATTTTGATGTTGTGTTAAACAATCTTAATTTTATTTCGTAAGTAAAATATGGTGTAGTGTTGATTTTGTAAATGCGCAGTAACGTAATATTTTTTTCACGCTTCTTATAAAATTTTCACCCCTGAAAAAACTTGATTTTGTCTTTAGATGAACGTTTTTTCAGTTTTCTTAAAACAGAAACTTTGTAACTGTCTTTGGTGTAAACGGTGAAAATTATTAATATTGAACTTCTGAAATGATTCTCTTTGTTGTGCTAAATTATACTTTTGTGCAACGTCTTAACTGGTCGTAAAGAAAATAATGAGTTTTTCTGGAGTTATTCTTTCGATTTTCCCTTTTTCTATTTTTCCAATTATGAAAAAAAAAACATCATTGGAAAGAGGAAAAAATAAGGTTTTCAAAAATATAAAAATTATCATCCAATGATCAGAATTTATTGAAATATAAGCGGTTATAATTCTTGTTGCCACTTTTTTGAAAACACACTGTATTACTCACATTTCAACGAAAGCGTATTGTTCTTATAATTTCATCAAAATAACTTATACGCACGATGTTTTAGTATTCATAAATTATTTATGATGTGTGTATCCAACCTCCTGAAAATTCTAAAAGTTCAGACATAAGACTCGTACATGGCGGTTGTATGCGATGATACACGTACGGAGAACATGGCGGAAAGACGTGTAACACGATCTAAGAACAAAAAGTTTAATCAACTCGCAGAAAATGCTTCAAAAGATTGTGAAGAGAGGCTGACTCTCATACCAAATAAGTTGGATAATATATCGCTATTGGATTCAACAGAAATGGAAATCAAGTTGAATGAAAATATGTTTTTACAGTTGGATAAAGATGTCGACAGTAAGTTAGAATCAGTTAAGACCGATATATTGGCATACTTTAAAAATGAAATGACATTATTTAAAGAATGTTGTGTTAAGCAAGATCACATGATAACTGAAACACAAAATGAAAATAAATTTCTAAGGGAACAGTTAAAAGAGTTGACGAATTTGCTGGATGTTATAGTTTCCCTGATTAAAGCTAAGGCTTCACGCTGCAATTTTTTCATGCGCGTGCAATGCAACATGCTGCATTGCATGCGCATGAAAAATTTTGTGTGTAGCCACCATGCAGCAAAACTGGTTGCAATAATTCGTCGTCAGATAATGTCTCTGCCATCTTGAAACTTTTTCTTTCTTTCACATAAAATCAAAGGAGTTGGAAAAGATGTTTTTAATAATTTTCATTGGCTGAAACAGATTTGCTGCATGAAAAGATGTTGCGGTAGGTGGCTACATTGTGCGATCTTAACAAATTCCATCATGCAACACAAAATACTGTTGCTGCAACGTGCAGCAAAATAGAATCAATTCTATTTTGTTGCATATTGCAGCAACATTTTTTGATGTTTTTTTGCTGCATTGCGAAAACATTTTCACTATGGGACACGCTGCAATTTTTTCATGCGCATGCAATGCAGCATGTTGCATTGCACGCGCATGAAAAAATTGCAGCGTGAAGCCTTAGCTTAAGCGTCAAGATTTTCACAATAACAAAATCTCTCACACAGAAAACACATCGCTTGTTAACAATATCGAAGCTACATGCGTTAATCATCAACACAAAGAACCGATTAGTAACAACACATCAATTAGTGATGACGATGTACTCATAAATTCGACAAGACAATTGAGTATTGATAAACAGTTGAAAGACATTAAAGAGTCATATAATAAAAAATACCAGAAGCACAAAATACTTCAACATGAATCATTAAAAAAACGTTTAGAGAGACTAGCAAACTACCCCATTGATGAAAGCTCGTTAGAAAGCAATAAAACCCCTAAAACTGATGACAAAAACGTTGAAAATCACTCAAGTGTCACGAGCCTTTACAATGACAATTCGTCCCAGAATAAAGAAACAGAGTTCTTAATTACCGACTCCCCACAAATAATCTCCACTTGTATCATTGGTGATAGTATCGTCAAACTCGTCAAAACAGATAAAGTAAACAAGCTCGACAAGAAACACAACGTTACTTTGAGATGCTTAAGAGGTGCAACAACATATACGATACGACAGCATGTTACAGAAGTAATGAAAGAGAATCCTGATAACATTATTCTGCATGTTGGGACAAATGATCTTAATATGGAAAATACAAGTGAAGAGATTGCTACCTCCATTCTTCAGTTAGCGTTGCTGGTAAACTCAAAAGGTATTAGAGCAGCAATATCTGGAATTACCTTTAGAGACGATAAGTGGTCGACTAAAGCACGCGATGTTAATAAACACCTCGAAAAGATGTGCAATTCGAGAAATCTATGTTATATCTCAAATGACAATATTAACAAGGTTCACCTAAATAAAAGTAATCCACATTTAAATGCTAAGGGCACCAAAATCCTTGTAAAAAATTTCTCAAAACAGATAAACAAGTTCTATTGAAGGTATATGCACAAAGAGCAAGTCAAAGGCAACGATTGCGGTATAAACAATCCAATATTTACCAGTCCACTAAAAAACCTCAAGTTGAAGAATCCAAATAAAATCATGATTGGTCATTTGAATATCAATTCAATACGAAACAAGTTTGAGCAAGTTAACGATTTTATTGGCAAATATTTAGATATTTTTCTACTTTCTGAGACAAAACTCAATGACACATTCACTAACTCTTACATATTGGTCTCTCTGCAAGTGCTTTATGTTATCTCAAAAGTTATCTCAGCGGTAGGTCCCATAGAGTAGGGGTTAATGGTTGCTATAGCTCCTGGTCAGAGATTTTGAGTGGCGTACCACAGGGGTCTATATACTAGGGCCTCTACTATTTAATATATACATAAATGATTTCATGTTTCTTTTTGAAGAGAGTAACGTGAGTATTTGCAATTATGTTGATGACAATAGTATTTTTACATCAGCCAGAAATATATCTGATGTTAAGCAATCTTTGGAAAGTATTTTTCCTAAAGTTAATGAATGGTTTGTTCAAAATCAACTGCAGGTTAACCCAAAGAAATGTAAATTTCTTCTTCTTGGAAAGCCAAAATACGAAGATATTGTCTCCTTAGATTTATGTGGAACAATTTTACCTGAATCGCAAAGCGTTAAACTGTGGGGTGTTACATTTGACAACATCATGTGCGTTTGAACTAAACCTGATGGTGTTAAAGCTGCGCTGAAATCTGACATTGTAAAATTTTTTGTGTTACTGAAGAAATAAATATATAGTTTCCTCCTGTTGTGTTCATTGTAACTTAGGAAGTGATCTCCTTAAAACTTTCAGTCCGGTATTCTGATACCATCAAACGTTCCATGCGCTCATAAACAAAACAATCTAAGGATTGAATGACTTGCGTTATTATAACTATAAAAATATTGCTAATATTTGGCACCAACAATTTTATGTGTTTTTCGATCGCTATTGGCGCAACTTTCGTCAAACTTAAACACTTTTAATATACCTTATATAACTTTAGATAAGCATTGAATGGAGTTGGCATTTGTTTAAGAAGCTTTATTAGTAGCATCAAGAATGTTTTAATTACCGAACGTTATTTCACGTTTTTCGTCCTTCCCTCTCAACAAGGGATTCGTAAAGTAAAGGTTCTTGGCGGAAAAATTAAGTTTTTAAACGAAAACATAATGCATTTCAAAACGTCATGTAAAGACTGGGTTGGCTCGTCCTATTTCTTGTAGTTATAAACTTTAAAATTAAAAAAAAGGCTTTTACGAATGAGATAAATGTCTTAATGCAAATTCTAATCAAAAAATATTTTTCAAATGTTTCAACAACAATTTTATAAGTGATAGTAGTTATTTGTTGATATTTTCCGCCATGTCAGCAGCTTGTTTGGCTGCCTTTATCGAAAGGTAGGTCTTTTGTTGCAAATCGTAGGTCTTGGTTTGAATCAGCATTGGACGTGGATTACTGAATAAACTAGCCGAAGAAATGTCAGGTTTTGTTTAAGGCTACGTTCTGTTGCAACAGATGACACGGACAGTATAAAAAACTTTGAAAATTTTTTCAATAAAATCATTCACATCAATTTCTAAGTAAGAACATTTCACTTTCTTTTGAATTAATTCTTGATTCAATATCTGAGTCAGTTTCGTTATCATCAAAATGTACTTGAATTTTGCTGGAATCACATTTTGTTGTCGTCTTCATTTGCGATAACCAACTTAAAGAAGTTTTCATTGATCTCCCCTGAAAGTTTATATGTACATCCTTTTTATTCTAGACTCCCATACCTTGTATTTACTCTAGGACATATCTTCAAAGTTAGAAAAAGGACATGAGACTGTCCTTTCTTGTACATTTTGCGGATTCCATGAATTAATAAAATATAGAAAAAGAGTCTATGGTATTTACCATAAACGATGTTTTGATGTTCCACGCAAAGCACGAAAAACACGAAAACATAATGTCAACATAATGTCTGCTTTATGAGACTAGACTATAACTTTTATTTTACTATATTGATGAACATTTTATAAATTGGCGCCAAATTTGAGCTACGATAATGCTGATAACGAAAAAATGTGAAACTAATTTTTGTATAGAACCCAATTGGTCAAGTAAATTCTAAACAACTATCACATTGAAGTTTCATTTTAACGTCATATTTAAACTGAAAAAATGAGAGACAAATCGTTTGAAGTTGTTACAGCAACGTCAACATCTTTTAAGATAATCATAAGGTATGCATTATTTCTATTGGAGGTATTATCTCAAAATCTTATGTCTGTTGCCATCTTTACTTGCAATTTGCAACTTAAATTCTCATTGGTGTTGCCTTAGATATAAAAGATAATGTACTTTTCTTGTTTGGACTCCAGGAAGTTTTAGTAACTGTGGGATGTTTTGAAGTCCTTTTGAAAACCTTTTTTTCCTTCAGTTGTATATTTTGTGAATACCATTAACAAGACATCTGTCTATATTCTTCATGATGAATGAGACTTTGAGGTTCCTAAAAAACTTAAATAACACGATAAAATATCTCAACCAGTTTCATGAAGTTTTACAGAATGTCATTCTTTCTTTCGATTTTACGCACTAAAAGCTTTCGTTTTGTATATGCTATAAAAAGAAAACTTTATAGTAAAAGATAACGAATTGTTATTGAATTGAATTAACGAGTCTTTGTTACCAGGCTTGGCCTATTGTAAATTGATTTTAACGTTCCGGAAAAACTTGAAAAAGTGAAATATCTGTCTTAAGAGATGTCATTCTTGTTCATTTTAGAGCATTCAGGTTCGTTTGTTTCGATTTTAAGCACAAAAAGCTTTCGTGTTATATATACTATAAAACGAAAGCTTTATAGTAAATAATAACGATGCGTTTGTGACTAGGCTCAGCCGATTACTGCACAGTAACACGGATCATTGAAGACTAAGTTCAGTTAATACAAAACAAAACAGTTGACAGGTGCTGTGATTATTCTAACAAAGGCGTTTGAAAACTTCATTTATACATCTTACATGGAAAGCCAAACCAACAAATAGCATTTTTAACTAAATTGACCAAATAGTTTCTAAACAACTATCACATTGAAATTTTATTTTAACGTCATATTTAAACAAACAAGAAACTTCGAGAAATGTTAGTAGGAACTCAATAGTACAGCTACTCCAGCGGTTGTTAAGATAACGGGAAGGTATACTTTTGAGATACTTTTGAAGACGGGAACGGGACGACTAACAACATAGGTTATTTGCAACATACTTTTAATAGCGTTGAATTAGAAATGGGAGAGTTTGATATGTACTCTTGTATTATCCAGATTCTGAGCTAGCAAAATGAAACCGTGGGAGTATTACTTTTCATGCAATATTTTGGACAACCATTTTGCAAGACAAGATATCACATTTATGAATTAAAAATTACAATGGTCAAATCCAATTTCCAAACAATATTCAAAATATACAGGGACTATGTGCACTTCCAAATTGCCAAAAGGAAGAAAAGAACAAGTTTACTATTAAAGTCAATATGTTTTCCAAGCTTGTATAAAAACAACATCGTGTGTCATAAATTCATAGAAAAACAACCACATGTTCAACTTGATAATGTTGCTGATGCACAGCATTTTGACGACGTTGATGTTGTCGTTAGTAAAATGGCCGCTAAGAAATGTCTGATAAGAAATGTTTGAATGAGTTCTTTAAAAATTCTTTGATGGTTTTCAACTATAAAGCATGTGTCAAAATGTGTCAAAGATATTCCAAAAATCTGTCTGCAAGTTCAAAATTCATTTTGAATTGATGACAGATCTCATGTTTTGTGTGAAACATCTTGTCACTGAAATAATGTTTAAGTTGATGACGTTGTCGATTAGAAATTGTCAGCAACCAACTGTTTCCTTATAGATCCTCTAAAAATGGAGTATGTTTTCCCAACGACAAAACCAATAGGTAACAGAAGTAACATACTCACACCAACCGTATCAAAAAACGCTACAGCACAATCGTCACAAACATCATTATCTACAATCACGAATATCATCAATAACACAAGCACCAACAACGACACAAGACCAACCAGCGACACAAACGTCACCAATACGACACAAACATCACCAACAACACAAACGTCATCTACAACCACAAATATCATTAACAACACAAGCACCAACAATGACACAAGACCAACCGGCGAGACAAATGTCACCAATTCGACACAGACATCGCTAACAACACAAACAACGTTTACAAACACGAATATCATCAACAACACAAGCACCAACAACAAGGTAACATCACCAATGATACTAAAATCAACAACCACAAAAGTATCAACAACGACGGAACAGACATCATCACCTGCAAAAGTATCAACAACGACGAAACAGACATCATCACCTGCAAAAGTATCAACAACGACGGAACAGACATCACCACCTGCAAAAGTATCAACAACGACGAAACAGGCATCACCAACTGCAAAAGTATCAACAACGACGAAACAGACATCACCACCTGCAAAAGTATCAACAACGACGGAACAGACATCAGCACCTGCAAAAGTATCAACAACGACGAAACAGACATCACCACCTGCAAAAGTATCAACAACGACGAAACAGACATCACCAACTGCAAAAGTATCAACAACAACAAAACAGACATCATCACCTGCAAAAGTATCAACAACGACGAAACAGACATCACCAACTGCAAAAGTATCAACAACGACGAAACAGACATCACCAACTGCAAAAGTATCAACAACAACAAAACAGACATCATCACCTGCAAAAGTATCAACAACGACGGAACAGACATCACCACCTGCAAAAGTATCAACAACGACGAAACAGGCATCACCAACTGCAAAAGTATCAACAACGACGAAACAGACATCACCACCTGCAAAAGTATCAACAACGACGGAACAGACATCAGCACCTGCAAAAGTATCAACAACGACGAAACAGACATCACCACCTGCAAAAGTATCAACAACGACGAAACAGACATCACCAACTGCAAAAGTATCAACAACAACAAAACAGACATCATCACCTGCAAAAGTATCAACAACGACGAAACAGACATCACCAACTGCAAAAGTATCAACAACGACGAAACAGGCATCAGCACCTGCAAAAGTATCAACAACGACGAAACAGACATCACCACCTGCAAAAGTATCAACAACGACGGAACAGACATCAGCACCTGCAAAAGTATCAACAACGACGAAACAGACATCACCACCTGCAAAAGTATCAACAACGATAAAACAGACATCATCACCTGCAAAAGTATTAATAAAGACGAAAGCACCATCAACAATGCAAACAACACCAACGATACGAACAATAGGTAAAGTATATAAAATGTATAGTAAAGTCTAGCAATAGAAAAACTCAAGGTGAAAATAACTAATCACAGCTAAGTCTTCATTTCAACTATGAACACCTTTCTAACTAGCTTTGTTCATTTTGCTTAAGAGTAGTTCTTTAACGATTATCAATATTATGTTGACATTTACTTTTTAATGAGGGAAGTAATCTGCAATCTTATTGGTTGTAGCAGCCAAAAATTAATATTCTTTATTGAGTCAATCATAAAATTTCTCAAGTAGACATTTCCTGCCTGGTACAGGACTTTATAGGTAGCCATCTTTAATAATAAATATAGTATTTATATATCAAAGTCTATTACTGTACGTTTGTCAATCTATTGATGTCCATTCTGTTACATGAAAACACTTGAGAAAAGTATTAACAGCTAACATTATTTCAGTGGCATTTATGTTTTTATCTCTCGCTTGTATGATTTCTTTATATTTTATCTTAAATACATTGCTTCTCATTTCTTATTTAGAACAAATAGGTTGTTCTTCATCTTCAGGCTACATTATTGCACTTGCTATCACAGTTTCAGTGGCTGTTGTAATCATCGCCATCCTCGTGTTCACCATTATCAGGTAAGGTTAGAGACAGTGTGGGAACATATAGATAATTGCATGTTCAGAACTTCATCTTTATATTGGACGAAAAATAAAACAGGGCCACAAAAATATGTTTGCAGTAGAGAAAACTTCGGCACAAGTTTCTTCACCTTTCGAACATACTTCTGGTTCCTGAACTTAAAATAAATACATTTTTCAGGCTAAAGAAACGATTGAACGGCAAAACCGATAAAACTGAAGATATCCAATTGAAACCAGATTCTCTAGAAATTGGATCAAGTTTGAACCAAGGTTCATATGGAGATGCTGAAACATCAGAAATACCGATGAACGAAAGATTTAATGAAAGAAACGACATGAAAGAATGCGCAGCAGGAGAATATGTGATTGCCCCTGATGAAGATAAAACAATAGATATTGGAGTAGAAGGAAATTCACCACAAGTTGAATCAAGTTTGTATCAAGGTTTGTATGCTGACGCAGAATCAAGTAGTTATCAAGGTTTGCATGGAGATGATAAAACACCAACAAACAACATCAAAGAATGTACAGCAGGAGAGTATGAGACTGTCCCTCATCAAGATGTAATAACAGATAGCGGAGTAGAGGGAAATTCACCACAAGTTGAATCAAGTTTGTATCAAGGTTTGTATGCTGACGCAGAATCAAGTAATTATCAAGGTTTGCATGAATATGATAAAACACCAACAAACAACATCAAAGAATGTACAGCAGGAGAGTATAAGACTGTCCCTCATCAAGATGTAACAGTTGAATCAAGTTTGTATGAAGGTTTGTATGCAAACGCAGAATCAAGTGATTATCAAGGTTTGCATGGAGATGATAAAACACCAAAAAACAACACCAAAGAATGCACAGCAGGAGAGTATGAGACAGTCCCTCATCAAGATGAAACATTAGATAGCGGAGTAGAACGAAACTCGCTACAAGTTGAATCAAGTTTGTATCAAGGTTTGTATGCAAACGCAGAATCAAGTAATTATCAAGGTTTGCTTGGAGGTGGTAAAACACCCGAAGTTCATATAAATATAAATGTTACTGAAGAAAGTAATGCCAAAGACAGCGCAGCAGGTCACTTTGAAATATCCCTTTGAGAAGATACCCCAAGAAGTTAAAGAGATAGACATTGTCATCCCAACTATAAAAGATTGAATAAATTTAAAAGAAACTGATAATTGTAAATATAAAGGACAACAATATTGCTAATAAATAGTATGGACAAAAATTCATTACATAGCATTTTCAGAGATCAAAAACTTTTTAATGGTTACGAAAACATGAACGATGAACAAATAAACTTAAACTTATAGCAGAATGTAGGAACATTAATTGATTTATTGCGCCAATATGAAGAAGAAAAACAACCAACACCACAGTGTAATTTTTTCCCGTCTTTGGTGTGGTTACCCAATTCAGAGAGAATTGAGTCCTTCTTAGTCATTCCGAAAAAACAGTTTTCAATAAATTTTCTCTTTCATTTTTTTTATCGCATTCATGGAATTGATTTTTTTTGTTCTTTATCTTAAGCTTCCACTGTAAGGCATTGTTTACGTTTTTTGTTGGGGGATGGTGAAGTTTTGCATTAACTAGATGTTCACTGTGTTAGGGCTTCAACCTAAGTGCAAAGCAAATTTGATACAAAAATTTGATATAATGTTATATCTTGAATGTTTATTATCTCCATCATAATAGACTTAATGAGTGCTCTCGTCTCACTTTTGTGCCAGTTCTCAAAATGTCAACAAAGGAGAAGGAACTCAACTGCATTTTTTTTTTTTTTTTTTTTTTTACATTCGACTCTTAACAGCCTTTTATATCTGGCAAGTTGTTTGAATTTCACATGAAGATGTGGGAAACATGTCCGACTAAAGCGTTTTCTTCCTACATGCTGTGATGATTGTGTAATAATGTCTACCTGGTGCGCGTGTTGTCTTTAAGTTGTTGATTTCCTTGAAACTTTCTTTTTAATGAATTTTTCGTGTAAATTGACAAATAAAAGGGACTTCACTTCACCTCTGACTTTAAATATGGCTTTGGTTTGCTTGCATTGGCCACATGGTCAGAAGGGAGATGGTCACTATAGATGAATGAGGTGTCTCTTTTCATGGAAACTAACTATCTGGCATACAAAATGGCATACAAGGGAAGCATATGGAATTGGATGTTCCCTAAGCAAGATTTCAGTAGTAAATTCACCTTCGTTTCCAACGATTTACCACTATTAAAGAAGGCCACCAATGACTCATTACAATATGCTGAGTCAGTGATGTGTGAATTAGAGGCAATGTTAATATCAACATTCTGCAATATCACAAACAAGTATAATATTGAGAAGGAGAACCGCATGTGTTACTATGCATTGTACGAAACGAAAGAATGAGAAAAAACATGAGCTTTCACAAGCAGCCGTTAAATATATTAAATTACTTCCAATGAATCTGGTGTCACTTCGTAGATTCAATAGGTATGGCGATATCACAGTCTGTAGAAAAAACTTTGGTTCGGTAATTCATTTCAATTCTATTGTATTCCGAGGCAGATGCTCAAAAGCGACCCGATTTTTGAGTGAACGTGCACACAAAATAAAAATGGCCGAATGTAGTAGCAGTATTGACAATTCATATGATCTTTTTAATGACAATTTTAACGCTATTTTGTAAGTTTTGACAGATGAAGAGTTACAATACGAAAGTTCTAGTGTTATTTGTGAGAATGTAAGTACTTCTTTAACTTTCATGTTGAAAAGTTTGGGATTATTTAAGTTATGCTTTGCATAGTATTTTTAATCCCCCAGGCAGGGGGTGAAACCACTTCGCAAAAAGGAATATGAAAACACTGCAGTTTTGTTGAATGGATGGTTTTTTAAATTAGATTTGATATTTCATTTCTCATTATTTAGATTAAACAAGATGGTGTTGTTTTTAAATGTGACTTTTGTGACAAAGTCTACAAAAGTTCAAGAAGTTTGAAGAATCATGTAAATAAATATCATTCACCTGAATCTTCAGATTCTGAAATGGAAGATGAAGTTGAAGATGTCCAGACAAGCAGCTTACAAGTATCAGTGACAAGGACAGGGAGCAAAGAAATCACACAAAAGTTATTGTTTGAACTGCTGTTACATCAAGGTGAAAAACTAAAAGGTAATAATGCCTTTGCGAATACCAAAGAAGAACTTCTTATATTTCAACAGCAACTAACACTGGATAAGTGTGAAAAATTATTTACAACACTAGACACTGAAGTAAAATTTAAGTCTTCAGAGATATTTCTTGGTACATATTATGCTTGTGTTGTTCAGTTTGGGACAAAGATGTTAAATGGATTGTCTGACAAAACATCAAAGATTTTGTTGATTAAATTAGCAGACACTTTATATGTAGCACATCAAAAAAAAGAACGTGAAGCAGCAAAAGAGAGTCCTCATGTAATATCAGAGAGACAGCTTGTTGGCTTACAATATCTATCTGGATATGTAATACATAAATTACACAAAAAATTAAAAAACTGCAGGAAGTGGAAATCTACTGAATGCCAGTATGGTATGCAAATTTTGGAAGCTTGTCAAGAAGTTGACACATCGAAACAAATCAATCAGAAACTATTGTCAGCATTAGATAGAGGAAGGCTTTGGTATGTGTGTGCAGAAGCTCAAAAAATTTTTGTAATTGCTGAGAAGTATTTTTCAAGGAAACTTGGGAGTAAACTTAATCTTACAGTAAAAATTTGCAAGATTATCACTGACATTGCTGGTTTCTCTTATGTTGCTGATTTTTTTGGAGACATAATCAACAGAATGGAAACCAACACAGATACTGAAGAGTTTAAAATTATTGCAAGTGACATTCTTTTTTCCATGATAGAGCTTTACATACGTGTGTGAATGTTTTCTCTTGTGAAAGACTTTAATCAAGAACAAAGAATGAACAAAGCTATTAAAAGCAAAGAAAAAAGTCTTCGAAAAAGCTTAAAAAAAAAGAAAGAAGAAAAGGTATATAATGTATACTTTTGTCGTTATTAAATAAGAATGATGTAAAAAAAAACATCCCTTTGTACAAAGAAAATATACAGTGTGTTACCCAGAAATTTCATAAAGGTTGTTTGCTTTGTTTGTCTAGAATATTTCTTTGATGGAAGATTAACGTATATGCTTTTTAAGGCCTGGATAACACTCTGTGAACACGTTATTAGGAAAATGTCACTTAGTTCATGGACTGTAGTATATTTGCCTCACTTTGCTTTTCTTTTTGGGACTGGAGCATTGGTAACAAATTCCCATGTACGCTTGCTGTTATATTTTCCCCGAACATTTCCTGATGAGTGTGACACATATTTTTGTATACGTATCGAATTTGCATTATATCCAAATTCGTACAAATCTGGGTTTTCATTTCGTCGGCCATGTTGGCGTTGGGCACTAAAATACTCTTCAGCAGGGTCTTGGCAAAATCGCTCTGTCAATACATATTCAAATCCTTCTTGTAATAAAAATTTGACAGCTTCAATTGTTGAGTAAGTGGTGATTTGAATTCCTTCATAAGTTTGTTTAAATATAAACATGTTACTTAAGTCCTTTTTGTTGAACTGCCCTTCTCGGTTTTCAATGCTATCTTTCCAATTACGAAAGTACTTCAAAAAAACTTTTGTCAGCCATTCAAACCTTTCATCATTTTGTTCAGTGTAGGGCTTCAAAAATGGTTTTCGTTTCTTGATATATTCCTCCATGCTACGTACATTCAAACAATCAAAAAAAGAATCCAAATACTCACAATATTTGGCAGTTTCATTTGCATTTGCAGGACCAAATTTGGAAAGAGCTACAGACATTGATTTGTTTAAAACTTGAACAGCATACTTTACGGTTATGATGGAATATGGATTAAGAAAAACATGTTGATCTGTTATTTTGGGCAAAAGTTTTAATCCACTTTGCATGTCTTCCTTGTAAATTTGAATGATGTGGCTCCAAAGTAAATAACCACTATTCCACATGCACCGACCATTCTCCTCTAAACATGAATGTCTCAGGCAGTTTCTTGCAGTCTTAACAAGATGTGGGGCATCAGCAAAAAAGTAAATGAATCGCCATGTAGCAAATAAATTGATGGTTCTGTAGCAAACTGGTCTATCTTGATTAGGGTCAAGTAAGTTGTGGAGCTGGAAAAATCTTCTGTTTGGTGATGCTCCATCTGCTGTTGCTGCAATCACCCATAAATTGCAATGCACTTCAAGAAAATATACTGCCTCCCAAAATAGCTGCATAATTTGACTGCTCTTTACGCCTAAAAATATTCAGTTACAGACAAATATATATACAATCAATTGATAGACAGCTACCTTTCATTGCAAAATATGCAAAGTTATATTTTAGTGTTGTCGCCATTCCTCTGAGATAAAATATCATTACATGTGTTGCTAAACTGCTCTCCTCGTCTCCAAAACTAGAAAAAATTTAAGTCTGGGTCCCCTAAGTCCACAAATCCAATCAGCTCATCTCCATGTTTATCAAATACTAAGTTTGATTTAATTTTCATTTCGTCAAACATGACAGTCACAAACCGTTGACATCCTGAGAATTCTCTTGTTAGCTGCTTAAGGTCTTCTATGATGTCTTGTTGAAAACCAACCCCAGGTTTGATGACATTCTTATAATCTCTGAGTGTTCTTGACGAAGGAAGTTTTAATATTCCACTATTTCCGATTTCTTCATAGGAAGATGCTGATTTGGCATAGAGTGATAAGCAATATCTGATAATCATTGGATGGTATCGAACTCCATGCTTATCACATTGGAAAAGCTTTTGCTGTTGCTCCTAAAACAGTTTCATAAAGGGAGTTACGTGTTCTTATTAGCGTTGAAGATACGTTGAAGAGACTTTTTCAGCATTTCTTGCATTCTTTTTAATTCATGACTGAGCGCATTTGAGCCGTTGTTGCTGCAAAGTTAACTTAATTCTATGGGAACCAGTTGCTGATACTGGAGCTTTTAATTTAGCAGGCTGATTATGTCTTTTTGTTGAGATTTGCACTTTCCTGTTGCTAGTGATATCCTGATCTATGCACTGATTACATTGAGGCATAACTTGATTGTTTTCTAAAGTATCTGCAACTTCAATCAATACTTCACATGTTTTTACACGAATAAATGTTAAATTCTTATACGGTGTGATTGGCTTTGAACTTTCTTCATCTTCATTGCTCTCTAAAGCTGCCCTGGACAACGGAATTGCCTGAGTAATCAATGCATTGGAAATTTCTTTATGTTCTGTGCCCTGGCACAAATCATATTGTAAACATGGTTTAATTAGGTTAGATATTGTTATATTTCTCACAGTTTGTTTGTTGAATTTGTATATAATATGGTCTTCAGGAAGGAACCAGTTGAAAATTTGAATTGTGAATCCAAGTCCATTATCTATAATGATAGTGATGTAAGACAGAACTACATCAAACATCTTTGATTGATATGTTAAGATCACTTCGTTTTGACTCACTGACACATTCCAATCTTTCATTAGTTTCAAGTGCTTCAATTTATTTTGCAAGTCGTCAATATTTTTGTAGTAAGCTTTCTCTTTAAGTGGGTATTCCCTGACAACTGTCCTTGGTTCCCTGTGCTTCACTTTCGCAATTTCGATTGATTTCTTGGGCATATTTAAAGTTGGAATAGCACCAGTCTTTAGCTTTTTTCGCCTTTTTGATTTTCCAGGAACTGCAAAAAAGAAGCAGCTAGTTATTTTGCTCCCCATAGTTCCACGCTTTTAGTTAGTAGTAAAGACAACGAACGGAATGAAATTTTAATCACTGAAAACTTGTTTATTTGTTAATGAAAATATACTTACAAACTATAATATCTTCAGTTTTAAAATGTTTTTCACATGTAAAGACAAGGTTTTTGTCGATTTGTTCTTGAAAATGCTTATCAACTACTCGAGTTTTTTTATTTCTCCCAACCAAAGATCTCTCCATTCTTTATTGACTTCCTCCTTTGGAAGCTTGAAAATTCCAATCCCTTTATGTCGTCTACAGGATGCACACCCGACAACACCACAATTATCACCAGGCATTATTATTTAACTTTTTCACTTAACTTTTCAACTTTTTAACTTGATTTCACGAACTTACTTACGCACGTAATTATTATATTTCACCTGCTTTCAAATTATTTTATTAACTAATCTTTTGAATGTTTGATTACTTAAAATAAATATCTCGCATGTGTGCCTTAATTGAAATAAGAAGAAAAAACAATGTCATTTGCTTTTGAAAAACATGATCTTTTGATATCTTTTTTTCTCGCAATATTCTACAATGAAAGTTCTCACATGGTTGATTTTCTGCTACTGTGTCTTTTATAGAAAGACATTCAATGTTAAGGACATCATTGAGGGTAGGAAAGATGCGAATGAAAGTCCAGTTATGCAGTTTTATATATGTTTATATTATGCAGCAAATGATGTGTGCACGTTCACATAACTCTATAAAAGATCAAACGACACAATAACATAATGAATGAACTAAAGTGAATTACCAAACCAGAGTTTTTTCTACAGACTGTGGCGATATGTAACGTCGAGAAATAAATCCTTTGTGAAAGTGGTCGTTAGATTTATATACTTGAGAATAATCTTATAGAGTATATGTAGCATATAGCAAGAGAATCTGATAGCAATTCGCTAATCAACGTTACTCTCATACATATTTTACAACAAAAGAAACTACATCAATGTTATTTTATCTTTCTGTGTATTTCTAAGAACGAATATAGGAAATCTGATCTTGTGTCTTACTGATTCATCATTGTTTTCTTCATTAAGTTCTGCAAACAAACCTTGAAATCTGTACAAACGCAATCGTGTGTGATGACGATGGATTTTTAACTGAGCGTTGAAGAAACAACCAAAACCGAAAACATAACAACATCCACAACTAACAAAGAGGGACAAGTCTTGGAAATAATGATCATCAAAGTAAATGTCGGTGAGACAACAAAAGAAATACTAACGAAATATCCAGATTCATGGTTAGCTCGGATGTTCGATGGTTGTTTACCATCTGAACCAGATGAAAATGGATATCATCTCATCGATGCTGATGGAGAAATGTTCAATTATCTTTTAAGTATTTTATGTACGGAAAAGGTGTTGGCACAAAACGATTACTTGGGTCGTTTAGAAGCCTAAGCAGATTTCAAACAAAAAACTGTTGATAATGAAAGAAAGATTAACGGATCAAAGTCAAGGGGGGAATTAGAAAAAAAAGAGCAAATTTGTAAATCTCAGGTCTGTTTTTTTTATCAATTAAACGTCGGACGGAAAAATCGATAACTCTAATGGCAATAGAAAATTACCCAGCGGGCACACGACGTCTTTGAGACGTCTCATTTTAATCGTAAAATGGTCGTTTGGTTTTGAGATCGTTTTGCGACGTCGTAGGGACGTCTGAAAATGGGACGTCGCAATTGGGATCCTTTTACGATCAATTTGCGATCTGATAAAAATTTTCAAATTTCATTCTGCAGTCATTAAACAGTATAAATCGAGTAACACTTGCATGCTTTTATAGAATTTACATTCGCACCGATTCTTTTTCTTGGTCGTGTGAGGGATGCTTTCACGACGTTTTTGGGACGTCTCTATACAGATTAAATTACGACCTTCAAAACAATTATTAATTTAAGGTCATTTTGCGACGTCGTAGAGACGTCTGGAAATGGGACGTTGCAATTGGGATCCTTTTACGATCAAATTGCAATCTAATGAAAATTTTCAAATTTCATTCAGCAGCCATTAAACAGTAAACTTTGAGTAACAACAACATACTCCATATGGAATTACATTCGTACCGATTCTTTTTCTTGGTCGTGTAAGGGATGCTTTCAAGACGTTTCTGGGACGTCTCTAAACAGATTAAATTACGACCTTCGAAAGAATTATAAATTTTCAAAAGCGATTAGTCAACAAAGATTCATCGAATATGTTTTACTACAGTTGCATGATTTAAAGAATTTAAAATAGACCAATCACAAATACGTAAGACAAAGAGAAACTCCCGGGTTATAAAAAACAAAGACTTTCTTGTAAGAAAAGGTTAATACTGTTAATAATGATACATGTAACATAAGTTTTGATAAAAGACGTTTAGATAAAACTTAGAAGAATTAATTAAACACTAGCCGCCAAGGCGGCGTCGCTCGCCGCCCATGTGCACCTACTCTGTGTTACCCCGGAGACCCCAGTAAACCTCATACTTATTGAAAAGCGGCTCGTACAACCTGTGTTCAGCCAGAGGCAGATTCGAAATCAAATATCAAATATCAGTTTAAACAATGGTTCCAAAAAACCCCCAAATTTCATGATGTGGTATTTATTTATTTTTTAAAACAATCGTTGATCAGTACAACAATACACTCAAAACGTAGGGAGAAAAAACTTCAACTTTTTATTGGTCAGCGCGATAGCAGCTGATCTTTCATTAGCGTTTGTACGTCCGTCCGTCCGTCCGTAATTCCAAGATTTTGTGTCCTCGATTGTAGGCTGAATCAGAGGCTATTTTCCAACTATGGTTGTTGCATGAATAGGTTAAAAGAACATATTTTTAAACGTTTTCTTATTGTGAGTGTGGCCATGAAAACAGCAAATCATGAAATCACTGCTGGAGTTTTTCAAAACTTCGCTATGATGCTACCTATTCAGTGTAGAGTCAAATATTATTTTACTAGAAATAGCAATAGAAATGTCTATGGTTGTAAGAGAATTGTTTATGCAAAATGACTCTTTTTGCTGGTGTCGATACATCTCCATTACATTTATACATATTGGTATGGTTTGATCCCACACAGCCAAAAACAAAGTGATGATAATATGACTGCAATCTCCAAAAACACACTGGAGGTAAGAAAATTTTAAACACATTATCCCCCCATTGATGATGCCATGGCTGAAGTATTTTGTATGTAACTGAGTGCTGCTGTACACTCACTGATAAATAAATCATTTCATGTTTTTTTATTTCTCCTTTTCCTGTCGTCCATCATCAAACAAAGCAAGGGTTTACTGAGATACAATTGGTGGCTCTTTCAGGGGAAAGAAATTATTAACCAATATTTCAATGCGGTAGAATAAAATAAACACAGGAATTTCATTTTTTGGCGTTTGTCTATATCAACATACACTACTGCCCCGAAACTTTGAATAATTACAAAACTGTTGTATTAGTTACCAGTCCTCTTTATATATATGCGGCCACGTGTTGCTATACGGCGTGGTCAGCGATAGTCATCAAGAAGATAGGTCATATGTAAGTGTCGTCTTAATATTTCCCACCATCATATGGCCCACCGAGCAGGATTAAGGTTTAGGTTTAAGTGTATTTTTGACTTTAAGGTTATTTTTTGATGTCTGGGTTTCCATGTCTGAATTAAGTTCTCGTGTATCTTTGAGAATATTTTTATCGAAGTTTGTTTTTGTTGTCTTTCAAAATGGTCGATGTAGAGAAACGAATTAGAACTAGAAAAACTTTAGTGACTTCCATTTTTCAACTTTTTGAAACACAAATTAATGGTATTTATGAAACAGACGATTCTGTTGATCTGTACACTGTTATTTCTTATAAGGAAACAATTTATTTACAACTAAAACGTGTGGTTGAGCTTGATGAAGAGATAAGCGAACTTTTAGTTGATCATGATTCCGAACTAGGGGATCACATTTTCGATTCTATGCAAACACAAGTGAAAATTAAGTCAAAATTAAAACGTTTGGAACGATTTATAAGTAAAATTTCGAGACCTTCAGTGTCTGTAAAACTTCCAAAAATAGAGATAAAACGGTTTTCTGGAGACCCCACTGAATTGACGTCTTTTTTTGATTCTTTTGAGGCAGCAATTCATAAGAATGAAGGATTATGTAAAGTGGAAAAAATGAATTATCTAGTTAATCTATTAACAGGAAATACTGCTGCAACTATTGCAAAATTGCAAAAATTGAGTAATGACAACTACGATACTGCTCTGAAATTGCTTAAAGATAGATTTTCAGATCCGCAAATCCTGATTTCGTCACATATGAAAGAACTTTTAAATTTTGAATGTATCAGTGACATAAACAATGTCAAAGAATTGAGATGGTTATATGATCGTATTGAAGCTCAAATAAGATCTTTAAAACACTTAGGAGTAGAACCGTCAAATTTTGGTCCAATGTTAGTTCCGGTTTTACTTTCAAAACTACCAAGTGAATTTCAGCTAATAATTAGTCGACAGTTCGGCAAAGATGTTTGGGACATAGAAATTATCACAAAAGTCTTTAAAACAGAACTTGAAGCAAGAGAACGTATTTCTACTGCTACAATTGATAAGGAAAACGAAGTATCGTCTGGATTTGCGTTACATTCAGGCAACAGTAATTTTAGGAAAGAAAATAGATTTTATAGTTCCGCAAAATCGTCAGCAAAAGTCTGTTTTATTACAAACAGCACGTGCCTCTGTTTTTTCTGTAAACGAAAACTGTTGTAGGGATTTGAGAATTTTATTCGATAGTGGCAGTCAGCTTTCTTTACATTACGCCACGTGCACGTACCTTGTTAAATCTAGAAACAATTTCACAGAAAACCGTGAATATAAAAACATTCGGCGAAATACAAACTAGAAAAAAATTAGATTTAGTCAAGTTTGTTGTTAAAACTAAAGATAAAGGCATGAATTTATATGTAAATGCACTCGTAAGTGAAGTATGTTTTCCCATAGAAGGACAAAATATCAGGTTTGCTACTCAAGAATTTTCGCATTTAGAAGGTTTAAAATTAGCTGATGAAAACCCTCAAAATCTTCCACTTGAGATTGATATATTGATAGGGGCTGATTTCTATTGGAATTTCTTCAATTCTTCAGTGATTAAAAGTAGTACAGGAGGCCCTGTTGCTATGTCCTCCAAGTTAGGATGGATATTAAGTGGACCGATTAACTCCAGAAACAAAACCGGGTTGTCTACAAATTTGGTTACAAGTACACACGTATTAAAAACACAAGCAGAGATTATGGACGAAGAGGTTTCCTTTCAGGATTCACTTAGAAATTTTTGGAATACAGAGAACATTGGCTTAAACCCTATTGATTTTTCCGTAGTGGAGAATTTCAAAGAAAACATTAAATTCCAAAACAATTGTTATCAGGTCAGATTACCGTTTAAGGAAAGTCATGATACTTTAGGTGATCATTACCAGTTAAGTTTAAAACGATTAAAAAAGTTTAACAAAAACATTTCAAAATGATCCTGAATTATTACGTAAGTACGATGAAATTTTGAATGAACAAATGAAACTTGGTATGATTGAACACGCACCGGATGATGTTCATGTTGGTTACACTAATTATTTACCCCACAGACATGTTTTAAGACCAGATAAATCTACCACTAAAATTAGGATAGTATTTGATGCCAGTGCTAAAGGAGAAAAACTGTCACTTAATCAGTGTTTACATTCAGGTCCATCATTAACACCTAGTTTATACGGCACTCTTTTAAAATTTCGTGCCTATAACATAGCAGTTGTCAGTGATATTGAAAAGGCATTTTTGCAGTTTGAACTACATCCTGATGATAGAAATTTTGTACGTTTTTTATGGTTTAGCAATGCCAAGAGAATAAATTTTGAAGACTTTGAGAAAAATAATTTGACAGAGTATCGTCTATGCAGAGTCCTATTCGGTGTTGCATCATCACCATTTTTACTCACTGCTACATTATCCTTTCATGTACATAGTCATAGCGATGATGAGAAATTTATAGAAAAATTACTAGAATCTCTACACGTGGATGATTTAAATTCAGGAGAAAACACAGAAGAAGACGCATTTCAGTTTTACAAAAATTCTAAAGAATGCTTAAAAGCAAGTGGTTTTCATCTGCGAAAATTTCGAACAAATTCACAAAATTTAAGAACACTAGTCCGTGAATTTTACCTTGAGGATAAGTACGATTATGGTAACAAAAAAGAGAAAGTTTTAGGGATTCCTTGGGATGAAGAAAATGATAAATTTATATTCAAATTCTAAGAAATTTTGCCAAAATTTTTGGAACATCCCACAAAACGTGAGGTAATCAAGGCAATTGCGTCGATTTACGATCCTTTAGGGATAATTAACCCTGTAGTCTTAAAATTGAAAGTTTTGTTTCAGGATATTTGTTTGAAAAAAATAAGTTGGGATGAAAAAATGAGTGATGATTTTTTGAAAGAATGGTTGATCATAAGAAATGAATTAAAAGATGTAAGAGAAATAACAGTGGACAGACTGTATTGTTATAACGATGAAAAAGATCCCTTTATCTGTACAGAGTTGCATGCGTTTTGTGACGCTTCAAAAAGAGCAGTTGGCACATGTTTTTATTTGCGATTTGTGAAACGATCAGGAAAAATATGTTTGAAATTGTTGACTTCAAAATCTTGAGTTAACTCGTGCCAAAACCACAGCATTCCAAAACTTGAGCTCCAGGGAGCCGATTTGATGTTTCAACTTTTATCGACAGTGATAGATTTGTTAAAACCTGTTTTCAAATTTACTGGAATTTTTGCCTGGACAGATTCCACTGTAGTCTATCACTGGATCCACAACACTGAGAAAACTTACAAAACTTTTGTACAGAATCGTGTGGATAGGATTAGGAATTTGTTAGGTAGTATAAAGGATAAGGTTATGGTTAAGTTTGTCAGGTCTGAAAATAATCCAGCAGACATAATATCCCGTGGGTTGTCCCCGCGTTCATTAAAATACCACCAGGTTTGGTTTAATTGGGGACCCAATTTCTATATTGTCCTCAGATACCAGATGACTTGACCATTCACGGAAACAGTAATTGTATTGTACTCGATGAGATTAGTGACACCTGTTTATTCGGTGAAACTAAACCAAGGGAACAAATAATCGATATGGAAAGGTTGAGTACTTTAACAAAGATGGTTAGAGTGACAGCTTTTGTCATCCGCTACGTACACAATTTGAAGCAAAAAGTCAGGAAGCGAAAATCCGATATGAATGGACATGGGTCCGAAGAGTCCGATATGAATGGGCATGGGTCCGAAGAATCCGATATGAATGGGCATGGGTCCGAAGAAAACGATATGAATGGACATGGGTCCGAAGAAAACGATATGAATGGACATGGGTCCGAAGAATCCGATATGAATGGGCATGGGTCCGAAGAATCCGATATGAGTGGACATGGGTCCGAAGAAAACGCCAATTTAACGGTGGCAGAATTGGAAAAGGCGAAAATTTACTTAATCAAAGCAGCACAATCTGAACTAATGAATCATAAGAACTTTGCACAATGGCAAAAGAAGTTGAACGTCTTCATTGATGGAGACGGTATTTATCGTTGTCGTGGACGAATTGAGCATGCACTGATTTCGTACAATGCACGTTTCCCAATATTCTTAACAGTCGATTGCTACATCTCGAAATTGTTAGTTATGGAATCACACTTAGCAGTCAGTCACAATGGATGTCGAGAAAGTGTTGACACATTTACGACGTAATTATTGGATTCCAAAATGCAGAAACTTCATTCGAAAAATTGTGAAAGAGTGCAGAATTTGTATTGTCCAGATTTACCAGAATTTCGATTACGACAAAGTCATGCCTTTGACGTCATAGGTATTGATTATGCAGGCCCTGTTTATGTGAAGGACATTTTTAATTGTAATTCTAAAATGAACAAAGCATGGATTGCCTTGATCACTTGTGCTAACTCAAGAGCAATCTATTTAGACTTAGTATCAGAATTGTCTGGTGAACAATGTGTAAAGCTATTGGAGCGGTTCATATCACGTTATGGAGCGCCAAGCATCATTATTTCTGATAACGGTAAAGCATTCATCAGCGAAATTACTCAGAACTTTATTGCAAACAAAAACATTGTTTGGAGATTTAATTTGGAAGCCTCTCCGTGGCAGAGAGGATTTTTTGAGAGAATGGTCAAATCTACGAAGAGATGCTTAAAGAAACTATTACCAAACTCTCGTATTACGTATGAAGAAATGTTAACCTTGTTGCTCAAGATAGAGATGATCATAAACAATAGACCTTTAACACACGTGTATGAAGAGATCACCGAAGAACCTTTAAAGAGGCATTGGCTGGCTTAAATGTAAATATTATTCTCACGTGATCAAAACAATCAAAATCAAAACAAATATGGCGCGAAGATCGCCATCGCTTTGAACATCGTTTACTGAAGCGTGAAGTGAGAAAATAAAATAATAGAAACACATGGCTTTTAATAATAGAAATACACCTGACACGTGTATCTTGTGACATATGATTCAATGTGAAGACAGAAATAATATTTTACACAAGCATTGAACTTCGATTTTTAAAATTCTGTTCCTTCCTATAAGAATGCAGCAGTGTGGGGACGGGAAGAGACAAGATAACAACAACAGTTCAATTTGCCAAATAATGTTTTATTTCAGATTGAATCAGTGTTCTTCTTTCTTCATGATGCACACAATGAAACCAGCCATGACCATATTGGAAATCATATAGTTGAATGAATCAAAAAGAAAAATACAAGAAATACAAGAAAAGAAAAATGTTTATAAACTAAATCATGCATGGAGCCATCATAAGGATATGATCATTCTTTCATATCCAGTAAGCAATCAAATGCCCAAAATGACCAAGGAAATTTTCTAAAAATTTCAAATGTTTAAAAGAAAAACACAAGTTATTTTCAATGATTATTCAGATGCAATGTATAAACACGAAAAATTCAGGCAGAAATTATAGATATTTCATTCTGACTAAACCAAGATTGTGCTCTTATTTAAGTTTTGGAAACAGTAAAAAAGTAAGTTAATGATAATGAAGAAGAGACAAACAAATTTGAAAACAAATTGTTTCCACATACAGCGTCAAATGTTTGAACTTATTTCATTTTCTCCCTTGACAATGCCTTGCCTTATACAAGGCCCATGTTGAAAAGGCTTCTCTTTTTAAACTTTTATAAAATCTATTTTCAAGAAAAACAAAAGATAAGCAAAAGGCTTGGGTAATAGCAAAGCTTAGAGTATTGCTTAAGCTATGATAGAAGTCATGGTTTTCTCCCATTAATAAATTTAGGGAAAAAAGGTTTTTCCAGCTACGGTGTGCAAATAAGTAAAGTAGACACAAAAGTTGTAGAGCATTCACTTGAAGTCATGTCAGTATATAATTAAAAAATCTTATTCCCTAGGAAATGTTTTTCTGTGATTGTCAGAAAGCAAATGGATTTTCTTTTACATTTTGAAAAATAAAAATAACAGACATCACAAAAATGAAGATAAAAATTGCAACAAAAAGTTAGATTTTTGCTTCGAAAAATCCATTACGTGAATGTCGAAACAAGAGTGTGGTAGATATATCCAAGTATATCTTTATAATGACAGATTTTCCCATTGATATGTTAGTACATAGATGTTCCGAGAAGAGGTCAGTAATGTTTTATAATAATATTTTGTCTCTAATAGCAATCAACAACTCTAAAACAAGACCTTGAAAAAATAATTCTATCATCAACGAAAATTTTCCATCTTCTTGCTCGAAGTTTATTTTCTTCTCCTCGATAAGTCTGTTTTTTAATGAGTAAATCCGTATGAGTATTTGAGTAATCGAGAGTAACTCAAACTCTATTGTTTTAAGCCGGCCAATGCCTCTTTAACACCGAACCATTTAATCTACGGACGAACATTAAACGAGTCAGTTCCTTTACGAGATCAGAAGAAACCTGCTGAATGTACAGAAAAGCGTTTTGAGCATTTAACGAACATGCTTCAGCATTTTTGGAGACGGTGGAGAGCGGAATATATCACCGAATTACGGGAGTTTCAAAAAAGTAAACGCGCAGCAAGTGAGTCGACACTGAATGTTAACGACGTAGTTATTGTAACAGATGAAAAGCTTTCGAGAATAAATTGGAGAATTGGACGTGTCTTAGAACTGATTACTGGACGAGATTATGTTGTTCGTGGTGCAAAAATATCGACATGTACGACGGAAGGTAGCACAGTGTTTTGAGACGCCCATAAAACAAGTTGATTTTGTTAGAATAGCATCAGAAACAGACAGACGATGCCTTATGTTTTGTTGACGACGATGACGTTATCGTGAAAAACTTCTTAACGTTTATTTTATATATACAGTCCTCTTTTCCCCTTTTTTTTGGGAGTGTTGTATTAGTTACCAGTCCTCTTTATATATATGCGGCCACGTGTTGCTATACGGCGTGGTCAGCGATAGTCATCAAGAAGATAGGTCATATGTAAGTGTCGTCTTAATATTTCCCACCATCATTTGGCCCACCGAGCAGGATTAAGGTTTAGGTTTAAGTATATTTTTGACTTTAAGGTTATTTTTTGATGTCTGGGCTTCCATATCTGAATTAAGTTCTCGTGTATCTTTGAGAATATTTTTATCGAAGTTTGTTTTTGTTGTCTTTCAAAATGGTCGATGTAGAGAAACGAATTAGAACTAGAAAAACTTTAGTGACTTCCATTTTTCAACTTTTTGAAACACAAATTAATGGTATTTATGAAACAGATGGTATTATGAATTTGGAATATTATATAAGATATTATATTATATCGAGAGTGAAAATAAGGAGTTTTGAATTTCGTTTACATATTCGCAAGGAATAAAATTGTTCCTGATGATGTTAGAGAGGGAATTAATTGAAAAACTTTTGAATGTTTCCAAAAACAACAAGCAAAAGTTTCTTCAATCATGACAAATATGACAAATTATTTACAAAAGATAATAAACTAGAACACAATAAAAACGCACGAACAAATACACCTGTCATTTTCTTATGTTCCTCTATCTGTTTATATTCAAGTATTCAAAAATCAAGAATTAAGAAAATCTAAATAAAAAAATTTTGAATGGGTGCGAGCACGGTTTAGTGTAGCCCACCGAAATTTAAACTAATATAAAAAACGTAATATCAAACAGTTTTCATAAAAATAAAATGTTCATATCTTAGTGTGTAGACTTCGGAAATGGTTTTAATGTCCTGCTTTCCAAACAATTGATCAAATGCGATCGCATTTTACAAACATCAAAGGAAGCATTTATTGGAGATGTGCCATTCAGGAGCTCTGCAGCAAAAGCAACTGCGAATAAACCACAATTGTGCCCGTCATCTTGTTTTTGAACTTGTAGAAATGTTATTGGTATCTTTCCGGAGTTATCAACACAATTTCGATAAATCGAATTGATACTCTTTCGTGTGACACGCGAGAGGTTAGTTTTTAAACTGTCACAAACGTGGACACGGCCACTTGAACAAAATGTTAACAGCCAGTGATTGTTTCCATCGTGTAGTAATTGAACGTGCTCGTTATCAACTGCCCTGTAAGGGTATTTAACTTGCTTTTGACAGTTTAGAACGGACTGGTAGCTTTTTGTTCCGAGAGCTTTACAAATCAGAACTTGTGCTGCATCCATAAGGTTATCGTTTAACCAAGCATTCTCTGAAATGAAAATATTTTTGTCTTCCATTTTCAAGTTATACAGTTCGTTCTTTATCCAAAAGTCACTTTGGGTTTCGCGTTTCCCATTAATAGAGCCTTTCCAATATATTTTTTCTATGTTGTACCAAGACTTCAACTAATATCAACCATGCTGAATTCCACTTTTTGCCCTTTACCAATTCTGCTATTTTCAACAAGAGACCACTATTTTGGCCATATCTCTTCGATAGTTTACGGACGCTCAATTTGATCTTTCCGTTGAAAGAGCTTTTTTTCATGTCACCATCCAGGTTCACATGAATTCGTGGAAGGAATTTTCTTGCTTTTCTGTTTATTATTTTGAATCGGGAACAGGTATGGACAATACTGTTGAAGGTTTTGCATGCATCATCGGAGGTCTGCACTGAATACAAAAGTATCTTTTCCACAATCTCGTCAGGTAACCTAGTAATTAATTAGCAAGTGAGTACATAAGTGATCTCAATCCCAATATTCATAACTTGAACTGGTTCCTTATGGTTAAATATAAAAATTAAAATGATAAAATTGACATCAGTATACAAATCTGGTACTATATTCATACTCGATTCCACTTTCAAAAGAATGTACCGTAACTTACTTCAGGAAATTAAAGGGGCACAAAATTAACAGTCATGAAAATCAGAAGACGAAAATTAACACGAATACATATGGTACTTTGATACCTCTCCCATTGGTTGTGGTTCTCAGTAGGCTTTGGTTTGATATTTTTGGACGGCATCTCTTCATCAATTTCACAGTCAGGTATATCGCTCAAATTTTTATCTTTATCCCCTACTTCAGCTTCCTCTGCACCACAAAAAAAATTACAGTCTGTGTTGTATGGTTTCAGAATCATTTTATTGTATTTCTTCTTTAGAAGATGCCCATTTTTATTCTGTAGAGTTGCAAGCCCTGCTTTTGTCATATCTGACACGAGATATGGTCCTAACCACTTAAAGCAGAACTTTCCACCTTTGCGATCATTTCATTTATTGTTTCTCAGCAACACTTCTTCGCCAACGCAAATATTTGAGGAAGATTGATGCCGATTATCGTAGTTTGTTTTCTGCTTCTTCTGCGCTTTTTCAATATTTTCTGAAGCTTCTTCATGGATCTCTTCTCGGATAGTGATTGCAGAGGCCAATACAGAATCAAACATTTCCATGTCGAAAGGTTCATCGAAGTCATGGTTTTCAGCATTTGGTAAATTGTGTTTGACGTCGATAGGCAAAATGGGATCTCGATTATAGAGGAGTTTAAATGGGGAATAAGCATGTTTGCTTACGCGATGGGCAAAAAGTACACCCTCTATGATATACGCCCATTGTTTTGCATTCTCATCCAAAACCTTAATAAGAGAGTTTTTGATCGTTCTATTTTGTCTTTCAACGAGGCCATTTGCTTGGGGATGATACGCACTCGTTATGCGTTGTTCGACACCAGTTAGACGATGAAGTTCATTGGTTATTTCATTTACGAACTCTCTCCCCTGGTCGTTTATTTGTATCGAGAAACAACCATGCCGACACAGTAGCTCGTATAAGAACTGAGCAATAGTTGTAGCCTTCTTATTCATAATTGGTTTTGCCTCTGACCATTTGCTAAAGTAGTCGATCCACACTACTAAGTGGCGGAAACCATCAACTTCTGGTAAACTGCAAAGATCTACTCCAATTTGTTTCATAACCATCGTAGGAACAGGTATACTATGAAGTTCACTCTTTGATTTTAGCTTTAAATCGCCTTGCTTTTGGCAGATGTCACAAGCTTTGCAATAATCTACAACATCTTTATAAATGGAATACCAAAAAAATCGTTCGATAATTTTTGCGTACGTGGAATCTCTTCCGTAGTGCGAGGAAAGGGCTTTTGAATGCTCACTTTGACCTATGCCTTCATGTATGTCTCTAACTATTTCTCGCTGTTTTTGTCTTTCAAGAACTACAAGACGTTTTTTTTCATACAAAAATTGTCCATCTTCAATTGAAAACTTCTTACTTGCTCTTCTAAAGTTTGATCTGTCTCCCCATTTAACGATGTCTTTCGGGTATGGTTCAAAACGTATAAAAACTTCAATATCCTGCAAGCTGAAGTGCTTCCTTTTTTTAGCACCACCACTCATTTTGTTGCTTTCTTAAGGTGTGAGTAAGGGAAAAAAACTTGTTTTTGTTTTTTAATTAATTCCTTTGACAGGAATATGTTTATATCAAGTATGATACATTTTTGGAAAGCTTATTTACATCTCTAAAAGACCATGTTAAAAATTTTAAGGTAAACTAAAAATGTAAGATTTTAGAACGAGTCAAAGAAAATGAACCTTGTTGTAAAAACGTGGCTCCATTTACAAAACGAGTTAAGTTTAACTTATGTTTTTTACACTTTTGTAATCACAAGAGATTGAGTAAAAAACGGTTTTTTCTTTTTTTACTCAAACAAATTATTTTCAGAGTAATTTTCAATTTCTCAAAAGTATCGTTTTCTGTTTTCAATTTTTTTGCTTTCAAGACTATAAATCATATTCTGTTCAAATTAAGAAGATAAAAAAAAACCGTTTTTAGATCTACCCTTCAGCTTTTCAGTAAGCCAAGTCTCACTGTCAGAGCTTTTTTAGTTTTGTAAATGAAGCATCAAACGTTAGTGGCTCTGACACGAAAAATGAATACTGAAAAAACAGCTTTACAGATTTTTCTTTATTGCGTGAACTAATTAATTATTTATGAAACGGAATTTTGAAACAAAAGGATCAATACGCAACATGATCAATATGTTTTGTTTTTTCATGGTCTTTAATGTACACAAATTAGCCGCTAATACAACGGTTTTGGAAAATAAACGGACTTCCCATCCACTTCCTGAAAAAATAGTTTCACCATTGGAAAATTCAGAGTTCCTTTCATCCTGATGTGCAAAAAAACTTTTTTTCAAAAAAGTCAATGATTTTTCCCTTACTCACACCTTAAATAAAATTCACTGACACACATGCTTCCAATTCAAACAAAAAAGGAACATTCTAAATCGAACGTTCTAAACTAATTCGAATGTAAAAGTCTTATTTCACTAGGAAAATAAGACTTTTTGATTGTTAAGCTTCTAGTCTTAATTTCCTAGTCCACTCTTAATTCACTAGGGAATTAGGACTACACCAATCTAAATTCACTAGTAATTTAGGACTCTCGAGTCCTAATTCCCGGAAGTCTTAATTCACGGTTACACCGGCTTTTTTTGTAAGATTGTTACTTTTGTATTGTCAATACTCTGTGTCTGAATGACCGGAGTTTTTTTCATTTCAGGGTCTAATCTAGTCCAAAAGAGCATCTGTTGATCGGACGCTGCCTTCTGCATTTTTTAAAAAATTTATTTCACTTTAAAAGCTTGTATAGGGGAGGTCACAGGCTTAATCCACTGAAATAAAGCTCAGGTTGCCCTTTTCCTAAAAAAAGTGCCCTTTGGATGTTCATAATGTGCCTTTTTTCCCTTCCGTCAGATGCTGCCCTTCCATTCTAGATTAGACCCTGTATTTTCTTAATCAAATAATCCGCATTTGCTTACTTTTTCTTATTTTCAATCTGAAGAATAGCGAAAAGGTATAAATTGGTGCACTGTGCCAAACATACAAGAGTTACGGGAGTTAGTAACTTCTTTTTGAATTTGATCTAATATATCATTTATTTACTCGAAATCAGATTTGGGTTCCATTCAATTCAATTCAATTGGATATGACTTCTTAGAGATAAATATGCATGAAAGTCTTATCTGCTTAAAATTTGTTTTATTTGTGTACAAGATAAATGTGAGGCATTTGAATAAATTTTTGGTATATTTAATGTCAGTTTCTGATGTATTGTATTGAATTAAATTTGGAATGATATTGCTTTATGAATTCAACATCTGTTTTAGATTGTTTTTAACCAAAATGGTTTATTCCTTTAACCATTGTCACTCTAGATATATCTCAGAAATTCCTATTTCGACTTTCCCAGAGTAAAAATGTATTTCGATTTTCCTTTGCAGTCCATTATTTTTCTACTTTGCAGAGAGCGCTGACCTTCAGGCCCCAAGGGCCTCTTGTTAGCTTTTGTTTTAAAAAAGTTACGCGCTCTAACATGGGTGCTATCAAACAGTGGGAAAATGGTTTCTCTTCTTAAAAACTTCACACGGGAGGAGAGAAAAAAGGCACGTGCTAAATGAACAAGTAGAATAAAAAAACGTTCGATCAGAACGCTTAACAATTAAAAGAAGAAATTAAATTATTATAAGAAAAGCAAAAAAAAAAAAAAAAAAAAAAAAAAAAAAAAAAAAAGAAATTTGTTTTATGATACTCTTTTTTTACCTATCGCTTTTTAAACATTTTGATTGCTCAAAAAAAAAGTTCACCCGTCTCAAACAGTCAGTCAAGAGCAAACCGAACATGCTGCCACGTTCTGCCACTGCTGCTGTTTAATCAGTTAGTTTCTTTGTATTTAGTTGATGTACTGTTTTCAAAGCCAAGTCAACGCGGAATATAAAACTAACAATAATGATAAAAACAAAACGTTATTCCTGTTAGTTCATCAGCCAAAAAAAAGTCACGTTCGATTGGGGTTGCAATGTATTTGCTTCGAACTCACGTCGCACACAAAAAAAGAAATAATTTCGCTCACAACTCAATCTACCATTTTGCGTGACTTACAAACAAACAAACAAACAAACAAACAGACAGAGTATCGGCTATTAATATATAGACTAGCCGCCAAGGCGGCGTCGCTCGCCGCCCATGTGCACCTGTTCTGTGTCACCCCGGAGACCCCAGTAAAGCTCATATTTCTTGAAAAACGGCTCGTACAACTTGTGTTCAGCCAGAGGCAGATTTGAAATCAAATATCAAATATCAGTTTAAACAATGGTTCCCAAAACCCCCAAATTTCATGATGTGTAACTAATTTAAAAACTAATTTATAAAAAGAAATTAAATTATTAAAAGAAACTAGAAAAAGTGGGAGTTTCCTTTTTGCCCAATCTGAAGGATAACACGTCTTCAGTGGGTACATCAAGACGCTTTTTTGACTTGGAATCTTGGAATCGATAGGGCATTAGTTATACTCTTTTCTACGCCGTTCTTAATCATGATCAAGTTCGTTATGTGCGTTTGCTTTTTACTTTCCTCGGCGAAGCCAGCGTTATCCACAGCTATCGTGTGAAATGTTTTACGATCAACGTTTACAGGTAAAAAAGAAGAGAATAAGCTTGCTTTTTCTGCTAATGCGGTATCATGCCGTAATACAGAAGAATGTGATGTGCAATGACCAAAGCCGTTTAAGATGTTGATTAACTTGGCGCTTCCTGATATCTGTCTTATAGCCATCGACAAAGCCATAGACTTGGGTGTTACCACTTTTCCTTGCGATGCATTATAAATGAGGTCTTGTGTAAGGGATAAGATTATTCGCTCATCTCTAATCGCTTTTATGTCCACGTATGTTTCAAAATTGGGCCCATCACTCATACCAAGTACCCACGCCATGAAATTAAGCAACACTAGCCGCCAAGGCAGCGTCGCTCGCCACCCATATCCACCTGCTCTCTATCACTGTATCAATTAACGTCAAATTTCCTTATAAACGGCTCGTACAACTTGTGTTCAACCAGAAGAAGATTCGAAGTCACAATCTCTGGTAAAACCAATCTTTTATCAGTGTAACAATACACTCAAAACGTATAGAGAGAAAACTTCAACTTTTTATTAACTTTTGTTTTAAAAAAGTTACGCGCTCTAACATGGGTGCTATCAAACGTAAGGGGAAAATGGTTTCTCTTCTTAAAAAGATCACACGGCAGGAGAGAAAAAAAGGCACGTGCTAAATGAATAAAGTGAATAAAAAAAAACGTTCGATCTGATTAAAATAGATTAAAAGAAATCGATTAAAAGAAATTAAGACAACTATTAAGACAAAAGCAAAAAAAAATATTTTGTATCATGATACTCTTTTTTTACCTATCATTTCGCGTGACTTACAAACAAACAAACAAACAAACAAACAGACAGACAGACAGAGAATCGGCTATTAATATATGGACTAGCCGCCAAGGCGGCGTCGCTCGCCGCCCATGTTCAGCCTGCGTTGTATCACCACCTGCTCCAAATTATTGCACTTAAAACCAGCGATAAGACTTCCTTTGCCGCTGGCTTTATCGCTTAATAAAGCTCGTTTGCACGTGAAGAGAAATACGTTCCTGGTGTTTCAAATCTTGCATGTTCTTAACTCAGCCGTTCATTGTCGCGGTCGCATTTAAAATGTCAGTAGACTTTCTTGTTTTACACAATACATTCCGAACGTGAACTTCACGTGGTTTTTATTTACGATTTTAAACCAATCAAATATCAGTTTAACAATACACTCAAAACGCAGAGAGAAAAAACTTTTCAACTTATTATTAGCTTTTGTTTTACGCGCTCTAACATGGGTGCTGTCAGAAGTAGGTGAAAAAATGGTTTCTCTTCTTAAAAAGATCACAGGGGAGGAGAAAAAAAATGCACGTGCTAAATGAATGAAGTGAATAAAAAACGTTTGATCAGGTTAAAATAGATTGAAAGAAATTAAGACAACTATTAAGACAAAAGCAAAAAAAATATATTTTGTTTCATGATTCTCTTTTTTTTTACCTATCGGTTTTTAAACATTGTGATTGCTCGAAAAAAAGGTCACCCGTCTCAGAAAGTCAGGAATGCGTTAAGATACACTGGCAAACCGCACATGCTGCCACGTTCTGCCACTGCTGCTTTTTGTCCAAAATGTTTAATCAGTTAGTTTCTTTGTATTTAGTTGATGTATTGTTTTCAAAGCCAAGTCAACGTGGAATATAAAACTAACAATAATGATAAAAAGAAAACGTTATTCCTATTAGTTCATCAGCCGGAAAAAGTCACGTTCGATTGGGGGTTGCAATGTATTTGCTTCGAACTCATGTCGCACACAAAAAAATAAATAATTTCGCTCACAACTCAATCTACCATTTTGCGTGACTTACAAACAAACAAACAGACAGACAGACAGACAGACAGACAGAGAATCAGCTATTAATACATAGATAAAGTAAATAAAACACGTATAAATTTCGAATTGGCAACAGACTTTGCAGGTGCAAGTATCTCCATTCCAGTGTTTGATTTTTCTACGAAATTCGACGAGAGAGCTTGAAGAGTGTTCCAGAGCAAACTATCTCTGAAACATAATGAATTGATACCATATCGAATGGAATTCACTGGGCATAGTTTGAGGCTTTTACCTGATCTTAAGTTATAATTAGTAATTTTATGTGAAAAAATTTCCCACATGAACTCAGGATTTAGATTATTCAAAGATTTAAAAACCTCAATCATTAAGGCCTTTAGGTTTCTTTTGTGAATTGTATCACTACCATCTATGGACAGCACTAAGAGCTCTCTTATGGACCTTGTTTATTATTACATCATTGGATTTCATACCAAACATCCATATGAATGGGCAGTAGTTAAAGGCCGGCCTCCACTCAACAAATATTGTACGCGCGGACGAACGAACCCGGTGTATGCACCAGCGTGAGTGGATATTGAATATCTGCAAATAATCCTTAGATTATAAAAAATAATAGCAAACATGACTGTCAAACTGAAAAGAAGAAAATAATACTACTACAATACTACAGTTAAAATGTTTAGCAGCATTTGATTGGTTTTAATTGTTTTGATTACATCATTTATTTTCTGCGAACGTACGCTGTCGCTTGGTAGTAGACCACTGGTCTACTTACTTGCGAACGAAATGTGTTCGCAGCGTGTGCTTGCACGCATGCGTATTGAATTGTCGTCCGCCCGCGCGTACAAAATTGGTTGAGTGGAGGTCGGCCTTAAAAATTGATAAAATATATACATTACATAGGCGTCTGGCAGAAGCAAGGTTAAAGTACGGTCTTAAGCGGAGGAGAGCTTTTGTTTTTTGTGAAGAGGTCTTGCAGAGATTTTCAACATGGGTTTTAAATGATAATTTGTTGTCAATAGTAACACCTAGAAGTTTGACACTGGAAACTGGTTTTAAACATATCTCATTAACACAAAAATCAACTATGTCGTCACTTTTAGCCCCGAGAAACATAATTTGAAACTTTGCTGGATTCGCAGCCATGGAATTTAGTTTAAACCGATCGAGAATGTTTTCAGTCTTTTTTTGCAGGACAGAGACTACTTCTTCGAGAGTTTTTCCACTCTTATACAGAGTATTATCATCAGCAAAGTTGCAAATGTTTGCCTCTTGGATACATAAAAAAATGTCATTCAAAAAAATATTAAAAAGTAAAGGTCCCAATATAGAACCTTGAGGGACTCCGATCAATAGTTCCAACCAACTACTAACATAATTTTCGATTTTTACTCGGTGCTTACGATTAGATAGATAGTCATATATTAAATTAAGAGTTATGGAATCAACCCCGTATGCTGCTAATTTAGCAATCAGAAGGTCGTGTGGCAAACAGTCATAGGCTTTAGACAGATCCATTAATATTGTTCCCACTGTTTCCCTGTTATCCAAGCTTTTTTGCCACGAGTTTATAAGTTTGAACAGCGCGTGCTGGGTGCTATGGTTTTTCCGGAAACCACAAAGTAGTTTAGAAAAGATTTGCTGGAAATATGAGCTAAGTTGGTCTGCCATAGGTTTTTCAAATATTTTTGAAACAGTAGGAAGTATGCTAATAGGTCTGTAATTTCCAACATTAAAGCTCTTCCCGTTTTTAGGAATCGGAATGATTTCAGTTAGTTTAAGCTGATTTGGGAATCTGCCGTTCTTAATAGCAGAATTTATGAGGTTTTTGATGTGGGGGCTTACAACGTTTTTTGCTAATTTAAGAGCTTTAGTTGGAATTGGACCACCGGTTTTCTTATTGCTGTTCAATGAAGCTATTAATTTTTGAACTGTCTAGTTGCTAACATCCTTTAGATGAAACTCACCCAAGGGATGAAATGCTGATGATTTGATCCTGATAATACTTGGATGATTTTTGTATTTATCAATAGCCCTTTCGGTCTTATCAATTAAATTGGAGCAGTAATCAGGATTCCAATCTGACAAATTCAAAGAACTAGTAATACCATTATAATGTGTATTAAACATCTCAGCCACTTCTTTTTCATCATGAATTATATCATTCTCTTTAGCTAAGAGAATCTTATTTCTAACAGAACATTTTTTTGAGAAAAATGGATTGCATATTTTCCAAAAAACTGTAGGATTATATTTAGAGGAATTTATTGCTCTGTCAAAATAAACTTCTTAGCTTTTTTGTTTAGTTTAGTGACGAGATTTCTTTGTGCTTTATAAGCATTCCAATCAGTTGTACTTTTTGTTCGCAGATAAATATTCCGAAGACGAGATCGTTTCATTATAGCGGTTTTAATTTCATTGTTCATATGAGGTTTTTCATTACCTCTTATAAGTTTTACCTTCTGAGGGGCATGCTTATCTAGAACTTTTTTGAAAATGCTTTCAAAATTTTCGTAGTCTTCCAGCTTCATTTCCGAAAATGATAAAGAGAGATCGTAAAGAAAATTTTCTTCCACAAGTTTCTTAAAATCTCTATATAAAACCGTTTTTGGTGGTAGTCTTACACATGTTGACTTTAACATTGTATAAATGAAATAGTGATAATCACTAATGCCAGTGTCAATGTATCCAGTATGTTGTATAGAATGTTTTTGGTTGGATAGAATTAGATCGATACAACTCCCATGTTTCGATTTCCAACATGTTTTAAAATTTATGTGGCACCCGATACCAGACGGGCACCTGGTGTGCGAACTTGGGCACCCCGCCGTAGCCACTGAAGGTGGCGTAAGCACCGACGCCCCCGCTGAGGGGGGGGGGGGGGGGGGGGGGGGGGGGGGGCGGAGTAACATTAACCGCCACCCCCGCGGGAATGACTGGCGATCCTATGCTGAGGACATTACTAGAACAGATGATCGAACTGCAGAAGGAGAACATCGCCCTTCGACGCAGTGGTACACCGGCTGTTAGAGATCCTCCGGCGCACACAAAGAAGCCCGACAGGCCAGCTATAGCCGGAGAGATGAGTGAATCAGAATGGGCGCTATTCCTGAACAACTGGGAACGGTACAAGACTATGACAGGGCTGACTCAAATGGTTGCCATTCGAAACGAGTTGAGAGCAGCATGTTCGCGAGAGATTGGTAAATTACTCTTCGACCTCTTCGGGGCGGAAAGATTAAATACATGTACGGAGCAACAGCTACTGGATCACGCAAAATCGGTGGCTGTCCAGGGACTGCACAAGGAAGTCCATCGGCAGAACTTTCAGCAGATAAAACAAGCAGAGGGAGAGCCGATCACGCACTACGTAGCCCGATTAAGATCGCAGGCCGTCTTGTGCGATTTCAACATCACATGCTCCAGAACTGGGTGCGGGTCCCACGAGTCATGTACCCAAGATATGATGGCGACCCAGATGATAGCAGGGTTACTAAACAAGGACCACCAAAGCACAGTTCTGGCATGTGCAACCACCTGTCGTACATTCGAGGAGAAATACCACATCTTGATCGGCTTGGAAACAACCGACAAGTCAACAAGCAGCCTGGTAGAGCCGGTAGGACAGGCCCAATCTGCAGCGGCTATATCAGCATACAAGCGCATAAAGAGCTGTGGCGGCACAGAGCGGCACAGAGCACCCGGACGGGAAGTCGATGAGTCGCCGGAACTGCCCCACCTAGTAAGTAAGTAACTACCGTCGATGACCAGGTCGTATCGTCTAGCTTCAACCAACATGCCGTGCGTACCGACGAGACACCAACGTACACAACATGGCGGCACGTACAGACGCGATATTAGATACGGGCGTTGTCAAAAACAAAATCATCCGATGTATAAGAAAGATAAGAGTTATTCAGAAAAAAAAAGGTAACAAAACGGATTTTTGTGGAACTAAACAAGAGTCCAATGAAAATTGACAGTTCACAACTGCGAACTATGTTAAATGATATGGAGAAGGACGGTACTATATACAGGAAAGGATCTGGAAGAGAAAGTTCGTATTTCATTACGTGTAAACACAATGAACTGTCAAACACATCAGGTACAGTGACTGCGGATGAGAAGAATAGTATAGTAAACTATGAAGAAAGTGATAAATGGAAAAGGGGGACAGTTACTGAAAGCATTGAAGTATAGAAAAGTTTTTGGATGAAGCGTTTGAGAAGTCAGTAAACGACGAAAATGACGTGTGCTTGCAACCTCAAAATTGCATCAAAACAAATGAACAATTTTTGTTGGAAGAAATTGAATTCTACAAGAATGAACTGGAACGAAAGCAAGAAACTATCAAAAACTTATTCTTGTTGCTAAATAAACACGATGAAATCATAAACCGTGACGAGCACAATTTCTCTTCACAGAATCAGAAATTAACAGTTAAAACCAACATAGCAACACAAACGTTAGAAGTAATTAACAACACAATAAGTCCATCGTCGAACGCCATAAAAACTATTAATACGTCAATAGAAACATCAATTGATGAAGAAACTGTTGTGAAGGATCAGTTATCGGTGGTAAGAGAAATTCACAAACAAAAGTATTTATTGGCAAAGTCCAAAGAGAGAGCGACGTTAAAGAAACGATTAGAAAACCTTGCAAATTATAACATCGATGAGGAACAAGGCTTTGGCTATGATGTTCATACTGATATAAATTTCGTTTCCTATTCCGTTGTTGAATCAGTGGTTGAATCCAATGTAAAATCCGATGCGGACCCAGAAAATGATAGAGATGAAACCATTCAACACCAAACTCCTCGTGTTACTTTTATCCTCGGTGATAGCGTGATAAAGGATGTAAAAGGTATGAACATAATGGATAAGTTGACAAATAGCCATCGAATCACGATACGATCTTTTTCCGGCGCGAAAACAAAATGTATGAACGAATACATTAAACCTACATTGAAACAAAACCCAGATGTTGTCATCATTCACACCGGCACAAATGACTTAAACTCTGACAAAAGCCCAGATGATATAGCAGACTCTATTGTACATTTGGCGATTAACTCGAGCAGTGAAAAGACATCTGTTATTGTTTCGGGACTAGTTTTCAGAGATGACAGTTTTTGCAATAAAGCAAAATCTGTCAATAAATTGCTTGCGAAAAAATGTGCTGTGAGGAATATCTGCTTCATTTCGCATGAAAATATCAATAAGTTTCATCTAAACCGGAGTAAATTACATCTTAATAAAAATGGATCAAAGTTAATGACAAAGAATTTTGCAAATTATATGAACAAGTATTGAAAGAAGAAACGGCCAACTCATAGGATAGCTATTGATGCAGATTACACAGTTGAGAAGTCTCCAAATATTGTCAAAGAACACCAACACCTGACGTCAATTAGGCAGAAAAATCCAAAAAATGTTATGATTGGCTATATTAACATAAATTCTATTAGAAATAAATTTGAAAATCTGAAGTGTCTACTGAATGATTCGGTCGATGTCCTTACTATCGCCGAAACAAAACTGGATGCTTCATTTCCTTTGGGTTTGTTTATGATGGAAGGTTTTTCAAAACCATATCGGTTAGATGTGTCAGAGTATAGTGGCGGCCTTCTCACTTTTGTTCGAAATGAATTGCCCTCTCGTCGCCTAGATAGGTTCTGCTTTCACCCTGATGTGCAAGTGATATTAGTGGATCTAAATTTACGCAAGCAAAAGTGGCTTTTATGTAATGTTTATAGACCACCTAAACAGAATATCCAGTTTTTTCTAGGGCAGCTTTCTGATGCACTTGATTTTTATGCTGAATATGACAATATTATAATAGATGGTGATTTTAACCTAGATCCGACAAACCCTGATTTGGGTGAATTTCTTCTGAATCACTCTCTTCACAATCATATGAGAGAAAAAACCTGTTGGAAAGCTTCATCTGGATCTTGCATCGACTTGATTCTTTCCAACAGAAAACACTCTCTCATGAATACAGGAACTATCGAAACTGGGTTAAGTGACCATCATTCTCTGATCTACACTATGCTGAAAACTACATTTGAAAAAGGTTCTGCTAAAAAGGTATTCTATCGTAAATACAAAGACTTTGATAGGGATGTTTTTTTTAGCAGAACTAAGTAGCTGCATGAATGCTGGATATTCTGGATACTCTGATGATATAGTAAATTATGAAGTTTTTCAACAAAAATTTATTACTGTACTAGACAAGCACGCTCCAATGAAAACCAAGTTTCTCCGGGCCAATAACCATCCCCATGTCTCTAAGGCTCTCACGTCTTAAGAAAGTTGCAAACAGTTCTAGTGATCCTGATGATTTAAAAGCTTATAAGAGACAGAGAAACTTGGTTGTCAACATAAACAGGCGAGATAAAAAAGCTTTCTTTACCAACTTCAGCAAAAGAACATTGAAGAAAGATTTCTGGAAAACCGTGAAACCGTTTTTCAGTGAAAAAGCTGTGGTCGGAAAAGAAAGCATTGTTTTGGTTGACGAAGGCAAAATGTTCAAAAGCGAATTGGAAGTTGCAAGTGTATTTAATCAACACTTCAACAAAATCACTGCTAACCTAGATATACTTCCTATACCGTGTGGTTCTCCAATTCATCACCAGGACCCGGTACTCTCATCCGTTGAGAAATATGCGTCTCATCCAAGTATTGTATCTATTCGATCTAGATTTAAATCGCATATTTCTTTTGATTTGGCTGAAGTTTCTCAGGAAGATATGCTAAAGGAAATTCTAGCCTTGGATGAAAGTAAGAAGGTTAGCGGTCAAATTCCTACGAACATTTTGAAACTTGCTGCTCAGGAATGCGCACCAGTGCTCACGAAGTGCTTTAATAGCTCTATCGTTGGTTCTTCTGTGTTTCCTGACCAGTTATCTCTCGCCGATGTCATTCCACAACACAAGAAGGGAAATACTCTTGATAAGGGAAATTACCGCCCTATTAGTTTGCTGCCTGTTGTATCTAAGATTTTTGAAAGGTTGATGGCCAAGCAACTGCAGCCTTTTTTGAACTCTATTTTGTCAAAATACCTTTGTGGATTTCGTCGGGGATATAGCTGTCAATACGAGGAGAAGGCTCAAAATTTTTCCATTTCTATTTTGAGGAAAACTTTATTCTCTGCCATTCATGGATAAAGACCAAAATATTGGCTAATTACGGAAGCAGCAAATCTTCTGCAACAAACAATGAACAAAATCTTCATTCAAATCATCACAAGCTTATTGGTATCAAATGTTCAAGCAAATATACAAATAGTTGAAAGATCTGACGGAAAAATTGGAGGAGACAAAGCTTGTGGTTTTGGAAGTTGTAATGAAGCAACAACAACTACGTCAAATGTTTGGTGCAAGTGTAATGAAAAAAAAACATTTTATATGGATCAAAGTAATACAAAACCTTCGTGTTATACTAATGAGGGAATACAAAATATGACAGGTAAGGTACAAACCTTATGTTATGAATGTTGCGTTCTCATTGATGTTTTTGGTATTTTTCGAAGCATTCGATGTGAAAAGGTAACAATTTTGGAGGAGATTTCTCTATTTCACGATTGCAAGTTTCGCTTTCTGGAAAAAGTCATTAAAAAAATATACTTTATCACCAAGAATTATCACCGATTCAGGACATCAAATTATATAACAACTACTCTTTCATATTCACATTACTTCATATTGGATAAACGAGTCTTACAAAGATTTACATTCAGGTCATCACGTTGCAAATGGCATCAGCTTTTCCTGTTTTTAGGGGGTGTTTATATGAGGCGAGCTGGCCCGGTTAAACGGGCTGGCCCGCTTAGCCGAGATCTCGCTTATATTGAGCGGGCTAATTTCGGAGCATGCGCATGCTACTATTTAATTTTTCAACATTCAAGATGGCGGACAGCGAAAATCTATTACAAACAACAACAGCAGAAACCAGTTCAAAACAAGGGAAGAAAAAGCAGACGAAACAGTTTAGATGGACCCCTGAGATGGTGGAAAACCTAATTAAAGCAATAAAGTCTTTTAAAACATCTATGATGTACAAAAACTTGGACTTTGACGCGGATAAAAGTACTCAATATGCAGCTGTGAGGAAGCAGATGGCAGTTATTTACAGTAATAATGACGAAACACTGTTTGGACCAATAGCAGATCCACTATTTCCAAGTAATTTCGATGAATTAGAAGAAGGAGAAAAAAAGGATGTAAGACAATCTATTAAACTGAAAAAAAGTTTGATAGCTAGAGGAAAGAATAGGATAATGGAGAAAACAAAGGAAATTAGACAGTCATTCTCAAAAGCAATAATGTCAGGAACTCGGTCTGGAAGTGGAAAAGTAGTTTACGAATTCTATGACCATTTAATCACCATTTGGGGTGGTTCTGCAAATACCGAGCCATTAACGTATGGAATATCAACAAGCAATATTAGCTGTGATGAAGAGGATAGCGAAGAAAGTTTGCACTCAACCTTTTTAAGTACAACTGTTTGTGATGGCCTTGATGACGATGAAAATCTTGGAAAGGAAAATGATGATTGTGAGAACCAACCCCATGGATCAAAGCGTAAACATTCGTCAGTACCAAAATTAATAGACAACAAAAGGAAATTTTTGGAAAGGAATCTTTCTGCTGTGCAAAGGGATAACATCTTGATGAACGAAATCAAGGAAGATACTGAGTTTCGAAGAGATATGCTACGAGTAATGAAAGAATCGAATGAAACTTTTTCTGATTCAGTGAAACAAATTAGTCAATCCATGTCAGATTTGACTAAAAGTCTTGGAACATCTATGGAATTGCTTTCTCGTTCTCTCTGCCAACTAAATCAACAGCAAATAGCTCCGCAAAACTTATTTTACCATAACCATGCCAACACTCCCAGTCGTCCTTACAATAACTTTCACAATCATCCATACAGTCACCCTACCAATGATAGTGGAAATTTTTATACAAACTTGCTGAATAACAATCAGGGCAAGGAATAAACAAATCAAAACACATTTATATAGCTCTGAACTGTTTATTTGTTGTTTTATGAGCAAGCAAAACTGAAAACTAAAGATATATATATATATATATTATATATTTACAAGAGAAACATGTAAGTTGATTGTTTTGATTATGGAAACACACTTTGTCTTGCAAGGAACACCTTTTTAATTTCCATTGAAGCTTAGTTCAGGGAAACTCAAGACCAAGACCAAATTTGGAAAAGTGTAATGACAATCAGACTAAAATAATCTGACTCTTGGTATAACTTTTTTGTTGATCACTGTGTATAAAAGCTTTCACGAATTGGCAATACATTCTGTTAATGTTTTTCTAATAACCTCACCTTCGCCATCAGTGCATGAAAAAATGGGATCTGGTAAATTTTTATACTGCTGTTCATTTGCTTTCATGAGCTCAATTTGAATTTTCACTTGATCCTCATCAATGCTGGTGTTGTTTTTGTCACAAAAGTTGTGAAGGGTAAAACAGGCATAAATAATAGTGGGAATGTTTTCAAGCTTAAGGTCAATTTTTTTTGTAAGAATTTTCCATCTAGCTTTCAGCCTGCCAAATGCACATTCAATTGGGTTTCTAGCACTCCTCAACATACAATTAAATATAACTTCCTCGTTAGATTTGCATGAACTGTATTCCTTTAAACAATGTGGTACTAAAGGATAGGCAGGATCTCCAATCAAGTAATTTTGGATTTTCACATTTGTTGTTTTCAATCATTTGAAATGTTTGAGGTAGTTTTGAAGTACGCAGCTTTTTGTTGATGGAAGAGTTTGCAAATACCTTTGCATCATGGACACTCCGAGGCCACATGCATTCTACATCCATAAAGTAACCCTAGTAATCGCACACTGCCTGAACATTAAAGGAATAAAACTGTTTGTAACAAAAAAATCTTGAGAGTGTTCTGTTGGACAAACAATGGGTATGTGGGTACCATCAATACATCCGAAAGCTTGAGTCATTCCGAATTTTGCCTCGAATTCTGCAACCTTTTGTCTCATTTCATCTTTGCTTTGTGGGAGGTACAAATATTTGGGTGCAATATGCTTTACTATTGCATTACAAACTTCAAAAATTATGCTTGATGTAGTACAGATTGCTACACCAAAAGTGTTTGCTGTCATGTTGATTGACCCACTGTCTTTCAAATAATATAGAGTGATAGCTACTTTCTTATCGGCTGGTATAGCTCTTGAGTTTGGTGACATCAAATTAGGTGAAATATAAGGTGAAACAAGTGCAACTAGCTCTTTAAAGGAATCTTCATTCATTGGAAAATTCTTTTTCCAGAATTCTTTTGGAGTTATACCACTGACAAGGTTTTGCCACCAACGATCTGTACGCCCAGGTTTAAACCAACAACTTCTTTTTTTTCTCGATCGTTTCATTTTTATCAATTTTAACCTCACTATGCGTGTTTTACTGTTCTTTAATGTCGAATAAAGTATCTGTTTGTGCTTCTTGTTATGTTCAATACATAACAGAAGAAGTAAGCTATTGATATTCAACAAAGATGTAATGGTAGTTAATATATCAAAGAGGATAGCCTGGAGAAATCTTGATAAAGACGCCATTTTTAATTTAAAATTCCCGCAAATAAAGTCACGTGTGTAAACAAAAAGGCGAGCCAGCTCGCTTCATATAAAGGCGAGATAAAACTGTCTCGGCTAAGCGAGCCAGCCCGGCTATCCGGACCAGCTCGCCTTCATATAAACACCCCCTTATTTTTGCAAACTTCTCTCTTCTAGAATGTTAATGCTCCTTTTTTCGATGTAAATAACTTCAATCTACTTCTAAAAAAAATTCTAGAAGCATAATCTCCAATTACCGCCCCTCTCTAATAAGCGACCTGCCAATTTCAAAAACACGTTTATAACCGCCCGGGCGCTTCTTAGAGAGAATACGGTATATACACACATACATACCATACATACACACACACACACTATATATTTACACTAAAATATAGCTAATGTTAAGAAAACTTAAATAATTTAAAGTTTCGATTTTATGAAGTAAAAAAAATTATATCCACCAAAGTAACCACAGCAGAAAGGTGACAATGTGCCCCCCCCCCCCCCCCCCCCCCCCCCCCCCCCCCCCTGTTAGTTAATTGACCGGCATTATTTAACCGTTAGAGCTATGAAGCTGAAATTTTACGACTTTTCATCAAATTTTATTGGAAATATTTGGGTAAAAAAATTTTTTTCATCGGTTGAGTATTTTAGGCACAGCGGCATGTTTGTCGGTCACGCCTATCATTAGACGGTTTTGTGCAGGCTCAGACATGGAACATTGACAGCTTACTTTTAGCTTATTGTTTGAAAAAGTGGAAACTTCATGATTTTGCGCGGTCTAGAAGTTTTTTGAGTTTTTCTTCAAAGTTGGCGCACCATAATATACCATTGAGACAAAATTGTCAGTTTAGATTTGCATATTCATTTAGTATATTGTAAAAGCTTTTAAGGAAAAGAAAAATGAAGGAAAATGTGTTTCTCTACCTACTTCAGTCGCAATTTAAAAAAACATCACTTTTTTCCAGTTTTTCGCATAATTTTCGACAATTGTCACTATAATTGATGACGTCAGCAAAAATAAGATCTATTTTTGAAATTTCTTTTTATATATATTTGTTTCCTGTATGTTGAAGTATTGCTGTACCAAATTTCATGGCAAAAGAATAATCCTATCAGGAATTATAAGGGGGGGGGGGGGGGGGGGGGGGGGGGGGGGGGGGGCACAAAATGCCCCCCCCCCCCCCCCCCCCCCCCCTTATGGGTTTGAGGGAGCCAAAAAGCCCACAGTTTGTTTACAATTAGCGTTTTTCCGTCGACAGACGCAGTATGTCTTGGACATTTGCTTTCATGTACATAAACGGCCAGGCAGTCTGGAAATTTTGGCGTGTATAGCGATTTATGGGTCAGTTTTAACATGCTATATTAAAATTTATATTCAATTGGCAACTATTTCAACTGGATTACGTCAAGGGTACTTGCGAATTTGGCATTTGAGAAGTCATCAGCTGATTTTAAAAGCTTCTCAAGGCAGTTCTGATTATGATGCGTTGTAATACAGAATAGTGTATTGCAATAATCATATAATGTAATTGCCCCAAAATGTCTTGTGTCTTTTTGATATAAAAGACCAACAACACTAGAGAAATGTATATAAATAAGGAAGCCATAGTTTGGTATCTGAAGATAATACCTGAAGATGTAAAAAGTAACTTACGAAAAGCTTCGTATAATAAATTTGTTTTATCAATACTGTTTCTGTGTTTTTCACTAGAGAAATGTAGTTGTCAATGAAAGTAGCTAATAATGTGATCGACCTTTCCATAAAAAATCATGAAAAACATGAAAGTAGGCAAAGCATCGCAATAGCTCAGACAAACGCCTAGGATAGTTATTAGAATTAGCTCTCACTTTAACTTCACGTGTACATCAAATGTAGAAAACCCCAGCAGTGCTGGCAACAAAGACAAGAGGAAATCGATATAAATTGATATAGATTTATCTTTGGAGAGAGCCCTATTTTTTATTATTTCAAATTTTATTATCTTCCATTTTACCTCAACAAATAAGTGTCAGCTCATCTAATGCAGTTGCTAATTTTACTAAAATCTTTCTAGCATCGTACATGAAGTACCGGGTGCGCCAAAAAAGTCCAGACATTTCCAGAACACTGTAATGTCTTTTGGCGTAAACCTATATCCAACATAAAGAAAATTAATTTACTTAAATTTTGATCTATCGTATAATAACATTGGTTCGTCCGTTAAAGCCTGGTCCAGACCTGTCTTTACTATTAGGGCCGTGTGAAAGTTGTTGCATGCAGCCACAATTGCGTAACGAAGCACAAACTTTAAGTTTAGATTTTTGAACATTTGGGAATGAATTCGTTCACAACAAGTAAGAAAATTTTCATGATGATGAATTAAGCCTGATTCAGAACTGACCATTGCGACGATTACGACGATTGAAATTCAGTGTAATCGGCTTAATCATCTCATCTCACGTGAACACTTTTGTAATTGTCAAAGTCGTCGTAAGCACCTGGCGATTACAACGATGAAACATCAAACCTGATTGATTACTAATAAGCTACTAATGCAATACTTGAGTGTTCACACCAGACGATTGTCAATTGCACGATTACCTCTTTTTAATCGTCATAATCGCCAAATGTTTAATGTCACTCTCAAGAATTTCTCAAGTAATTCTAATTAGCAATTAGGCCTTTTTTGGCGCACCTGGTAAGTACTCTCTTAAAGTTTCCACTTCTTATACACACCCACTTTTAATAACAGCTCAACAATTTTGTCTATTTGCAATAGACAATACGGTATGTAAAACAAGCTTAAAACACATACTCACTTTGTCCGAGCTTTGAGATGAGAATCATCATCGTTTAAACACCTTTTCTCATGATCGTGTTGCTTGATTGAAAAACCTGAAAGATATAAAAAATCTTTGCTATTTATCTTAGGTTGCCATCTGAGTTATTTTACTGGAGACCATAAAACATTTACACTTCCGACTACTGTGAAGAATGAAATTTCAATTGCAGTATGGGATGTAAAAAAAGGAAGTGGATATTGGAAAGAGGATTGGACGAATGACATGAAGAAGTTTATCACACTCAAAAACAACAATACAATAAAAGTATGAAAACACGGAGATATAGTTTTTTAAATTTAAAGTTTTTCCAACACGACTGTAAAATCTAACGTCATTGCTTAATTATTATTTGTTGCTTCCTCATCAGAATAGAGATTTAAAAAAATACAGCAAAATAACAAATTTGTCCATTTGTTTGGAACTAAGCACATTCCAACAAATGACGAATACATACTCAATCCCTGGTACATTATATGTACATATGTGGACACAAAAATTTATTTTTTACCGTGTGTCTCATTAAGTTATCGCATTCCATTAAATAAGTTATGTTATGTATAGAGTATGTTTGTGAAATACACATACGTTAAAGTGAAACGTAAGTGAAAGTACTTTGAAATTTAACTGTTTATTTCAGTCGAAATAACCTAGCCTAGTTGCTTACTTATTTTCTTTAGATAGAGAAAACCGACCATGTTACTTTTGAAGGTTTACTCATTCAAATAACTGTTGAACGACTACTTACTGGCATTCTACTTGGCCAAGCGGGGCAAACTTGTTTAGTAGTCAAAGTGGGCGGGACAAGAAGATGTAAGGTTAAACATTTCATGATATGTGCTGTTGATGATGAGAAAAAACTTCTTGCACTCTCAGACTAAACAGCTGCTAACATGTCCACATATCATTGATAAGAAACTATCAGAAACCAATTATTTCCTTATAGATCCTCTAAAGTTGAAGGATATTATTCCAACGACAAAACCATCGACAGTATCCAAAAACGCTGAAGCACAATCGCCAACAACACAAACGTCATCTACAACCACAAATATCATCAACAACACAAGCACCAGCAACATCACGAGACCAACCAGCGACACAAACGTCACCAATACGACACAAACATTAGGTAGTATTTATAAAATGTATCGTCTAGCAACAAAAATAACTAATCATAGCTAAGTCTTCATTTGACCTAGCCTTGTTTATTTAATAAAAATTGGTACTTGGTTTTCTGCCAAACAATTATCAATATTATGTTGACTTTTACTTTTTAAAGGGGGAAATAATCTGCAATCTGATCGGTTGAATCAGCCAAAAATTAATATTTCTTTATTGAGCCAATCATGAAATTTTTTCAAGGAGACATTTCCTGCCTGGTGGAGAAATCTATAATTAGTCATCTCTAATGATAAATGTAGTATTTATATATCAAACTTTATTATTGTACGTTTGTCAATTTATTTATGTTCATTCTATTACATGAATGAACTTGAGAAAAGTATCTCTTACAATATTAACAGCGAACATTTTTTGAGTGGCATTTATGTTGTTATCTCTCGTTGGAATGATTTCTATATATTTTATGTTAAATACATTGGTTCTCATTTGTTTTTTAGAACATATAGGTTGCTCTTCATCTTCAGGCTACATTATTGCACTTGCTATCACAGTTTCCGTGGCTGTTATAATCATCGCCATCCTCGCGTTCGACAATATCAGGTAAGGTTATAGACGGTGTGGAAACATACACATATCAGCAAGTTCAGAAATTCATCTGTATTTTGGACGAAAAATAAAGCAAGGTCACAAAAATATGCTTGCAGTAGACAAAAGTTCCCACATCTTTCTTTATCTCCCGAATATACTTCTGGTTTCTGAATTTAAAATAAATTAATATTTCAGACTAAAGAAACGATTAAACAGCGATAAAACTGAAGATATCCAAATGAAAACAAGTCTTTTAGAAGTTGAATCAAGTTTGAAACAAGGTTTGTATGAAGATGTTAAAACACCAGAAATACTGATGGATGAAAAATCTAATGACAAAAACAACGACAAAGAATGCGCAAAGGGAGAGTATGAGAATATCACTCGTCAAGATACTGCTGATGAAACAATAGATAGCCAAGTCGAAGGAAATTCCCCACAAGTTGAATCAAGTTTGTATCAAAGTTTTTATGCAGACGCAGAATCAAGTAATTATCCAGGTCTGTATGATGATGTTAAAACACCAAAAACCAACATCACAGAATGCGCAGCAGGAGAATATGAGATTTCCCCTGATGAAGATGAAACAACAGATAGCGGAGTAGAAGGAAATTCACCACAAGCTGAATCAAGTTTGGATCAAGGTTTGTATGCAAACGCAGAATCAAGTAATTATCAAAGTTTAATTGGAGATGGTAAAACACCCGAAGTTCATATAAATGTAAATGTTACTGAAGAAAGTAATGTCAAAGACAGTGCAGAAGGACACTTTGAGATAACCCTTTGAGAAGATACCCCAAGAAGTTAAAGAGATAGACATTGTAATTGTAAATACAAAGGACAACAATATTGTTTATAAATGGTATGGACAAAAATTCATCTCATAGGTTTTCGAGAGATCAACAACTCACTGATTACGAAAACATTAACGATGAACAAATAAACTTAAATATATAGCAGAATGTAGGAACATTATTTGATTCATTGCGCCAATATAAAGACGAAAAACAACGAACACCAGGGTGGATTGTTTTCTTCTCGTAACTGTAAGATGATGCTTTGTATGCTTTTGTATGCTTTCATTTATTTCAACACCCTTAAGCAAATTCTTTTATTTCTGTAAGTGTATTTCTTGAAAACTTTAATTTGTGGCACACATCAGAAATGAAAAAAACTCAACAATTTTAAAATTTAAACTTTTAGGCCAAGTCTTTCTGCCAACTCACAGCCAAATCTTGTCGCTCTAATTTTTTCCTGACAGTGCTTCAGTGTGATTACTCAATTCAAAAAGAATTGAGTCCCTCTTAGTCCATCCGAAAAAACAGTTTTCAACAACAACTAAGTGCAAAGCAAATTTGATCCAAAAATTTGCTATAATGTTCATCTATCTACTTATACTAATCCGCGTGTGTGCATACCACTTTTATTTTAGAGAGTGTTGTGTTTTTTTAAAATTTACGGTCAAAATCTTCTTAATCGTGGTCATTTTTTCGTTAGACCATTGATAATTGACGATTAGTATAATAGCACGCGGCGTGACGTCAGTTATTTTTGTCGTATCACGGGGAAGCCATTGCAATGCAACCCCAATCGAACGCGACGTTTTTGGGGAAATATCTCGAGAACCAATAGGGATAACTGACGTTTTCTGGGGTCCGCGATACGGGTGACGGGGTGACGCAACATTTGGGCCTAAATTTTATTTGGTACTGCCGATATGACGTCATTGAAATCTTTGATTGACGCTATCTCTGTAAAGGTTGATCGTAGCGAAACGATCCCATACACTTTTTTGATCAGCTTTTCGAGCTCTACAACATCAGTACACTTTCCAGTCCCGATTCCGTAATTGAAATTTTCGTCACGGGGTTCTCACACGGGAACGCGTCGTATTTCTGCAGATTCTTTTCGGAATTAAATTCGTAAAAAACTTTTACGCGAAATACTAGTCTACTTATACTAATTCGCAATGTGTGTAACACATTTAACTTAGAGAGTGTTTTGTTTTTGTTTTTTTAATGGTCAAAATCTTCTTAATCGTGGTCATATAGCAGCAGTTCGACCACGCAAGACACATTCACGATTAGTATAATAGCACGTGGCATCATTTGACGTCAGTTTTTTTATGATCACGGGGAATCATTGCATTGCATCCCCAATCGAACGCGACGTTTTTGGGGAAATATCTCGAGAACCAATAGGGATAACTGACGTTTTTTGGGGTCAGCGATACGGGTGACGGGTGACGCAACATTTGGGCCCAAATTTTATTTGGTACTGCGGATATGACGTCATTAAAATCTTTGATCGACGATATCTCTGCAACAGTTGATCGTAGCGAAACGATCCCATACATTTTTTTGATCAGTTTTTCAAGCTCTACAGCATGGGTACACTTTCCATTTCCAATTCCGTAATTAAAATTTTCGTCAAGGGGTACACACACGGGAACGCGTCGTATTTCTGCAGATTCTTTTCCAAATTAAAGGCGTAAAAAACTTTTACGCGAGATACTAGTCTACTTATACTAATTCGCAATGTGTGTAACACATATAACTTAGAGAGTGTTTTGTTTTTGTTTTTTTAATGGTCAAAATCTTCTTAATCGTGGTCATATAGCGGCAGTTCGACCACGCAAGACACATTCACGATTAGTATAATAGCACGTGGCATCATTTGACGTCAGTTTTTTTATGATCACGGGGAATCATTGCATTGCATCCCCAATCGAACGCGACGTTTTTGGGGAAATATCTCGAGAACCAATAGGGATAACTGACGTTTTTTGGGGTCAGCGATACGGGTGACGGGGTGACGCAACATTTGGGCCCAAATTTTATTTGGTACTGCGGATATGACGTCATTAAAATCTTTGATCGACGATATCTCTGCAACAGTTGATCGTAGCGAAACGATCCCATACATTTTTTTGATCAGTTTTTCAAGCTCTACAGCATCGGTACACTTTCCATTTCCAATTCCGTAATTAAAATTTTCGTCATGGGGTACACACACGGGAACGCGTCGTATTTCTGCAGATTCTTCTCCAAATTAAAGTCGTAAAAAACTTTTACGCGAGATACTAGTATATACTAATTCGCTTTGTGTGTCACACTTTTATTTTAGAGAGTGACATATTTAGTTTAAATTTACGGTCATCGTCCTCTTATGAGCGCGTAAAACCACGTAGATGCGAGAGACACTTTTTTCACGATCATTCCAAAAGCACGTGGCATCATTTGACGTCAGTTTTTTATGACCACGGGGAATCATTGCATTGCAGCCCCAATCGAACGCGACGTTTTTGGGGAAATATCTCGAGAACCAATAGGGATAACTGACGTTATTTGGGGTCAGCGATACGGGTGATGGGGTGACGCATCATTTGGGCCTAAATTTTATTTGGTACCCGGGATACTAGTATTTTACATATTCGTACTAATTTTCGCGCGGATGTAATTTCGCGCATTGGACATCGATTTATTTCGCGCGTATTAATTTTTGTGCACGGCTTTTTTCTCATAATTCAAGTAGGCCAAAATATTTTATGAGAATAGGTTTTGATCGGAGTTTCATTAATATTTTGAGATGTTGTTTAAAAGAAAACCACTAGATACAGCATAAATAAACGAAAAGGATTCAGGATTACAGTGATACACTTCTTTTGAAAATAAACGTGATAATACAAGCATGTATATTTGCATTACTTTAAAGTAATCAAAGAAAAGACAAAAAACATTTTTTGGAAAAAAATTTTCGTGCGTATTAATTTTCGAGCGCAGTTATTTTCAACGCAAATTCTTTACTAAATTTCGCGAAATAAGCGAATATTATCTGAATAATATTTATGTCTTGAATGTTTATTATCTCCATCATATTAGATTTTATGAGTGCTCTCATCTCACTTTTGTGTCAGTTCTAAAAATATCATCAAAGGAGAAGGAACTCAACAGTATGTTTTTGCTATATTCGACTCTTAACAGCCTTTTATATCTGGCAAGCTGTTTGAATTTCACATGAAGATTTCGCAAACATGTCAGACTAAGGGGCTGTTCATATGGAGGTGAGCTGGCCCGGTTAACCGGGCTGGCTCACTTGAATGAGATGAAATTCACCCCGCGTTCATATGGCTTTTCTCATCCCACTTAACCGGGCTGGAGAATGTTGTTTACATCACGTAAACAATAATTCGAATTTCGACGCGTGCGCACTTGTCTAAAATCTATCCCACTAAGCCGGGCTGGTCTGTTCATATGAACAAATTTCATCTCACTTAGGTGAGATCCCGGTCAAATGAAATGAGATCTCACTTAAATGAGCCATCCCGCTTTTCATATGAACACAATTTATTTTTATAAAGATTTCTTAATGACAGTGAGATCTCTGCTAAGTGAGCTAGCCCGGCTAACCGGGCCAGCTCACCTCCATATGAACAGCCCCTAAAGCGTTTTCTTCCCACATGTTGTAATGATTGTGTAATAAAGAGCATGAGGTCGTTTAGTTGCTGATGTCCTTGAAACTTTCTTTTTAATGAAATTTTTGTGGAAATTGACAAATAAAAGGGAGTTCACCTCTGACTATAAACGTGGCTTTGGTTTGCTTGGATTGGCCACATGGTGAAAAGGGAGAAAATGGTCACTATAGATGAAATAGGTTTACATCTGTCACTTTTTATGGAAATCAACCATCTGGCATACAAAATGGCATACAAGGGAAACAAATGGAGTTTGATGTTTGATATTTTTACCAACACAGTTTGTGCATCCATACCCTGAGCAAGATTTCAGTTGTAAATTCACTTTCGTTTCCAATGATTTACCACTATTAAAGATGGCTACGAATGCTTTATTACAATATGCTGAGTCAGACATCTGTGAATTACAGGCAGCGTTAACATCAACATTCCACATTATCAAAAACAAGTATGACATTGAGAATAAGAACCGTTTGTGTTACAATGCATTATATGAAACGAAGGAATGAGAACAAGATGCCCGTATGGGCAGAAAGATTTCTGCAAAATCTGTTGAAGCATGAAAAATGAAAAATGTTATGACAATTATGAAATTCGACAAAAAATGTTACACGATCAAAGTGGGCTCGAACCACCGACTTTTCGGTTAGCAGCCAAGTAGCTGCGCCACAGAACTACATATGTCACTGTAATGTATAAACTGCTAGCTTTAAACAGTAAGAAAAATATGGAGGTGAAAAGCCGGTTGTAATGTATTTCTTGCTTTCGCAAAAGTCCAAAATCGAAATATTTGATGACATTTAAAAATTTGATCAACGCGGGGTCGAACCACCGACCCTTCCGTTAGTAGTTGCTGTACTAACCGACCGTACCACGGAAGCCATGCACGTCAGTATAGATATAAATATATATTTTTATTTTGACTCTTCTGTTTATAAATCGTTGAGAACTTCTTTTTAGTTGAAAAAGAATGATCACAGTCCAAGATAATTATAAGCTTCTTTTATATATTTTCTGTTTTCACCTTAAAATATGTACATCTCCTTTAAAATCCATTTAATATTGATCAAAGAAACTTTTGTAAATCTTTCGCTGACATGCAATGCACGGTGCTTTGGTTTCATGTAAATGCACGCACGAAATTTCAAAAAACCGCTAGGTTTGGACAGTAAGAAAAAAACGAAGAAAAAAACGAAAGCCGGTTGTAATAGCTTTCTTGCTTTCGCATAAATCTAAAAACACGAGCTTTCACAAGCAGCCGTTAATATATATTAAATTAATTCCAATGAATCTGGTCTCAATTTGTAGATTCAATAAGTATGGCAATATATATGTATATCTATATATTAATAGCCGATTCTCCGTCTGTCTGTTTGTTTGTTTGTTTGTAAGTCACGCAAAATGGTAGATTGAGTTGTGAGCGAAATTATTTCTTTTTTTGTGCGCGACGTGAGTTCGAAACAAATACATTGCAACCCCAATCGAACGTGACTTTTTTTGGGTGATGAACTAATAGGAATAACGTTTTGTTTTTATCATTATTGTTAGTTTTATATTCCACGTTGACTTGGCTTTGAAAACAGTACATCAACTTAATACAAAGAAACTAACTGATTAAACATTTTGGACAAAAAGCAGCAGTGGCAGAACGTGGCAGCATGTGCGATTTGCCACTATCTCTTGCCTGACTGTCTGAGACGGGTGAACTTTTTTTTTGAGCAATCAAAATGTTTAAAAACCGATAGGTAAAAAAAGAGTATTATATCAAAACAAATTTTTTTTTGTTTTTTTTTTTTTTGCTTTTCTTTTAACAAATTAATTTCTTCTTTTAATTGTTAAGCGTTCTGATCGAACGTTTTTTATTCTATTTATTCATTTAGCACGTGCCTTTTTTCTCTCCTCCGTCGTGATGTTTTTAAGAAGAGAAACTATTTCCCCCTTACGTTTGATAGCACCCATGTTAGAGTGCGTAACTTTTTTAAAACAAAAGCTAATAAAAAGTTGAAGTTTTCTCTCTCTACGTTTTGAGTGTATTGTTACACTGATAAAAGATTGGTTTTACCAGAGGTTGTGACTTCGAATATGCTTCTGGTTGAACACAAGTTGTACGAGCCGTTTATAAGGAAATTTGACGTTTATTGATACAGTGATACAGAGCAGGTGAACATCGGTGGCGAGCGACGCCGCCTTGGCGGCTAGTCTATATATTAATAGCCGATTCTCTGTCTGTCTGTCTGTTTGTCTGTCACGCAAATTGGTAGATTAAGTTGTGAGCGAAATTATTTCTTTTTTTGTGTGCGACGTGAGTTCGAAGCAAATACATTGCAACCCCAATCGAACGTGACTTTTTTTGGCTGATGAACTAATAGGAATAACGTTTTGTTTTTATCATTATTGTTAGTTTTATATTCCACGTTGACTTGGCTTTGAAAACAGTACATCAACTAAATACAAAGAAACTAACTGATTAAACATTTTGGACAAAAAGCAGCAGTGGCAGAACGTGGCAGCAGTGGCAGAACGTGGCAGCATGTGCGATTTGCCACTATCTCTTGCCTGACTGTCTGAGACGGGTGAACTTTTTTTTTGAGCAATCAAAATGTTTAAAAACCGATAGGTAAAAAAAGAGTATTATATCAAAACAAAATGTGATTTTTTTTTTTTTTTTTTTTTTTTGCTTTTCTTTTAACAAATTAATTTCTTCTTTTAATTGTTAAGCGTTCTGATCGAACGTTTTTTATTCTATTTATTCAATTAGCACGTGCCTTTTTTCTCTCCTCCGTCGTGATGTTTTTAAGAAGAGAAAGTATTTCTCCCTTACGTTTGATAGCACCCTTGTTAGAGTGGGTAACTTTTTTAAAACAAAAGCTAATAAAAAGTTGAAGTTTTCTCTCTCTACATTTTGAGTGTATTGTTACACTGATAAAAGATTGGTTTTATCAGAGGTTGTGACTTCGAATATGCTTCTGGTTGAACACAAGTTGTACGAGCCGTTTATAAGGAAATTTGACGTTTATTGATACAGTGATACAGAGCATGTGAACATCGGCGGCGAGCGACGCCGCCTTGGCGGCTAGTATGTATAATATGTATAGTAACGTCGAGAAATAAATCATTCGTAAAGTGGCCGTTAGATTTATATTTGGGATTAATCTTGTAAACTATAAGTAGCACATATCAAGCGAATATGATAGCAATTCGTTAATCAACGTTACTCTCATGTATGTCTTACAACAAAGGAAACTATATCGATGTTATTTTATCTTTTTGTGTATTTCTAAGAAAGGATCTAGTAAATCTGACCTTGTTTGTTTTACTGATTCATCATTGTTTACTTCATTAAAATCTACAAACAAAACTTGAAATCTGTACAAACGCAATCGTGAGCAATGACGAAGGATTTTTAACTGAACGTTGGAGATACAACCAAAACCCAAAACATAATAACATCTACTTCAAGCAAAGAAGGATAAGTTTTTGAAATAATGATCATCAAACTAAATATCGGTGGAACAAAATATGAAACAACAAAAGAAACACTAACGAAATATCCAGATTCAATGTTAGCTCGGATGTTCGATGGTTGTTTACCATCTAAACAAGATGAAAATGGATATCATTTTATCGATGCTGATGTAGAAATGTTCAAATATATTTTGAGCTTTTTGCGAACTGGAAAAGTGTTGGCACGAAACGATTACTTGGGTCGTGTAGAAGCCTAAGCTGATTTCAAACGTAAAACTGTTGATAAGAAAGGAAAGATTAACGGATCAGAGTCAAGGGGTGAATTAGAAAAAAAAAGAGCAAATTTGTAAATCTCCAGGACGAATTGGGTCTGGTTTCTTATTAATTAAGTGTCGAACGGAAAAATCGATAACTCTAATGGCAATAGAAAATTACTGACCAGAGAATAACTGATAACTAAATTTAAAAAAGCAATACCTATAGAGATAGTAAATTGGGGATTGTAGGACACGGTGTCCAAGTGATTCCGACTCCCTCCGCAGCGACTCGCGAAAAAAATCGGCGAAAAAAATCGATAAAAATGACAAAGTGCCCAGGTCACACACACACGTCGGTTCCGACTCCCTCCGCAGCGACTCTCGATTTTTTCCATTCCGGAGCGCAACACAAACACGTCGGTTCGGACTCCCTCCGCAGCGACTCGCGAAAAAATAGGTAAAAATGACCACACACACACACATGGGTTCCGACTCCCTCCGCAGCGACTCGCGAAAAAAATCGGTAAAAATGACAAAGTGCCCACCCCTTCTGCGCATGCGTCGAAAAATGTTGACGTCAGCACTATCGTTGAAAACCGTCGAAAAATGTTGACGTCAGCACTATCGTTGAAAACCGTCGAAAAATGTTGACGTCAGCACATCATCGAAGTCATCAATCGAAACCACCCCCAAATGAATGTTGACGTCAGCACTATCGTTGAAAACCGTCGAAAAATGTTGACGTCAGCACTATCGTTGAAAACCGTCGAAAAATGTTGACGTCAGCACTATCGTCGAAAACCGTCGAAAAGTGTTGACGTCAGCACTATCGTCGAAAACCGTCGAAAAGTGTTGACGTCAGCACATCATCGAAGTCATCAATCAAAACCACCCCCAAATGAATGCTGACGTCAGCAGTTTCATCGGTCACGGTTGAATTGCCCTCCTCGAAAGTAGGAAATCCCCACTCATAAAAATTCATCAAATGAGTCAGGAAATCCCCTGACTCAGTTCTGTCCACTCGTAAAAAATTTCCAAGTTGAAAAAGTGTATGTAATAAAGGATGTTAAGTTATTTCAGAAACGCAGTATCTAAATTATACAACGCTGTTTCAGCGCCTGTAACGACAACTCGTGATGCACTCGCAGATCGATTGCAGAAGATTCGCGAGTCTATTACTTCTTGGTACTATGATGAGGAAGATAAGAAATTTCTAACTGGCTATTTTCAATAAGTTTGTATACTTATTGAAGAACAACCTTGTAACTCCTTGGGAACCTACATCGTATGTAAAGATATGCGTGTTCTGAAGCATCCAATTCTTGCAAGATGTCACTCCAGTCGTTTTTGATGACATTGGTTTCATCATCGATAAGCTTAACATCACTCTTCTCTTTAGGATACCAAACGAATAGCATCTTTGCTTGCCGTCTGATAGTTTTTGGAAGAGCTGTGTAGACTTGGGTGAGAAGCCATAGACTATGTTTTTGATGACGTCCTGTGGTACTTAGATTGAGAAGTGGAGTCCTCTTCTTATCAAGTTTCTCATCAGCTATGGAATCATCGATGATGAATAAGGTTTCCTGCCCTGCCAATTGCTTGGTGAATATCTCAATCCAATATAGTAAGTCCTGTTGTGGTGTAGGTTCGATCAGAAAAACATCATCATCTTCCCAGAGAATCGTACAGTCTTTATAGGTTGTATTCCATCGGAGGGAAGGACAGAGAATGACGATGTAGTCAAAGTGGTGCTTGAAGTGGTTCTGTAGTAAGCGTAGAGCCAGTTCCGTCTTGCCACAGCCTGTCGGTCCTGAAAAAATGGTGGTACAAGGATCTTTAATAAGGTTCATTTATTTTAGTAGCCGACACTGTGGAAGCGCTCATTCATGAAGTTAACCTGTCCATCTTGTAGCACAAAGAGGTAACATTGGATGGCTCCCGCACCATCAGCTTTTTTGGTGATCTGCAGTGTGACACCATCTGAAGTGTTTTTGAGGCGCCTCCCCGCACCATGTAGAGTATTGTCAGCAACACTTCGAAAGTCGATAAAAAGACAGTAATTAGAATCAAAGAATTTAGAAGGACTAATGGCCGGCAGCAGTTCATTGGAAGTGAAATACTTCCGTGCCGGGGCATACATTTCTTCTGGAAGTAAGCCGTGTGTATAGAGTTGATTAGGCTCTCCTTCGATGGTAATGTCTACCTTGCTGATTTTCGGGTTGTAGTAATGGATGTTATCCATAGCGTATGCTTTTCGTTTGTCTGGATCAAGAAAGAATAGAACAAGAGCCTTTAAACTCTCGCTGGGCACGTTTACCTGTATATTCCAGGCGGTATCTTTCTTGTCCAAAGGGATTATTCTATGCCGTAAAACACGCGTGTAGGGTAGTCGTCTATTGGCAAGTTCATTGTAGACCTTTAGTTTGAAGTCAGAATCTTCTACCTTGTCGAATTCTAGAGCAATGTTGGAGATAGTGTAGGTGCCGTCAGGATCTTTCTTCGAAGCACCTGATCCTGATCCTGCATCTTTGATGACCTTTCCATACTCTGCGAATTTAATTTTGAAGCTTAAGCGATCGCGAAGCTGTACATAGGGGAGATGCTTGACGAGTTCAAAAAATTCCCATAGAGGAATGGCAAAACGGTTACCATAGACAGCTGCCAGGGCGGAATTACTCGTTGAAGTACTCGTTGCACCCGGTGTGACTCTGAGCTTGTTCACATCACCCTCCGGATCTATTCCCTGTTGGATACGTTCCACTTGCATTTCCTCAGGTAGCCATCTGTCCTTGTAAATTTCCATCACATCCGCATTTTGAATGTCTTGGATGATGTTTCCTTCGTAAGTGATAGTCAACTGTTCGATCAAAGCCTTCCCCAAGTTGTTGACGATGTAGCGTCCTGTATCGGTGGAGTTGAGTTTGATATCAAACGTGAGCTTGAGCGATTCTGGTAGAATGACATCATTATCACCTAGATTCGGCAGCCTCACATCTAGATTTTGATTCTGATCAATGGTACTTGGTGTATTCGAGATCTTAACATGCTGACGCGGTGCGTTGAAGGCAAAGCGAGTCATATATTCCTTATGAGGGTTTGCAATACCATACATGTTTATTATAAGAGAAATGGCCTTTAACTCATTTGAAACACCTTACGGTAACTTTGACGATGTAGAAGATACATCGTTTACATCTGACACTACACCGCTTATATCTGACACTACACCGCTTATATCTAATACAAGCGCATCAATTCAGCAGGAAATAGAAATTAAAAGACAGACAATAGAAGATTTATACAACTATCTCGGTATAGAAGGAGATCCCGATTTGGCTTTGGATCGGTTTCGAGTAACTTCAACGAAAACACCAGGTGTTGTAAAAGCTGAATTTTATAAAAATGATAAATGGCACCAATTAACGAAAGAAAGGGGAGGATTTTACGTTAAAGAAAGTATTTTGAAAACCCTAGGTGGTGAGGCTGCTATAAAAACCCAGTTAGGTGTTGATAGTACACCAGAGTGGATGCATAAGGGAAGACGTAAACTGGCGAAACAACTAGAAAATATTGAAATGGATAGCTTGGATGACAGTCAAGTCCTCGACAAAATCTCAAATGCGAGAGAGGTATTGGGTGAAATGCTCGAGCAAGGCACCCCAAAAACATTAGAGGTAGAGGAGTTCTTAAGCGAGCATGGGATTGAATTTAATTTGCGTGAACTTAGAGGCTTAGACGATGCACTAAAACGAATACGTGGGGAGTTGGAGAACAACTTAGCAAAATTAGGCGAACTCGATAATCAAATAGCAAAAGAAGAACGTAAACTAGGTGAAACAAGCAATCCTGAAATACAAGAAGAGATTAAGCGACGACTCTCCAATTTGAAAGCGGAGCGTGCAGATCGACTAGAGGTGCTGAGTGGTAACCGAAAGGAGTTGTCTAGCCAATGGTCGCGCATCAAAGAGACGGTGTTCAAAGTACTCGAGAAGGATAGAACACTAGGGGAGAAACTTCGTATCCTCTTTCGAGAGCAAGGGATCACAATCGTTTCAATCTTAACAGCGTTTTCGCTGGTAATATCAACGATAGCAACCTCTCTCACAGGTGGTGGTGCTCCTACTCGAGGAAGTCCTCCTCCTGCTGCTTCTGGAAGAGCTGGTGTACAGCAATGGGTGAAGAAGCAGCTCGAAGCACTTGGACGCCTTCTTGGAAAACTTGCAAGTAAACTTGGAGCTGCATTGCCAGGGATCATTGGAAGTGTTGTAAGCTGGCTCTTAAACTTTCTGAAGAAAGGTGTCATAACTCTAGCGAGCAATGCATGGCTAGTCGTAGTTTTGGGGGTTGGTCTGATAGGCAACTGGCTATGGTTTGAAATACCAAAGAAGCGCAATTAAGCCGACACCTACCCACATGAGAGCCTGCTTTTCTTCTTCATGCTGCTTAGCCGCGGAAGACGTTTGAGCTTGCTTAACGGGAGATGTTTGAGCTCGCTTAACGGAAGATGTTGGAGGATCGGAGGAAGCCATTCTGCGACCCTGAAATGCTCCTGCAGAGCCGCCAGGCGATCCTCCCAAAGAGTGTTGTTTAGGTGGTAGTTTACCGATGTGAGTCGCAACGGTAAGCTTTGTCGAAAAATCAGAGATGTTGTCGAGATTCCCAAGCTTTAAATCGCTGGGTATTAGGTATGTACCGAGGGCAACACCAAAATCAGGTTCCGATGCTCCTGCAGAGCCGCTAGGCGATCTAGCGTAACTTAAGGCTTTCTGGAACATACCAATCTCTTCCGCTAAAGAGGTGTCTTTCCAGATCGCTTGCTCTACTGCGATCATGAAGATCTTTTGAGCATCCAAGGCACGTCCAGTGTCACCCGCTATAACGGAACGTGCACTCGCCTGACTTTCTAAAAGCATTCGTGCGTACATCCGCGTACTCTGCGACAAGCGTTGTATACCAGCTCTACTTAACCCAGCATTAACATCATTTTGGACGTAGAATTGCCAACTCTTGCCAATTCTCCGCATGCGAGCAGGGTATCGCCAGAAGAACTTGTCAGCTGGTATGTCAAACTCTGCAGAGAGCGTCTGGAACGCACTTGAATTGTATTTGTTATCTCGCGGATTGAAGCTTAGTTCACTTGGTAGAGGAATTTCAAGTTGCTTCAAGATCAGACGTATCTGAAAATAGACGTGAAAGCGGTAGATGCTCGCAATCATAGGGTTCTTATGGTGTAGATGTTGCGTTGATATGCCGCAACCAGTCGTAGCTAACCAGGTAGCAAAAGATAACTGTCCTGGGTACATGTCGATATCGAGCCATATGTCATTTTCCATGGGTACAAACGGAAATGAGAAAATATCGCGAAACTTAGCGATGAAAAAGCTCCCTTGTTGATCCACAACGATCCTTTGCTCCCAGAGTTCCTTAGCAGCTAAGAGTGTACTGGGTTGCCCGAATTTTGGAATATACCGCACCTTGTCGTAGTTCATTTCTCTTATAATAAATGTATGAGACATATCTAAAAGTCAAGCATCTTGGAGAAACCAAGTTACCAATAGAGTTAAAAGAAGGCACAGAGATTGGGATAAAAAGTGCAATGTTGTACGTAGGGTGGTTCAATTTAGTTCAACACGCTAGATTTACCATTGATCAAGTATCAAAAAAAGACCCCGTCGATTCAAGGTTCCCCCTGCATATAGACTTTCCGCCTGGATTATATACGTCAAAGAGTATTCGTTCAAGAATAAATGCACGATCACTTGGAAGCGTACATCTCGATCCAAGAGAGGACGGTAAGCTTCACTTATCAGTACAAAAAGGGTATTACGTCTCAATAACTGAAAACTTAGGGGAACTTTTAGGATTAGATAAGAAGAAGTATACTCAAGGTGAATATAGATCGGTGCCAAACTTCTGTACGTTCAAGTCTATACGGCTGTACTGTGAGGAATTCGAAAACACAACGATGCTGATGGAGAACGGTAAAGGGTTGGGTATCTTGCACGAATTTGATCTTCAGAAACGAGAGTACGAGTATGGCGACATCATATCGTATCACTATGAACGTCCTATGTTCCCCAGCAAATTGAGGTTCTCAACGCGAACGTTGAATTTTTACGTCACCGACGATCAAGGCAGGAAAGTTGATTTACAAGCTATCAATATGCTCGTCGCCTTCAAATAAACAGATGGCAATGTACGACATGAATACGGAGAAGCTATATCCTGTTTTACCAGACCCAGAGAATGGATACGCAAAAAACTATAGAATTCAAGCGGTGAAGGAGACGGAAGCATACCTATCTCGGGAACTAGAAAGTCGAACATCTTTAGAGCGCAAATTTTCACACTACTCAGCAGTTGCGAAATATGCATGTTACTTTCTGATCGCGGTGAATGTTGTACTCTCTGGTGGTGAGATTGCATGCTTGGTATCAGAAATGGATACTTCGATGAGCATCGCGCTGTGTGTGACAGCTCTCGTGGTGGGTCTAATAATGAGCGGTATTCAAAAATGTGCCTCTATTTTCGATGTAAAAAGACAGAAAAATCATGATATCGCATTCGCTGCGCAGACCGTTCTAGACAGTCTGCGTGTGCTAATATCAAAAGTCTACGAAGACGGTACCATCGATCATCCTGAGTTTACTCGAATTATGGAGGAGAAACAGCTTTACGAACATCAGAAGCAAGAGCTGCGAAAACGATCAAGGAAGGTGATCAAACAGCTTTACGAACATCAGAAGCAAGAGCTTTTGGAACGTGGAAGGAAAGAAGGTCGCGAAGAAATCGCAAAAAAGCTCGTGAGCAGTTCAGATACCCCGAGTGCACCTGCTATGTGATGTATGAGGCACCCCCTCCTTATCGCCTGGCGGCTCTGCAGGAGCATGTTTTATAGCTTGGTAAAGCTACAAAACGACATCTGGAACTACTTGAAGTAATGCCTGGTACAGTCAACCTCATAGCCTACGATCTCTCCGGTTTCAACATCAGTCTCCTCACCTGCTGGCGATGTATAAATTTGTGTTTTGACAAATGCTTTTTTCGAGAGATTACAAAAAAGTCTATTCAGTGCACATTCGTGACACTCGGGGAACTCTGTCTGCACTCCTATAGAGCGCTGGTTCCGCTTGTACCTTATTCCACCACTCAAGAGTTCATTAAGTTCATTTTTGTTCATCGTAGAATAGCCTCGAAGACCTTCTTCTTTCGCTTTCAGCCTTAGTTGTTTCAGTGTTGCCATTTTTATTTTCAAGTTAATCGTCAAACATTAACTTTGAAGTCTCTACTCATCGTCATCACTGAGAAGGCTCTCACGCATATCTGTTTCATGGTACTTGCACTCTTTCAAATGGACTTGGAGGTAGTGGTTGTGATGGGTCTGTGTGTACACACTTCCGATCTTCAACACACCAGTGGCCTTGCAGGATTGGTTAAATGGTGGTGAATCATCATTAAACTTTGTTTTGATGTCACCATCCCAGGAGATGAGCTTTGGGTTGATCCAGCCTGTAGTACTTATCACAGTACCTGTCAAGGTATTGAAGATAAGCTCTTGCACACGATCAGCAATCGCGTTGTAGGCATCACACCAAGCTTTATCATCGGACACGTTGAATCCCATCTTCCAGGCAGATGTCTCGTTATACCTCGATACCCCTGAAGAGTGGCAATTCTTTAGGGTCTTGATCAAGAGAGGAACGATTTTGCAACTTTGTTGCCCGCTGGTAGTCGGTTCCTTCTCATAGCCGATGTAGTACCTCGTGTCGTTCTTGTTTACTACAATAGGTTCCGCTATAGTGATCTTTGACATGTCGATAGTGTAAATATCGGTAAGTTCTACATTAGAGTTAAAGTCCTTCCTTGAAACTTCGATTTGCCCAAAACGTAACATCTTTATTATATGCAACAAAGACCCTAACCTCGAAATATTTATGAGACTACCACTTTTTGACGTATTCTGGAGGTGCTACAGTATCTTCAGGAATAAGCATCAGTTCTTCACGAACAAACGATCTCTCCGGCCCATCTTGAAGATAGTACAAAACACGCTGACCTGGGTATTGTAATATCTTATCGAGCCGATACGTTTGTCGGCTCCAGTTGTTGTCCGTTGCACGTCGTTGTGTTTCGTCATGTTCCTCACCCGGCGCTAGCAAATAGCGGTATAATCCAGCTTCAGGTAAAGTTTCTTCCTTCGGGTAAAACCCAACTTTTAACGGAACTTCCTCCAGTTTAATCGCCTTTGAGGGTTTCATGCCGGTTCTGGCAAGAACATTGTTGTTCAGTTGACTCACACTTTTCTGGTAGTGTTTTACCCAAGTGGTACTGTTTTTCTGTGGATCTTCCAACTCCTGCGCATCTTGTATAGGGAAAAGTTTCTCCGCGAGGAGTTTGTTAAAGTTTTCCACAAAGGCTTGCTTTCTGTGGTTATGCTTTGTTGTAGTTCTCACCACCTCGACATCGTGCTTCTGGAAGACCTTGGTTGTTTCCGACTTGAACTCTGATCCGTTATCTACATAGAGCTTCTCAGGCCACTTTAGTGGACCCTTTTGTAAATGTCAGCAAACATCTCTGCAACGTCGCTCGCCTTCTTCGTTCTCAGAGGTCTACTCGCTTTATACCCTGAAGCAATATCGATCACATTCAAAGCGTACTTGTACGTATTCTGATAGACTTTGTCATGAGGAAGATACAAAAGATCGGCCTGGTGGATCTTGTTCACCTTGGTCACGTAAAAGTGAGGATAGTCGATGTGCTTAGGCCTTGGTAGATGTATCTGATATAAAGCTTGATGAGTTAGCCACTTCAACACTTGTTTCCTAGTAAATCCAGCAGCCTTCTGAAGCTCTTGAATGGCTTTCTTCCCTTTCCACAGATTCTCTGGTTTGTAGTAGATGTCACGCAACGTTTCAGTCATTTATTACATACGGTAGAGCAGAAATCCAACAATACCTAGAGTTCCAGCGATCGCTACCAATTCACCAGTCTTTTGAGCTTCAGAAGGGTTATAAAAATCCGTTAATTCAGGCCTAGGGGTAAAGGTGGGAGACGCTGTTGTGTTGCCTCGTAGTACTCGTGCATACCTCGATCAAGATCAGAGATGTACGCAGAGGCGTTATTTTCTTGTCGAAGTCTGTTGTTGATAAAGTCAAGACGTGTCGCGCGCTCTCGATCCCATTCCATTTGTGCTTGTCTCGTTTTTTCAGCTGCCATAGCACGTTCTTCTCGATCTGCTGCTGCTTCCTCATCACCAGAGAGAGCCCTCTCTGCATAGTTGCCAAACGTGAATAGTGCTGCACTTACTGCCCCTCCTATTAAGATGCTAACCATTTATCTAAACCGAAATGCTCATGCAGAGCCGCTAGGCGATTTTATCCTTGTACCACCCTTGCTTGAGTGCGTAATCATCTGACAAAATTGCCATCTCAAGGTATAGTCCAAGCTTTCCCACATCAGCTAAATCTAGCTTTGCGGATGGAGCTCCTACACTGAAGAATTTTTTTCCAGCGTACGCGTACAAGCTGGTGTAGCCTAGTAAACGTGCCGCCTGCCACATGCTATCCATGAATTCTTTCTCCATTTATATTAAGCAAAAATGATCTTGTTTTTGTGCTTGCACCTTTGAGCCAGTGTCAGCAGAAGGCTTAGTAGAAGAGCTTTTGCGCGTTGCTCGTGTGTAGAAGTAGCAGACTAACAACCCCACAGCTAAAATAGCTATTGCACCACCAGCTCCTCCAATCATATACGTCTTAGTAGGTAATAGGTACTTGTGTAGGTACTTGCGTAAGTACTTGACTAGGTACTTGTGTAGGTACTTGCGTAAGTACTTCTAAGTTCTTTTTATTCTTTCGGTTCCACTCTGCTAGCTTCTTCCCGCTCGGGACTCTCCCAGGGTCCTTCAATTTTACTATCTTCTTCTCGTCTTCGCTCATTATTTGACGATCTTCAGCGATTTTTGCGTACTTAATCCAATCAAGATTGCTAAAAATGATCGCAAACAGCGCCAAAGGACCGAGAAAAGTTTTACAATTTGAGTAGATAGTAGACCCTATCACATCCATAGGTGAAACGCCAGGTATAGATGCCGCCATATAACTCGTGATGGAATTAGTGATGAGTGGATTTCCGTTGATCTCCTTCATCATCTTGAAACATCTCTCACACCTACCAAATTAGATATCAGAGCGTTGAAATCAGGCGTTTCTTGCTGGAACTCGTTCCCCTCCGTGTATGTTTTGTATAGCTTTTCGATGGTCTTGTCTTGCAACTTATTCACTCTTTCAACTGTCCAAGGTTTTTTACCGCCAAGATGTTGACCACTTTGTACAGCACGTATAAGTTCTGCTCTTTTCTGCGCTTCTACTGGAGTACCAACTATGTCTAGAGATCCATCGATATTCATGACTAGATTTATTATATGACGACACTTCCAGAAAACAAACATCCAAAGTCCTGTCTGAACGTAGAAACAGATGAGTAGTATTACTTCGTACATTTTCTTTCATGTGGCGGTGATGAGCTACATGAAACGAATTATTATATTACATCGCCTTCTTCCATTCGTTGCATAATTTAACAATCTCGACATGACCCGCCCTAGCTGCTACTTCCATTGCCTCGTTTTGTTTTGTTTTACCCAACCATGAACTTATTATTATTGAAATAATCACCCAGACCGAAGTCTACCCAAACCGCGATATATCCAATGCAACTGCGGGGAAGTGCGCATGAATTTTATGAATTTATGAATCCTCGAGCACGCGTTGTGATCAAATCTGTCTGTATGATGCGTTTATCATCGTCTCTGTTCAAAGCAATCTTCTTCACTTTTTGTGTATACATTTGATGCTTCTTATTTTGAAGCACTACCATTTCTCTATATAGATTTCCTCCATCTTCTAGACACTTCTTATAATCTTCGAATGTAATTGATTTTTTAACCACACACTTTTTCATGCCTTTGCATCGCTTGTCTTCCTTCTCTAGCGTCTTGTATGCATAGAGTTTAGCTCGTAAAGCCACAAACTCCGTCATGATCTTACCACCAAGTTCGTCCTTCATCAGACCAATAACCTTCTCATTCTTTAATGTGTATAATCTGTCTTTCTCTGAATAATTACTCGTGTCAAATCTCTTTTCTACATCTTCAGCTATATCTCGATAGAAATCTTCCGTCTTGATGTGGTACACGAAACTGTCAGTGTCCATATAGCAGAGTTGCAGCTTACTACCATATTTCGGCTGCATGTAGTCATAGTGGAATTCATACATTAACATCTTACTCATATCAAGTATAGCCTGACCTATGTATACAGGCTTCATCATCTTGATACTTGTCTTACCCATCTCCACACCCATCAAGTTTGCGCTAAAGCGAACCCCACTTTTAAAGTTAGGTTTCATGACGTACCCCTTATACTTCTTTTCGTTCGTAACTAACTTCATATTGCGATGGTTCCGTATATTCTCCATCGTCTTACCAAACACGCTATTGTTCATAAGCTTGAAAAAGTCTTTTTCGAAGTCGTTCTTTGATTCTTTTCTCAGTCTTGTGTTTAAGTTTATGTAAGGCTTGAGCCAGGCAACCTGATGATACCTGATGACTCGGTGGACTTTCTTCAGAACTAAGCCATGAGTCAACGCTTGATGTAGCGCTCTTATATCTATGACATACTCATGCTTGTTGTGGAGATTTGGTACGAGTTTTTCCACCTTTGCAAGCGTCATTCTCTCAGGTAGAAATGGTAAACTATTATGAGCATCATGTAGCCTCTTTGGATACTCGATATCCACCTCCAGCAGATAGCCATACTCATTCTTCTTAACTAACTTTGCAATACCTTCAGGTGTGAACTTCTCAACATTTTTTACCCATCTAAATCCATGTGTTGGCAAGTCTGATGCCATAGCCCAACCGTAAAGGTTGTTTGCGTCAAGGTACATTACATATGAGGATTCCTCCTTCGGATCATATTGATCATCCATATACTTATTGTTTGCTTTTACATAGCGATGTACAGCTTGTGTTATACCTCCTCGTATACCTCTCTCGAACATTAACAGCATGTCTATGTCTGTGAGCAGCTCTAACTCTATTCGGGTATACTTCAAGGCTGCTTTCCACGCCAAACCGGGTGCTGTGTAGAAATGGAGTGGATCCAATTGGTAGTGATGCAAGCATGTATCCCGAAACGTTTCAAACACATCTGCTAGCAGTAGAACGTCCGTTTCCAAGTACACATCGTGGTAATCTCCAAGTGTTGTCACGTCTCCTTTTGTTCTCCACACCTGTTGTGCATGTTCGTAGTCTGTGTCACTTATACCACACATGTTCAGCTTGCTGTAAAAGGCTTCTTTTGGGGTAGCTCTCTCTCAGCAAACTTTTCCCAACTATCCATATACTCGTATGGATATACACCTTTGCGGCGCATCAACTGAAAGATGCTATCTTCCTTGTAAAACCATCGAAGATTTCTGCACTGCTCATCACTAAGATTAGAGGACAATTTATCCAAACTTGATGCCATGAATCTACAGCTGTCAATGAATCTCAGCTCGATCTTCTTGTACACTTGTGCACCGTCAGAGTTGAAAACACCAGCAAGTGGTATTGCTATTTTGACATGGAAGGATATATACTTTTCCCTGTTTTCCGCGATGCATCCTATATCTTTCATGTTGTACTTTTCCCCAAGTTCTCTAATGAAGAGGTGTGCATCATAGCCACTTAAGTTGTGAAAGATGATAGGGATATGACGTGGGATCTTGTATCTTAGGTTGCAATTGTTATGTGCAGCACCTCGATATAAACCTGTATAGTGACAGTGATCTCTGACTTTGCGATTTTGAGGATCGGAAAATGGCTGCATACATATGTGACAAGTTTCTGCATCCCAATGATCACGCTTCTGAACATCCGTCAGTTCTATCATCGACTGCTCTGGAAATGTCGCATACAACCGCTTAACTTCATCTTCCAGATGATCACAAACTTCTTTACACAATCTTCACCTCTATATACTTTTAGAGGATCTTGCACATCTCCATACGCAAACTTGCTGTACGTACACCATCCTGAAGGTATGTGCTTCGATAGTGTTTTTGTGTTCTTCTCTCTCCCATCTTCCTTCATGGTACTAAAAGACTCTCGAAATCTGCATAGATAGCAAAAGGTACTCTGAACTGCATCTCTCCATTGTTATAATACAACCATTTTTCCTTCTCTCCAGGCATCTCCACTCTAACTTGTTCATTGCCAGAGCAGTAGATATAGTGCTTGTCTCGTGACTCTACATTGTGAAAACCATTTAGACAGTTGATGCAAAAGTGCTGTGCACATTTGTGATTTGTGTTTTCTTGACCCAACAACCTTGACAGATTCTTGATGGCTGTATAGTGATTTTCTCTCCATCACATACCATCAACAGATTGACTTGCTTCTTTGCGCTTATGTTACGATTAGATTCTCGTGTGGTGTTGATCCTCCTCTTTGTAGACTTTTCTTCAATATATAGTACGTTCACCCCAATGTTAGGATTATACTTCTCGAACTTTCCTATCTTGTCTATTGCTACAGGAAATTCTAAACCATCCCAGTTGTACTTATTCTCATACTTCTGTAGCTTTGAAATGCGTTGCGGATCTTTTCCAATCTCTTCATGATGTAGTGCTGCTATTACAGCCCACTTGAAGCATTCTTCATCATCGTTTTTAGGGTTGATGATTGCCTTTTTCGACGCTATCCAGGATGGTAGTTTGATGTATGAAGATCCTCTCAGCAGCTGCAGCTTGTGAAAGTCTACTTCCAGGTGCATGATGTGATCGATGGTGAAGCCGCTTTGTGGTAATGCAGGATGCTCTACTTGGGTTTTGATATATGCAAACATCTCATCCAATATCTCTTTCATGTCACTACCTTGGAACACTCTCATCATCAAGCTGTTAAAAACTTTGTCTATCCTTATATATCCATATTTATCTCCTTTTGTAACATCTTCTCCTTCTAGATCATCATCTTCAAGTTGAATTAAAAGCTTCTCTCGCTTCTTCCACATGATCCATAGAGAGAGTTGTACTTTAGCAGACCCCATGGCCTCAACCTGCTCTTCCATTAATTTCTCCACATTTGCTCTCACTAGTGTGAAGTATCCATCAACATCAGCTTTTGCTATACCACCTATACGAAAGCTTCGGAAAGTTTTACGTAGTGCATGCTTATGCTTCATAGGTATAAAATCATCACTCATACTTGTGTTGTTGGTGTCTTCCATCGGCATGCTCGCCTCCTCTTCTGTCATGGCTTGGCGTTCAACAGCTGAAATCAGTGGTGACTGTCCATACCCTAGTCTCTCCTTAGTCTTGTTATATAAAGAAGTAATAGACTCGCGAATCTTCTGCAATCGATCTGCGAGTGCATCACGAGTTGTCGTTACAGGCGCTGAAACAGCGTTGTATAATTTAGATACTGCGTTTCTGAAATAACTCAACATCCTTTATTATATACACTTTTTCAACTTGGAATTTTTTTCGAGTGGATAGAACTAACGCATGAGTCAGGGAATTCCCTGACTCATTTGATGAATTTTTTATGAGTGGGGATTTCCCTACTTACGAGGAGGACCTTCGGTTTTAGGGGACCGACGAGTACTTTCGAGGAGGACCTTCGGTTTTAGGGAACTCCCTGACTCACCTTCAATTTTAGGGCAATTCAACCGTGACCGACGAGTCGATGAAACTGCTGACGTCAGCATTCATTTTCGACGCATGCGCAGAAGGGGTGGGGTGGTTTTGATTGATGACCTGGGCACTTTGTCATTTTTACCGATTTTTTTTTTCGCGAGTCGCTGCGGAGGGAGTCTGAAGCGCTTCAGCATTCATTTTCGACGCATGCGCAGAAGGGGTGGGGTGGTTTTGATATTTTTACCGATTTTTTTTTTTCGCGAGTCGCTGCGGAGGGAGTCTCAAGCGCTTCAGCATTCATTTTCGACGCATGCGCAGAAGGGTGTGGGTGGTTTTTGATATTTTACCGATTTTTTTTGCGAGTCGCTGCGGAGGAGTCTCAGCGCTTCAGCATTCATTTTCGACGCATGCGCAGAAGGGTGGGGTGGTTTTGATATTTTTACCGATTTTTTTTTCGCGAGTCGCTGCGGAGGGAGTCTGAAGCGCTTGCGCAGCGATTGCGCTGCAATCCCCATACTACTATCTCTACTGACCCTAACTACGCCTCTGAATATCTATCGAAGAACAATATTTTTGGCAAACATTTTATATTAATGGATACAGCACGAAAAGCTCTTTCTTGTGATATAAATTCCCAATATTTTATAAGACATGTAATGAGATATACGCATTGAAAGTTGGTGGATAAGACATTTTGATACACACTGTATATATGAAAGTAAAACACAACTTGACATTTGAAAATATTTAAAATAACTGAAAAACATGGGTTTTGACTTAAAAGAAAGAAGAAGGTTGGAAGAAGGTTGTGCTAATGGAGCTGACAACCAAGGCTATTGCAGTGATGCTTCTGAAACAAGTGATTATTCTTTAATTTCACACTCAACAGACACACCAAAAATACCAGCAGTAACAACAAATGGTAGAAAGTCATCAAGGGCACACAGAAAGAAAAGTAAGGGGTTGAATGAAATGGACTTGATGCAAAGTATCAGCAAGGCTTTGTTGTCTGATAACCAAACAAAGGCAGACGCAGATGAGTTATTTGGAGCTATGGTGGCAACTGAAATTAGAGATTTACCTCCCAAAAAGAAAAGACGATCGAAAAATGAAATACACAATTTGATATTCAAATACCAAGAAGAAGAGGTAGATGTACCATTCCCAACAAATGCAATGATGATGCAACAACAACAACAGCATCAACATCTTAACACAAGCATTGTCAATTCTGCAACTAGCAAAGACAACATAAGTTGGTATCCTGGATTAAATTCGTACATAAGCAATCATATGAACTGAAATCATACTAGTAAAAAGATGTTTAGAAAAGTGTTTTTAAAAGGAAAAATAAAACACGGTTATCTTATACTGTTGTTTATGTCCTTCTAACGTGTTCCAAAACTAACTTCACCTTCTCCCTTCAGATATTTCATCAAACCGCATTCTTACGTCATCATCTCTGTATCTGGAACCTCTTACATTTGCAAGGTCAACAATTGCAGCATTTTCTTTGTTAACAAAGTTTCTCCATTCCCCTTTATTTATTTCTCCTGTTCCATTTTCAGAATCAATGAAACCGTTCAGACAATAGAATGGGTTATCTGTTAAGCGTAAATAGTTATGTAATGCCATTACAGGCTAGGGTATACTTTTCTGCGTTTTCAACAGATGCTTCAATAGGAGTCGAGAATATTCTCCATCTTACCACCAAAATTCCAAAAACGTTTCAATTACTCGTCGAGCTCTGGACAGACGGTAATTAAATATTCTTTCTTCTTCAGATAGTTTGCCTGGGAAAGGACACATCATCCAAGTCTTTAACGGAAATATTTCATCTCATCATCTAGATAATAAGGCAGTGGGTCAAAGTGACATCCGCCTAGAGTTTCAGGTTCAGGTATCTTAAGTAAACCTTCTTCAAATCCTTCTCCAGTCGAGCTATTTACCAGAACACCACTATCATTATTGCTACAGTACTGCCAACATCAAATAATGTAAAGCAGTATCTGGCATCACAAACTGCCAAAATGACAAGGCTAAAAAAGCCTTTGTAAATATATAAACTACCACTGTTTTTTGGGCACTTTTACGAACATGTTTACCATCAATGGCACCAATCACGTGTGGTAAGTTCCATGTTTCTTCAAATTGATTGGATATCAACTTCCAATCATTTAATGACTGAGGAGGTCGTAGATAATCTTGTGATAGAACTTGATATATTACATTGCAAGTTTCTTTACTTTTGACACGGTGGCTTTTCACAATCTGAACTGAAAACTCAATGGAATTTGTGACTCCCCTGAGGCTAAAATACGGAGGGTCAAGGCAAGGCGTTCTGCAGGAGATACAGCTCTCCTGAAATTTGTATCTCTTTTGATTATCAAAGGAGATACCAATGAAAGATGATGATCGAATCTTTCGGGTGATATTCGTAGGAACCTAAAAAAAGTTTGATTTTCAACATCACATCTTCTTTTTAACTCTAAACAAAAGCAAGTTTCTTACAAACTGTATAATCTCAATTCTTGAAAAGTCAATGCTCCATGGTCACATTCTGTAAAATAATCTTTCACTTAACATTTTCTGTTTCGTTTTCTGGAATTCAAAAGATTCCCTATACACCATGCATGAAGAAGCAATATTTGAACAAACTAAAACTTTTTCAACTGCTTCTTCCATGATGAATGAATGAACCTTACACTTATAACCCATAACTTATCGTATTAGTTTTCGATTAGTTTATCAGTGTATTTGAACATAAACTAAATTATTAGAATAATTTTCTGTTTCTATTTTAGGAATAGTTTAGCGAATAGTTTACCGTCTAACAGGGCCTTTAGGAATAGTTTTAGCGAATAGTTTACCGTCTAACAGGGCCTTAAAAGCTTCTGTTGTTTTAGTTAAGTCCTATTTACACTTTTAAAAGGTAAATTTCCATCATCCCTGGGAACAAAAGTTGACAAACTTTCTAGCGGGATTAACTGTTTAGTTCTATTTTTGTTTTATCTATTTTTTATCTATATGTATATATCAGTTATGCTTTCATGGATTCCTAGGGAGTGTGATCAAAAATGTGATGTTGTATTGTAGAAGTCATTCAATCTTCAAATTTGAAGAATGTCACTAGTCTTTCATTTTTTATGCTTCAGCTGGTTTCGCAGAAATCCTTATGCCTGTCAGGGCATCTTGTTTTCTTTGTATCAAATAGTTTTCTGGTGGTTTTAGTTAAGCCCTGTTTACACTTTTTCAATGAAAATTGCCATTAATTTAAGCCTAGATGATAAACAAAGGTCGACAAAGCTTCATGGGACTTTCAGACGAAGTAATTTAGAATCTATTTCATTTTGTATATTGCGAGTTGAAATGCTGCTATAGTTTTGTGCCGTATGGCTCTTGTTTTAGATAAGTTTCTTGTCCTTTAATGACATATCTACATTGTACCTCTAAACCATTACCTCTTTTGTTTTGTCTTTTTCCACAGACAATAGCTCTCATATAAAAAATGATTTGTCTCGTTCATTTATCCTAACTTATCATCGCTGTTTTGAGTATGAAAAAATATAGGCCCATGTGCTTTTATAGGCGAACGTTTTTCAAATTAAAATTCAAAATCGGCAAAAATTCAGATAAAAGCCCATGGGCTTATATGCGGGGGAATATTATTGTTATTGTTATTGTTGTTATTGTTGTTATTAACAAGCTGTATTGTATTGTATTGTAGAAATCCAGGTTTTTTCTTCTGCAAACTATATTCTTTCTTGTGATTTTTTAAGCTTTTAAACTTTCTACGTTTGATATACAACAGTCAAATATTGAAATGCTTTACAGTACAGAAAGTACAGATATTCTATCAGTTATGGATGCGTATTCATTCATTCAACTGGCTCCTCAGAATTTGTCGAATGAAAATCTGGCTTTCACGCATTCCAATAGAAGAAAGTAGATTTCAGTTTCGATGCTCCTATCCTCCATAGATAAGAAAAAATTTCTGTTTTTGTAAAGACACCAAAAAATGTCGGCAAGAAAGGATTTTCGAAACTTTGTGTTCCCAGGGAAGGCGTCTTAATTTGATGATCAGGCAGTAGTGCTAGAAGTGTGAAAGTAAGAAGACCTCGGGTGGACAACACACAAAAACATTTTAAGCAAATTTATATGTGGTGCTTTATGAATTGGTCTGATACAATTATTTATATCCGGTGAGGAGTTGAATAAAATAACGAATAGAAATAAAATAAAACTACCAGCCAATCTATAGTATCGAATGTTTTCAAAACTTCGATCTCGTTAGGGTTGAAACACAGCTTCCATGCGGATTTGTCTTGCGAGTCCGAAATAGCAGCTAAAGGCGATGGTGAAAAGGAACCTTTCTTTTTAACAAGATTTTTTGATTGTAGAGGAGGAGCACTTCTCTCTTCTCCTAATTATCGAAGCATTTATGGAGGCTCTGTTTTTGGAAGTATTTGGCGAAAGGGTTGAAAACCTGAATGTCGGAAAACGTCGAAAAATTTCTTTTCTCTGGCGAAAAGCGTTTGACTGGCGCAAGATACGATTTCATCTCCGCCAATAATTATCCCGGATGCCGTCGTCGTGTGTTGCGATGAACCCTCCTTTGCGTAGTTTCATTTCATGAAATCTACACCGAGCTAATACTGGAGACCCCCCATCTCGCAATAATAAATCTAGAGGTCACGGCCTCAACCACCTTTTCTTCTCATCTCGCGGAAACGAACAGGACGCAAAACTAGAGAAAGGTATTTTGAATATTTTTTTAATCCTGATTTATCTTGGTAATTGATAAACCAATGACTTGGTAATTGATTACTAAGTAGTATTCTATTAATAACAACTTATTTATCACACTCAAGTGTTTAACTTTCATATGTTCGTGATAAAATTTTGTATACACAACACGTTTTTGCCATAATTGCGGAAAATTTTGTATTCGAAGGAACAAAATAAACTGAAATATTTGATATCTGCAGTGAATTTTCCACTTATTGGTGGATAAACGAGCTCCCTTCGTTTGAGGAGACATAGTGCTAATGAATAGACAAGCTCCCTTTATTTGAGGAGATTTAATGAGCGAGCTCCCTTGGTTTGAGGAGACAAGAAATAAGCTACATATATAAAACAAGCTCCTTATGCTTGAGGAGATTTAAACGCAAGCTCCCTGTGTTTGAGGAGACTTATTTTTTAAACTCCCTGTGTTTGTGGAGGATATATTGATAAAGTGAATCACTGCTCATGTATACATAATAATAATAAAATAAATAAAATATGTTCCATCGAATTTCTCGTAGGTTATTACCTGCTATGTCTGAAAATGCTGAGTTAAACGAAATACATTCTGCCGAGGAACAGAGGAATGAAAACCCACGAGTGGAGGAAACTCCTGATGATAATGACGTTGACGTTCAGCCGCCCTGTAAAAAGGCAAGATTTGAACTTGTAGAGGAATCGCCAAATAGTTGGTTCTTACAGGAGGAATTGGCCAATTATGCAAACAAGCATATGAACGAATTTCGATCAAACCACATTATGGAAGAGGCAATTATGTCACAATGCCCGATTCCAAAAACGTACAGAAAGAGCTTGTTTTGGACTCACATATTCGTGAGATGCTCGTCGAACAAGACAAAAGATTAACATTAAGCCATGAAAAAATGATGTGGTCCATTCAGCAGAGAATTTCCTATGTGATGGGACCGCTTACGCAATTATGGTCTATGATGGAACAAGAAAAAACAAGCATCATAAACAGTGGTGAAAGTACTGATGAATCCCTTGAGAGTATCAAACACATGTCGAATCTATTTGATCAAACTATATTAACACTTGGACAGGCGTTCCACTCATGTAGCCATGCTCGACGTTTTAATGTTATGATGGCGTTTCTATCAGAAAAGAAAAAAGTTGATACGTTCTTAAAGGATATGGCTGAATCTTATACTAATTCAGAAACAAAACAGACTGACCTTTTTGGGAAAAACTATGAGGAGATGATATCAAAGGCTCTGTCAGTAAAGAGTAAAACCAAGGAACTTTTTGCTACACTCAAAAAAGATTCGGCTGGTGCTTCGAGCACTCGTGGACGGCCCTTTCCAAAGGGCCCCTTACTTCACCCAAGAGGTAGGGGGCGAGGAATGTTTACGGCAGCTGCCAACTACTCAAGAGGAAACTATAGAGGAAATCATAGAGGAAACAGAGGTATGTTTAAAACCACTCATAGATACACCTTTTCTCAACTCAGTGGAATTACTGGACATCGGGGAATTCCCAAATGTCCACCCAATCGTAAAAAGGTTATTTCCAAGAGAAATTCCAAAACTTCCCCTAGCTGGCAGAACACAGCATTTCCTGACGAATTGGGAAAATTAACGTGCGATCAGAACATTCTGAATATTGTCCAGGGGTACGAGATTCCCTTTTATGGTCAACCGGAGCAAATAAGGTTACCCAGCCAATTCAAATGAACCAGGAGGAGAAATCCTTAGTAAACCAGGAAGTCTACAAGTATGTTGAGAAAAGGTGCTATCAAAAAAGTAGACCATGTGAAGGGCGAGTTTTATAAGCAATATATTCATAGTTGCAAAAAAGGACGGGGGAATCGTCCAGTTATAAATCTAAAGAAATTGAATCAGAACATCCCATATCATCATTTCAAGATGGAGGGTCTACATCTTCTGAAAGAAATGTTGTTCCAAGGGGATTTCATGTGCAAGTTGGATCTGAAGGATGCTTATTTTTCAGTGCCCTTGGGGAAACACTTCAAAAAATACATTCGGTTTATTTGGGAGGGCCAACTATACGAGTTTCTGTGCCTATGCTTTGGACTTACAAAAGCCCCTTTAATTTTTACGAAACTTTTAAAAATTCCTATTTCTTTATTGAGAAAACTGAGGATCAGAATAATCGTCTTTTTGGACGATATGCTTCTGATGGCCAGAACAAAGGAAGAGATTCTGATGGCCAGGGATACATTGATTTTTCTCTTTCAAAATTTGGGATTTTTGATAAACAGGAAAAAGTCTGTTTTAGAACCCACTCATTATCTGGAATTTCTTGGGGTAACAATAGACACCATAACAATGACACTCAAATTACCAGAACAGAAGGTTGTGGATTTAAAATCACGTTGTCAGAAAATGCTATCACAGGACAAAGTGACTGTCAGAGAGCTATCACAACTGATAGGAAAACTTTCTTCCTCAGCGGTAGCAGTCCTCCCAGCACCGATTCAGTACAGATTCTTACAGCAGGAACAAATCAAAGGCTTGTTGACAAAAAACTCCTACGATGCCCCAATAACATTAACACAGTTAGCAAGAGAGGAATTACAATGGTGGCTGAACAACCTAGAGTTGCACAATGGCAAATCTTTGATAAACCCAGTACCATTAGTAATTCACAAGATCAACACAGATGCATCCAAAAAGGGATGGGGAGCTTTTTGTCAAGGTCAAATGATAGGGGGTACATGGACGATGCAAGAGAGAGATCTTCACATAAATATTTTGGAGTTAAAAGCAGTGGATTTGGCACTGAGAACATTTACATTCAAGGAAAAGAAAGGCTTGTCAGTTCATATAGAGATGGACAATATGACAGCACTTTCCTATCTGGTGAAAATGGGGGGCACAAAAAACGAGACTTTAGTTCAAATAAGCAAGGAGATATGGCAGTATGCTATGGAAAAAGATCACGATTACTGCAGGATACATCCCCAGTCGTTTGAATGTAGAAGCAGATTGGAATTCGAGACACAACCTGTCAGACTCCAGCGAGTGGAAACTTCTTCCAGCAGTTTTTCAACAAGTTTGTCACACATGGGGAATGCCAGACATAGATCTCTTTGCCTCTCGAGCATCTCACCAGATTCCATGTTACATGTCATGGACAGTAGATCCATTCAGCAAGGGAACAGATGCATTTCAGATAAAATGGACTCATCATTACGCATACGCTTTCCCCCCTTTCTCACTAATAGGAAGGGTCCTAAGAAAGGTACAGGAGGAGCAGGTAGAAATGATTCTGATAACTCCAGCATGGCAGACACAGGCCTGGTTTCCAACGGTGCTAGAAATGTCAGTAAACAATCCAATGATTCTACCAAGGAGGAAAGATCTTTTATTAAACCCAGCAGGGAATCTACACCCATTGATATTGAACAACAATATGAAGTTACTGGCATGGAATGTTTCAGGAAAACGTTGGAGGCAGAAAAATATCAGAGAGAGCTGCCACTCTTATCTCAGCTTCAAGAAGACCAGGAACTGTCTCTCATTACAACTCGGCTTGGAGAAAATGGCATAGCTGGTGTTCTGAAAGACAGATTTGTCCCATTAGATGCCCTATAGAGGATATTTTGGAATTTTTAGCACACCTTTTTGATCAAGGCCTACAATTTAGTACAATAGGATCCCATAGGTCAGCCATTTCAGCATTTCATGAGCCTATTGATGGTGCACCTGTAGGAAGCCATCCCAGGACGGGGGTCTTCAATAGTAGACCTCCACAGCCAAATGTGTCTTTATTTGGGATGTTGAGACAGTACTCAAATACTTGCGGGGATTACCAGATAATAGTGCGCTCTCAAACAAACTTCTGACTTTAAAACTAGCAATGTTACTGGCATTGACATCAGCAGGGAGAGCTTCGGAGCTCTCTTTCTTGCATACAGATTGCTATGCTAAAAATGATAATCTTTATATATTTCATTTTAAACAACTCACCAAGACTTGTCGACCAGGCAAGCAAAAGCCTCCGGTTAAGTTTTTCAAATTTATTGAGGAGGCAAGCCTGTGTCCGTGTGTCACGCTAAATGACTACATAAGCAGGAGAGAAGCATGGAATGTCAAAGGAACGCAGCTTTTAGTTAGTCATATAAATCCACATGAGGGAATATCCAAAGCAACAATATCTAGGTGGCTAAAGGAAGTGATAAGAGAAGCGGGTATTGATGTTTCAAAATTTACACCACACTCAACTAGAGCGGCTTCAACAACTAAAGCTAAATCCGGTGGTGTTTCTGTTGAGGATATTTTAAAGCAAGCTTTTTGGTCAGGAGAGTCCACCTTTCAGAGGTTCTATCATAAACAGATTGAAGATCCCAGTCAAGTTTTTCAGAAAAGTGTTCTTACTAGTGGGCTTTGAACAGAGGTGGTTGAGGCCGTGACCTCTAGATTTATTATTGCGAGATGGGGGTCTCCAGTATTAGCTCGGTGTAGATTTCATGAAATGAAATTGAAGATTACACCAGGGCGCGTAGCGCCTGCAGGGTAATCTAGATTTCATGAATGAAATCGGAACACGAGCTAATACTGCCCACCCTCCCTCGCCTTTATCTCATCTTGTCTTTTTTGCATTTTTCAGGATACTACCGTGGCGGAAATCGTGGATATCGTGGAAATCGCGGTGGTTATCAATATTAGATTAGTATAGTAACTTGATTTTTCCAGTAATAAAACTTTTTTGACTCTCACATTTACTCTTTTATATTTCCCTTTTGCCGGGCGTTCCGGTAGTTCTGTGTTTTTCACCCATGCAGTCCTTCTAAGGTATTATGTTCGACGAAAGTTTTATCCTGGAAATATTACCGGAACGTTCTCCCGGGGACATGACTGGGTGCATCATTCTCGGCCGTGACCTCTAGATTTATTATTGCGAGATGGGGGGTCTCCAGTATTAGCTCGTGTTCCGATTTCATTCATGAAATCTAGATTACCCTGCAGGCGCTACGCGCCCCTGGTGTAATCTTCAATTTCATGGGACTTTTTGGAGGAAAGTCTTAAAAAAATGTTTGAAAGAACGAAGCATGACGTAATTTTATGCTCACTGACCCAAGCAAATTTAACAAGGTTTTCACCATGAAGTTTTAATGAACTCAATTTGTCACATGAACTGTATGTTTGCATCAACTTCATCGTTGTGATTATTTCGAAAGGGAAAGTCAAATATTCTTCCTTTGTTGTTTATGTATATAATGTATTAAACCATTTTACCATTATACTACATGGTGACAAAAGAACCATTTTAAAACCATACGAACGGGAATCATCGATGAGACCATGAGATGGAGCACAAAAAGTTTGCCGAAAAGATGAGTGAAATATTTTTATTGCTTAAGTATTGCGCCAGAATGTTGAAAGAAGGGCTCTTCGCAAAATGTTTATATTAAAATTCGATCAACTCTCTTGTATAGTCATTGCAGGCTAGCAAGCTAACCTAAAGTATTAATACTGTATTTTAAAGGAGTTGTGTATATTTGTTATGAAAGTTTTGTTTTTGATAAAGAAAACGAGCTATATATATAATGATGTCACATCACCAAATTTGAAAGATTTTATACTTCGTTTGCTTCAAGACAATGGTATAACTGATGTAGAGGAAGTCTGTTTTTGAAAGTCCTGATAGTACACCATCAATGAATATAGCCAGTGAACAAGGTACTGCAGTCGTGAAGTTTCGTAATACTGATCCTGATCTTCACTTATTTTTGAAAATCTGTAGGAAGAACAGTCTGGCTGCCATGTTCAATCAAACTCTGTTAACTTTTGAGAAAGAGAGACTATTTTATGATACTATATTGAAGTCATTCGTGGATTTCGAAAAACAGTATTGTGCACCTGCAGACAAAATTTTGGAATACAATCTTTGTTCTTCAAGTATTATGGTGGAAGCTATGTGGATGGTGACTTTGTCATAGTTTTGGATAAGTTCCTGCCAGACCAGTACTATGTGACTTCAAAGACAAATTTTCATAGTTTTGACAAAGTTCATTTCGTAATGAAGTCTCTCGCAGTATTCCATGCAACATCGTTTTGCATGAAACATATACTTCACGTAAATTTTTTTGAAAAATACCCAATACTACATGATAATTGTTTTGATCCAAAGAATCCTGTTGCAGGACCATTCTTTGAAAAGTCTTACAAGGGTAATTTGAAAGTTTTAAAGGCTGCCATTAAAGAAGTATACGAAAATGGAGTAGTCACAGGTGAGTTTGGTTTTCATGAACTGAAGTTGAAGGAAGATACCTTGCCAAGATTAGAGATGTTGTCTAACAAAGTTATGCAAGTTATACATAACTTCAGTATTGTGAAGAATTCTTTCAGTTGGTTTTTCATGGTGACTTTCACATGTGGAATATTGCATTCTCTAAAGATATGAAACATTTGGAAAGTTTTTTGATTTTCAAGCTATTCGTTATACATCTGGCTTGACAGATGTTCACCAGTACCTGTCACAAGTCACAACTCCCAACTCCCGAAGATTACATCTTGATGAATTCTTGAAAACTTATCAGGAGAGCTTCCAAGAGTTTGCATCAGTTATGGATTGAGAGAGAAGAGTTTATCTTTATCCCAGTTTTGGAGTGAATATCGACGAACAGCTCCATGGGGTTTTTTATTTGGTTTCTTCTTCATTTTACGAAGGTTCGTCTCAGATGATTTCTATGATTTATTTGATAAAGCCGATAATCATGAATCAGTGGGAGACTTTCTTTATGAACAGTCTGATTCATTTTGGCGTTGATAAAGATTTATATGGAAATGGTAATTGAAGCTGAAGAAAATGATGTCATTGGTAAAATGGAAAAATTAACTTCTGGACTTGAGTGATATACTTTTGTATTATGTTATAATTTTTACTTAATTATTATATATACTATATATCTTCAACATTTTATGTGAAGATAAGAACAGAGATCTAATAACAGGTAGGTACTTTGTTTGGTATTTGTACTTTCGTAGATTTTATTCACATAGACTCACACTTTAATATCATATAAAATAATTTTAGTTCAACATATTTTTGTTGAAAAAGGTTTAACTCAAATAGTGGGATGTATGAAAATTTTATTTGTGTACCAAGACTTATTTTCTCGACAAACCTTTGTGTAGTATTTGGCTATACCATAGACTTATACATGATAATGCAGTGATTTTACAGTTTATATTATATAATTTTCCCACAATTAAAACCAATTACTTTAAAGGATAGTCTCTCTAATCTATTTGATCAAAAATACCAAAAAATAATTTTTTAGCATTCTTTTGTAATTTTTCCTAGATTAAGTTTCTGGAGTCAAGAATTTAAATTTACAAAATCACGCGTTTTTGTGTTACTCACGTTTATTAAATGAGCACCTTTTATTCAAACCTTTTTCGAAGATTCAATAAACATTTTTTATCTTTGTTCATATTCTTTCTTTTAATTGCAAAGCAATTTCTAATTTCTGTTCAGATGTTACGTAAACACTTTTGAAAACTCAAATCATCGATATCTCAACAATGGTTTTTTAGCTGTTATTCTGATTTTGCAGGCTCCAAGTCATCTCA